>CM076584.1:1298674726-1299274726 GCA_034641835.2 Pinus albicaulis | reverse complement strand
TTGTTAGGAGTTAAGTTAAAGAGTTTTAGTCCTATTTGAAATAGGACTGCTCATTAGGTTTGCAGCTGCCATTTTGTAATAAAGACCATGTTTATGGTTAGAAAAGGTGTCAAAAGGTAGGATTTAGAGGTATCTAGTGGAGGATAAGGTTATCCTATATTGTAAATGGTCTATTAAAGGCAAATAAGTTGAATTAGGGAAGGGTTATACATTTTATTAGCAAAAAGACTATGTTTTGTATGTGATTGTTTATAGATTAATACAGAGTTTCTACTTAGACAACTCAAGATTCATGAGGAGTTCTTTTTTGTTATTGTTTTAATGGCATCCTTTTCAATATTCCATTGCAGTGGTATTTATTTATGATACTCAAAATCAATCAATGGTGCTCTGACTTCCTTCATAGATAAACTGGCTGTGTATTTAACTTTTCTACATGTTTTATTCCTTGACTTGAACTCTGAATGCCTTGACTTCCATGCTAGGTAGACTGTTTTGGTTTTGTTGAAGTTATCATGACTCTATAGCCCAATGAATACTTGCTAATGTGATTTGAAACCAGTTATACCATTTATCTGTTTTTGCCACATATAGAGTTATCCATCTACTTATTTATCAAAAATCATTAACCCTTGAGAGAGCCCTCTCAGGCTGAGGAGGCTAAGCCTCAGTCACAAGATTGGTTTGAAATAGTTACATTGAAGTTGTCTGATTAGCAGCTAATCAGGTATGATTTTGGTGATAACAGGTCCAACATGGACAATCCTCTGGCATCTCAAGTCAATCGTTAAATCAACCCGGATCATCTTTTGGTCCTGGGGGGAAAATTATCTGTTATAGTGACAACCTATTGCACCTCAATCACAGCCGCACATTTAGTATGGCCCAAATATTGTGAAACCAGTACAACCCTTTGGTCCTTCTCTGGGTCAACCTACTCATCAAGGACAACCTGGTCCATCGCAACCATCAGGCCAACCTTTCCCACAAGGTCAACCTAGTGGTCCTCAACAACCATTTCAATAGTCAGTTCAACCAGCTCAGTAGCCGTTACAACTTTCCCACCAGTAGATTCCTTCATTTCCGTAGCTAGTTTTACCTGTTTACCCTGCTCAACAGCCTTCTCAACCTGCTTTGCAAGGTCAACCTGCACAACCACAGGGCGCTTATTAACCTGAAGCTTCATATCAACCATTATATAACGCACCCCAAATTCCTTACCTCAAAATCAACCTGTGTATCAACAACTTCAAAGTCATACTTACATTCCGTAGTAGAATCCTTATGCTCCTCAGTAAGGACCTTAGTGGTCTGCCTCGATTCAATATCCTAGTCCTCAATCCTAGTATCAACCGAATTATCCTTTTTTTAATCCCTATGATCCAAATCCTTCGGGACAGAATATATGGGGATAGAATCCTGCTTGAATTGGGTGGAATGTACACACAGGTCCTTATCAAAGACCTTTGATGACTTTTAATGCTCAATTACCATTTCTTGCTATGTGGGAATTACCCGATGTGTCAAAGTTCACAAATGATCCTATTCTTCATAATCCATATTGGCCTCCGGTTCCGACCAAGATTCCTGGTGATTGTCCTAAATTTGAGGCTAAACCTAGTGAAGACCCCCAAACCATGTTATGAATTACCACTTGTGGTGTTCTTCTAACTCTTGGGTTGACAATTCTATTCATCTCCGTCTTTTCCAGAAAACTCTTACTGGTGCCGTTGCAAATTTGTACATTGAGCTCTCTCATGGAGTTTTCCAAGATTTCGATTCTTTGGCCATGGAATTCCTTACACATTTTCAGTTACTGATCTGCTATGAGACTGGGATGCATCTCCTCACTTCATTGAAACAAGACCAAGCTACTCATATCTCGGATCATATTCACGAGAGGCGGCGTCATCGTCGCATGATCAAATTTGAGATACCTGATTAGCTTCTGACTCATTGGTTCAACACCTCCTTTGTCAATTAGATTGCCAAAGACATAGCTATGGGGGCATGTGTAACCGAGGAACAAGCCATTTCTTATGCCCAGTACCTTGATCTTGTGTACTCTCAGTCTAGAGAATTATATGATATCTTACTTGATGCTCCTCGAAATGGAAATTCTAAACCACCTGCGACTCCATCCCTTTATGGTATTATTGGTTCCGTATCGCAGACTTCTCAGAAGTCTACTTTTTCCAATAATGTAGCTTCTCAGTCAACTTCAAATTTTGGCAAACCCATAGAAGTGAATGTTGTTCAGGCCAATCCTACAGATAACACTTCCAAAGGTAAGAAGAAGGGTAAGGGTAAGGCCAAAGCTAATACCCCGAAACACGATTCTCCAAAATCTCGTTTTGTTGATAGTTCTCTACGCAAACCGAAGTATCCTTGTTTGATTTGCGATGATGAGCACTTCACCAAGGGTTGTCCTTGACGGTCTGAAGTGAGTCGATTGCTCAAAGGCACCCAAGGAGATTTGGCCATTCTTAAAGAACCTTTCCCTCATTAGACCCAGATGGTAGAGCACCCTCAGTCCTCTGCTCCATTTGGTTCAAAAGTGTTCATGATGAACGGTTCTGCACCTGTTTCTATTACTACTTCATCGAAATATTATTCTGGTTCATTTCAGGCAGCAGGGAAAGACATCGCTGATGGTCCTCCTCCTCCTCCTATTTCTGGCTCTCTTGAGAGTGAACGGCCTAGCACCAAATCCTTTGTTCGGTCACCTTCCAAAGGCGTTCTCTGTAAGTCTTCATACAATCCTAATGCCTGTGCCACTCAGCATTATAGTATTGTTGAAGATTTGGCTCAAGCGCCATCCACAATTTCTGCGTTAGAAGTACTTCAGAGTTGTCCATCACAATGGAAGGCTTTGCTATCTGCGATAGGTGGGGTCGATCTTACCGACACTAGCTTTCTTGATTTCTATTTAGAGAATTTCGTCCCGCGACTCCCACACCAAATTGTGCTCATCATTCAAGTTGGTATTAATGGTTTGAACATTCACCGAGCAGTCGTGGATGAGGGTGCACCTACCTATGTTATGTCATATACTTGTTGGAAAGCCATTGGTTCTCTAGTTCTCACTTCGTCACCTAATGCCCTTGAAGAATTTGATGGAAGAGAGTCCAAACCTCTTGGTGTTCTCGCCATTTTACCGATCACATTAGAAGGGAAGACAGTCAATGTTGAGGTCGAAGTTGTTGATGCAAAACTCAATTATAATCTTCTCCTTAGACGCAGTTGGACTCACGCCATGCTATGTGTTCTTTCCACTCTATTTCGTGTTTTGAAATTTCCACATAAGGGAAATATTGTCACTGTTGACTAGTTGTCTTTTTTCACTTCTTCTTCTGAGAACAACGTTCCATCTGTGGACAAGATCCCTACTCCCTACGAGAGCATGGGGCTGGGCCTTTTCAAGGATCCTGCCCTCATGGTTGTTTTCCCTCTTCCACCACCAAATACTATTCAGGTCAACATGATTTCTCGAACCGATGACCCCTGGGTTATCCCTTCTCCTGAACAGATCGATTCGTTCAGAGATTTGATGTCATTGAGTCTGATTGAAATTGACTATTATGGACTCATTGCTGCATCGGACACTCCATACTCTGATTCTTCTCCTTTGAGTGTGACTCTTGACATCTATTCTCAATCCCCTTAGCTTGATGATTTTGATTCACCGGATCCTTTGGAAGAAGTGTTTCCTTCCGATGAGGCTATCATTGAAACCCTTTCTCTCGACGATCTACTGTGGGATGATGGTCATCATCGTTCCTCATTTATACCAAGCCTTGGGGCCATGTCTACCTATCTTGAGTGTTTTACCTCTCAGGTTCCTTCTCCTCTGCTTCAAACACCTGTTCAGGTCCATGAAGTTTTCTCGAAAGGTAACTTGAGTAATATTACTCAGATGATGCCTATGTACATTTCCATTAAACTGGGAATCATCGAAAACATTCATATTGGTGTTACTTGTTCTTCTGATGAAGTGCAAGTCTATAATAGCCTTTTCGTGAATTTCGTGATGTCTTTCCATGGTCCTACGAAGAAATGTCTGGCATTGATCCTCACATTGTGGTACATGAAATTCCTACTTACCTCGATTTGAAACTTGTTCGTCAGCGTCTACGTCCGATGCATCCTAGGAAAGATGCTGTCATTAAGGATGAAGTGGAAAAGCTTCTCAAAGATGGTTTCATTTATCCGATTCCATTGACAGAATGGGTCTCTAATATTGTTCCAGTCGACAAGAAATAGGGCACTATTCGTGTCTGTGTTGACTATCGTGATATCAATCGAGCTTGTCCTAAGGATAATTTTCCTACTCCCTTCATCGATCAAATTATTGACGACTGTGCCAGGAGCAAGATTTTTTCCCTTATAGACAGTTTTTCGTCTTATAATCAGATCAACATTCTCCCGACTGATGAACAAAAGACTGCCTTCATCTGTTCTTAGGGCACCTTTTCATATAATAAGATTCCTTTTTGTTTGAAGAATGTCGAGGCCACCTTTAAGCATGCGATGTCTTATGCCTTTCATGATATTCGCCACATCATTCAGCCTTATCTGGATGACCTTCCGACTCATTCAGCTAAGCATAGGGACCATCCTGACCATCTCCGTTAGATTTTTTTTCATTGTAGACATTATCATATTTGGCTTAATCCGCATAAGTGTGTCTTCTGCGTCGATTCCGGTAAAATCTTAGGGTTTATCATTTCCAAAGACGGGATTCGCGTGGATCCTCTCAAGGTTGAGGCTATTATCAATCTCCCCTCTCCATCCTCATTGCATCAGTTGTAGCGTTTACAAGGGAAAGCTAATTTTCTATGTCGTTTTATACCTAACTATGTCGAAGTAGCTAAAGGATTCACATGATTGTTAAAGCAAGGTGTTTCTTTTTACTGGGATGAGATCGCTCAAAAATATTTTGATGCGTTGAAAACACTATTGGTCAATGCTCTTCTCCTCCACTCTCCAAATTATCATCATGATTTTTCCCTTTATTTAACTGCCACTTTCAGCACGATTGCCATGGTTTTTTTACAAAACTATGATGACGGTCATGAGCACGTTATTTATTACCTGTCTTGTAACCTTATCGACCCCAAAATGCGTTATTCCCACGTCGAGAAGTTAGCGTCAGTTTCTATTCGAATCGTTCAACGTTTTCATCATTATATTCTTTTACGTACAGTGACGGTGATTTCTAAATGCAACCCCATGACCTACATATTGTCTCAAAAATTGCTGGGGGGAAGATACTCAAAGTGGATTGTTATCCTCCAAGAGTTTTATTTGGAATTTACTGTTTCCAAGTCTAAGAAATCATTGGTCTTTGCTGATTTACTCTGTTCTCTCCCTTCCAACTCCTCTCCTTCTCATTCTAAGGAATTCATTCCAGATGATTTGCTTTTCTTGATTAGCACCCTCAATCCTTGGTATGGTGATATCATTGTCTATCTCTAGACTTCATATTTTAGATTTGAGTTGATGAAGGATGCCCATCGATGCATCCGCCATCATTCGCAACCTTATTGTATAGTTGCAGATACTCTCTATCGTGTTGGATTCGATTTCATTCTCTGATGATGTTTGATTCTCGAGGAATCCGAGAAAGCTATGAATGATTGTCACAGTGGCGCCTGTGGCAGTCACATATCTGGTTATGCTACTGCATAGAATATTCTTCGTGCTGGTTATTTTTGGCCTTCTATTTTCAAATACTGTATTGTCGCAGTTCGTAAATAACATGATTGCCAGATTTATCAACACAAGTTACGTGCGCCACCCATTCCTCTTCATCCTGTCATTACCGTTGGTCCCTTTGTGAAGTGGGGCATCGATTTTATGATGTGTAAAATTCACTCGTCCAGGGGCATGCTTATATTATCATAGCCATGGACTACTTCACCAAATGGGTCGAAGTAATGCCTAAACTTGCCGCTGACGATAAGACAACTGCTCAGTTCATATTCAATCACATTATTGCTAGGTTTGGTGTCCCTCAAGCCATTTTTACTGATCATGGTTCCCATTTTCAGCATTATATGGTGGCAGAGTTGACTTCTAAGTTGGGTCTGTGTCACGGCAGCTCAACGCCATACTACCCTCAAGCCAATGGCCAGGTTGAAACTGTGAACAAAGTTATTTTCATGATGCTTCAACGTACGATTGGGATCCACAAATGAAATTGGCATCTCATGTTATTTTTGGCTCTTTGGGCTTACCGAACCTCAGTTAAGAATGCAACCAGGTTCACTCCTTTCCAGTTGGTTTATGGCCTAGACGCTACTCTCCCAATTGAATGTGAAATACCTTCAATCAAGTTGGCTGTTGAATTACTGTTGAATACTTCACCATAAGAAGATCGTATCCTTTATTTAGAAAGGTTGGATGAAACCCGTCGCTTTGCTGCTCTTGTTATTGAAGCATAGAAAAAGAGGGTCAAAGATCATTTTGATCAGTCAGTTTCCCCTTGTTCTTTCATTGAAGGAGATCTCGTCCTCCTATATGACCAAGCTCATGATAATCTGGGGGTAGGAAAATTTCAACCTATGTGGCATGGGCCCTACATCGTTAAACATGTGTTTCAAAATGGGGCCTATGAGCTAATTGACTACGAAGGTCATCCTCTTGAACAACATAGAAATGGGTTGTATCTCAAAAAATATTATGTGTGAGTCATTCAGGCATAATAGGTGTACATAGGTGTTGTTTTCATTTTTGTACATGTTTTTGGTTTGGTGTGCTTTGTGAGCGTTTTCCTGCTTATTGGGTCTTGCTTATTGTGCCGATGTCTATTAACCCTTATGTCGGTTTCGCGGATGGTACTTCCCGCAGTACTAGGAATTTGTCTTCGACAGCCTGGGTAATTTATGATCCTGCTGGTGAGTTGATAGATCTGCAAGGTATTTTTCTAGGATGAACTAGAAACATTGTCACTGAATATAGTGCTGTCATTGAGCTATTAACCGAGGTGATCAACCTCAACATACACGCATTGTTTGTAAATCCATATTCACAACTTATCGTTCTGCAACTCAATAATCATTATTCAGTTAGAAATCCACACATTCTGAGATTGTATTTATGTATTTTTTTGTTGGAAATACATTTTGATTTTATTACTTATCAACATATTCCTAGATAATTGAACACATTGACTGATACAGTGGCTAACATTGTATTAGATAGACATTTGCATAATTTGTAAAAACATCATCATATGTAAAATATCCATGTAGGGAAATAGACACACACACACACACACACACACACACACATATATATATATATCGCATGTTTTCAACCATGTGCATCATAACTTCAAAAAATATATGTATGTTTCTATTACATCTCGAGACATTATGTCTCTCAAATATGCAGATAAAATAAAACCTAGGATTCTAATTAGCATGGTGCTCGTGATAACATGTCACTGCTTGTACTATCCACCTCAGTAAGCGGTGAATTCAGCTGGGCACCCTTATGGTATGTCTCTGGTAGGCGCGAGGAACATCATCAAAATGTGCATAATCTAGGACTCCTCATGTGATCCCTTCCAGGTTGCGCACTATCTCATATTCCTTGCTACCCTTGCCTTGAGGGTTGAAATCGCAAGGGATTCGCCTCACTATCGGTGACATGCTGGTAGGTCTCTCTGGGCCAACATCTGCAATTACATGGATTTAATGTCAGAACATGGATAAATAAATAAAAAATCATAATACTTATAAAACTTAAAAAATGAGTCTCACCCAAATCTTCGTCCCAATATTCTCCCTCCGGGAGTGGGAGGTTTGGATCATCAGTGAAATATGTACTAGAGTAGGGCTAGTCCTCCATGACAATTAGTTGTCGATGGAGCCAATCAAAGAATTCAAGTCTCCAGGACATCTGTTGACCGCCCCCTGCCCTTGGCATCAAAGCTTCCCATCGAGCCATCTTTGTTTCTCTTGTTGGTGGTGTCGAGACTATGACATCCTGTCACTGAAAAATGGGTAGTATTTCCAAGAAGAATGATACCAGAATAGATCCATAACCAAATTGTTTCAATTTGGACTTCTTGCATTTTTTTAGTTGGCCTTCATGTCTATTGTCATGGCCTTTGCCTAGTTGTAGATGGTCTATGCCATGCAGTCTACAGCAAGAAGTAACTGTGTCTTTGTTTCTTCGTGCGGTGCTTGTGACCCCGCAGCTCATGTAATGGTATGTAGCACCACTCATAGTGTCAAATCTAGGATAGTTTAAATGTCAAATTTCCCACTACCTGATCCCTTTCGTGCTTCTGGACATACCCTATCTATCACCATGGTCATGTTTTCCATGCAGGGCTAGGTGCTAGTTAGGATTAGTGCTACTCCCCTCCATGATAATCCTGTGATGAAATACATGTCAGAGACATCAATCTCAAGTTCTTGATCCCGAAGGATGAACTTCTCTTGATTTTCGTCCCATATGCTAACCAGATACTGTAATAACTCTGGTTGGGCTTAGAGACATGGCATTAGGAAGAATTTTTTTAGACCAAAATTTCTGAGAGATTCCATGATTCCCTCATTTTCCATGGCCAACTCGTCTTCTCTGCTATGTTCCCGTTCTTTCCATTCAATGACCATTTTTCTTCTTTCTACCTGCAAACACATTCATATGAGTGGTATTAGTCAATTTTGAACCTTAAATTTGTGAATAATTGGGGTATTTGACCAGAAATTTTCCTAGAAATGGTTTGCACTATTGGTGCAACTGTTTCCCAAACAGTCGCGCCAATGGGTGCGCCCTAGTGTAAAAAATCGGATGGCTGGCGCGACTCCATGCCCAAAACCCATGCCAACCGCCGAGCCCTAATTTTTGAATTTCCTCCCCCAAAATTCGAAATTGGAAATTGTAGATAGTAAGAAATGACTTAAAATGATGAGAGGGATCTCGGTTCTTACCTGGAGCTGACGGATTTGCGATTGGTCTGCTGGATCGGCCGCTATTGTCGCCGCAAGATTGCACAGTGAAATGGGTAACTATTGCTCCACAAGAGGTAAAAAGTGAAAAGTAATTATTTTTACCCCTTTTGGAATTTTATAACTTTTTCACAACCCTAATTAGGTTTTAAGACTACT
Organism: Pinus albicaulis; assembly: GCA_034641835.2. Taxonomy (NCBI): domain Eukaryota; kingdom Viridiplantae; phylum Streptophyta; class Pinopsida; order Pinales; family Pinaceae; genus Pinus; species Pinus albicaulis. The sequence continues at coordinate 1,299,265,601 of CM076584.1, read as the reverse complement.
TTTTCGATTATTTTATTATATTATTTTTGAGAAATGGGTTTTACACATGTCTCTTGTGTAGAAAAAGGTTTTTCATGTGCCAATGATGAAGTAACGTGTTATATTTTGTACTTTTTCAGACTCAGTAAAAACATGAAAAAGTCCCTATTGGAGTCATCCTTTCAGCTCTTTTTTGACTCTCTAAAATTGAAAAGATTGACAGGATTATTGTTGTTTTGAACTCGTTAAATGGCTGCGAAAAAATATCTACCCAATATACGTTTAACCCTTTTCGAGCTAGGATGGATTATTTACAAAAAAGGAATACCTTAGCCCATCGCGACTAAGAGGTTCTCTTAGACACGTTTTTCTACCTTTTCGGATTTGTGAGACTACCTACGAAAAGGGCCTGTTGGAGTTTTATTTTCTGCCTTCTTTTCAAACTCTCTAAATATGAAAAGATGTCGAGTTCTTCCTTTTCAGACTTGTTAAACCCTGATGACATCAGAATTCATCATCATGACGTTATTCGAGTTCCTCCTTCCTAGGGCTCGTAAAATGTACTAGGTTGGGTTTGTCTGAAGGACAAACTTACAGTGCAAGCATATGCTATCCCCTTCAAGCTTGTTTTAAAAAATAATTGGGGTACTCGCTAGAAATGGTGGGGGAAAATGGAACCAAGATTTAGTTATGTTGGCAGTATGTCGCTCTTGAACATAGCACTTGTTTGCATTTGTGTCAGGTTGGGGACATCTCATTTCGTCATTTTTTGCCTCCATGGGTTTGGGTACTCTCTTTTGACCTCTCATCTTCTCCTTGCCATGTCATCATGACTTTAGATCCTTTGAAGTCAAATACTGCCAAATCCAGTGTCATGTTGTTGATATGTTCAAGAGAAGTTTGCCTCTATAGTTGTCAACCTTCCTCTGATCTCCTGTTGGTCCTGATCCACTTTCATCATGTTCCTCTGTCTCATGTCAATGATGTGGGAAACATTATGGCTCTCCTTCGACCAATTCACTTCCTGTCGACTTCATCTCACTATCCAGTAATTTGATCTAGAGACTCCCTTCTGGTACCTTGGAGCCTGCATGCCTCAATGGCAGGATTTTCGCATTCGATGCAAGGTTCACATCATTGGCCATCAATCAAGTGATTCTGCGGATGTTTGACATCAGATCATTGTTCACATTCTGTAGATTTTACCTTTTGTACCTTGAGGGCCATCATCATCATTGGTGGTTTCTCTCGCATCTGTTAACATCTTTCATCATTAGCTGGTAATCAGAATGCATGTTCGACTTCAACTCATATATTCGCATGCTCTATATTGTACTTGTTTGGGTCGCGATGGAGCGCAACACCCTGGGTTTTGTCTGATAAACTCCAGCTGCATATTTTTGTGGATTATTATGACTTATTGCATGACTCTCTTGATTGGATGGTTGCGACCATACCTGAGTCTATTTATTGATCCTTCTTGCTAGATGGTTGTGTCCATACCTAAGATCTCAGTTTTATATACTCTATTATGGATGGCTACATCCATGCCACACGATTCATGTATCACATATATTAGTTGTATTTTTAATTACATTTCTTCAGACAATGGTGTTTGGTTCGAACACATTCTCATAAAGCATTTCACCCCTCCCTCTCTCTCGAACTTCATGCTTTAGGGGGCATCTGTTACACAATATTTTGTCACTGTCCCTGCAATCCCAAACTCGCACATTGGAGGGTCATTTATGTGACCAATAAGTAGTGTCATGCTTTGAAAATACCATCCTTGCATCCCTTTTGATGAAATAAACATTCTTCTTGTTGACATTTCCTTGAGCAGAGCTGTAAAAATCCCTATTTTTTCCTTGGAGTGAGTAGCTAGTTACACCCTCACGCCAATCAAGAAATTTAACACTGATCCCACGCTAGTTGGTGCTCTATGCCAGTTAGACATTTGCGCCAAACTGTTTATGGAATTTTAAAAAAATAGAGGCGGAGGTTCCATTCCAACCACCTCGGGGATGAGTCATTGGGAGTGGTTGAACTAAAAAAACCACAGAATCTTTCCTTTAGTTAGTAGTTTCCACCTGCCTTGGAACTCTCCTAAAGGTAATGAATCCTTCCCACCCTTGTAGGGATCCCAACCTCCTCCATTTCCTCTATAAAAGAAACTATCTCTTTTAGTGGAAGCTAACTAAACGATTGAATAGTTGAACTAGGAGAATTATACATACTATAGCTAAGCTGCTAGAGAAGATAGAATAAGAAGGATTATGTTGAGAGAGCTCAAGTCTGAATTCCCTGACCAACATTTGAGACGCGCTTCACTTGAACCCCGCTGGAGGAGATTGCGACGTCAAAGCATCGGTTGTACTCTTACTTCTATTTATTTATATACATGACTACTTTTTGGTTCCACTATTGTGTTATTATGTTTATTTGATGCGATATTTTTAGCCCTCTTTGACTGGCTAATAGTTATGAGTGAAACTATTATGTCGAATGTTGTTCTTGTTCTTCGTCTTATGTGCAGGTATCTAAGCGTAATGGCGAACAAATTGTGATTTTCCAAGGCAGGAGCAAGAGGCTACTACTCTTTCTGCAACGACGACAGCGTTGGATTCAGGGTAGGTCAATCTACCGTGTTTTTTGTTCATTCATCAAATAGGAAGCAACACTTTAGTGTGTCCTTTTATTACTAGACCCGCCCTAGGGCTAGAGGGATCGTCTCTGTCCGCAGAGAGGATTTACCTTCATAAAAGCGAGGCACTCCTTCTACAAATTTATTCAAAATTTTTCATCCTCCAGGAACTTGTGTGGCACCCAATGTTGATCATGTCACTACCTGTAATCAATATTGGCTCTTTCCGATATTTCATGGACCTGCTGGCAGATGTGGTAAATGTTCTCAATGAAGTTTTTATCCCTGTCAACTTTGGACTGGGAATGAGTTGAATCTACCTGAGTAGCTGCAAATGGTATGGGCACATCAATCAAACATAGTGGTTGGAATTTCAACCCCACCTGAAAGGAGATGTGGCCATTTGAGCTATGGAGAGCTCTGTTATAGTTTTTCTAGACATAGGGGAGGCTTTCATCCCTTGTGCATGGATTCTTCGAGTTGTACATGCTCATAATATGTATGACCATGCTATTCACGACCTTTGTTTGACCATAAATTTTGGGGTGGAAAGTCATGGCCTTAGTGAGCTTGATATCCAACATCGACTAGGGACTTGACCAAAATGTACATAGGAACCTACTATCTCGATCTAATATAATGGACTATGATATCCTAATGTTTACCCACTCTCATTCAAATAAGATATTATCAGTGGCTTCTATTGTAATAATATTGTTGCAGGTCGCAAGAATGGCCATATTAGAGGATATGTTGATGACCACGAAAATGTAGTTGTTGCTATGCTTAGTACAAGGCAGGATTGACATGTAATCCATGGAGATGGATTCCCAAGGTCGAATAGGATAGGGAAGAGGAGTATATAGGAAGTTCTTCTTGATGGTCGGTTTGGAAATGTTGCAGATAGTGTAGGATCATATTTACTTCTCAACATCTCGTTGAAGGTTCAGACAATAAAAGTACTTCTGTAAAATTGCCACAATTTTCTCTACCCCAGAAATGTCCAACGACCTCACTGTAGTGCGCCTCCCAAATCATCTTGGCACGCTCACTTGAAGGAACGCATAGCTGTCCTCGGTTATATAATAGTGCATCCTGGAGGTGAAAATATGGATGACTGTCTGGTATGTTTTTACGAATTCTAGATTTCTCTTGTAAATATGCAACCACCCCGAACTCGCGTGCCCACAAGAGTCAAGCACAGTGGTTAGTGCCATGAACAGCAATTGTGTGAGGTAGTCTGCAACATTGTTGGTGCTTCCCTTCTTGTACTTAATGTTCAAATTCATTTGTTCCAGGTATGTGGACCATTTCTGATGGTGATCATTCTACAACTTCCCTTGTTTATGTATGAACTGCAGGGGTCGATGGTCTGTGTGGATGATTGTGTCCTTCCCCAGAATATAATGCTTACATTATTGGTAAGTTTGCACAATTGAATACATCTCTTTATCATAGGTGTGATATTTTTGGGCTACGTCTGAAAGTGTATCACTGTGATGTGCCATTGGATGCCGCTACTAAGTAAGAAATGCACTAATACCATATTCGAAGTCATCTACCTCAATCTCAAATGGTTGATGCAGGTCTATTTATGTGAGCACTAGTGGATACTAGAGGCATTGCTTCAACTCGTCAAACAACTTTTGTTGGGATTCATACCAAAAGAAATTTCATTTCACTCCTCCCTTAGTCACTTGAATCAAAGGCCAAGTCATTAGAGAAATTTTGAGGTATGAAATGGGCCTCCTAAGAAAAATTTACAACCAAAATAAAATTTATAAGAACCAATAGGATTCAAGATGATGATGTCAATCATGGGAATGATTCACCATTTTTGGGGTAAAAAAGTAAAAAATAAAAAATTAATAAAATAATAACACTACTATTTCAACTTGTATTTTCAACTTATATCCCTAATTTTGTACTCAGATTTCAAGAGGAAGTACTCATTGGATGCAAAATTTAATTCCTCATCCAAGGATTACTCATGTTTCATAGTTTCGATGGAGTTCACTACACGAAAAATGAGAAATACATGAAAAAAACATGATTCCAATCACATTTTTCATGTATTTCTCATTTTTCGTGTAGCAAGGTCCATAGAAAGTATTCAACATGGGTACTCCTTGGATGAGGAATCAAATTATTCATCCAACGAGTGTTCTCGCACGAAATTTGAGAAAACCCATAAGGATATAAGTTGAAAAAGTAGTTTTTCCTTTTTTCCCTCTAAAATTTGATGAGGTAATCTAATATTATTTTATTATTTCCAATATTATTTTATTATTTCCTTAGGAGGCCCATTTTAGACCTCAAATCTCCCCTAATGGATATGTGAGAACCCAACACGAACCTGCGGTAGAAGTTAGAATGACCGAGAAAGTCGTGGATTTCTGTAAGAGTGGTTGGGGTTGGCCGATCCCGAATTACTCATATCTTGGTTGGGTCCACATGCACACATCACTGATCGAGATCTTGGGGGGAGGCCCCCAAGATTTAAAAAATTGAAATGATATAAAAATAGAGGAAAACACACAGTAAAAAAAACCACAAAGGAATTTTTTAATTTAAACAGATAATAATTGTAAAAGCTACTTTGTGGTGTACAATATTCTTCTTTCCCTAAGGGTGAATCATAAGGAAAACATATTTCCTGGTTCAGGAAATGATCTTAATTCATTTCTTCAAAATGATAAAAGGGGTGGTGGTAGGTGGTGTTAGATTCAGTTTCATGTACAACTTATGGCCCAAAGTAATAATAACAGTGCGAGGCCTACAGTCATACACAACATGTCGCTTCCACAAGTATGGTTGGCCTAATAAGACATCACAAAATTCAATAGGAGAAACATCACACACTACCTCATATTTGAAGGGCTTGATGTTGTAGGGAAGGAAACACTACTGGCTGATGGGGAGATCTCATCCTTGGTGAAGCCACCCGATGGTGTACGATTGCAACTTTGATGTGGTATGTAGGCATAACCACTTCATGACCTCTGCTAAAATGAGGTTATTTTGTATCCCATTTTCGAAAATGAACTACAGTAGAGAACCCAACTTCACCCACATCTGTGAGTGGAAGAGGTGTTGCCCCTCCTTTGGATCTTTGGGCTCAACCTTCTAGATCTTGGTGGTGGAAACAGTGGCACTGGGCTCCATGTAAATTATCTATTTCCATTTTCCATTCCCCTTGTCAGGTTTTAAATTAGAGTCAGAACATGGATATAATTCATAAGCCTTCAGCTCAACCTAAAGTGAATGCTTGACCTGACACTCACTTGTGTTGTGAGTGGGGCTCTCACGGAACTCACAGCATTTTCCTATTTCCTTATTTGTCTTCGTGGTGTTGTTCTTTGCTTTCAACTTTGGTGAGTTGTCCTAGATCACCCATCTTTTACTTTATCCTTTTTTCTACAGTTTGGGGGTGCTTTTCACTTGCATTGGATTTTCCGATCCAAAGTCTTTCTTCTTCTGTTTAAATTTCTGCTCGATATTTATAGTGCATCGATAGGAAACAACGAGTGAGGAGACGTCCAAGAACTAAATCTCATCCTAGATGTAATTGTGTAAAAAGAGGCGGCACTTGAGTACCAAATTTCACTGAAAATCCTTGATATCCAACTTTGTACGAAGGATATGAAAAATATTTTTGAACTCTCACATGTCTTGGTCCCTTCCCTCCTACGGCATGGTCCACTTTATGTATTTATCCTCATAGCTCCTGATAGGGTAATATTTTTCATTGATGGCATCCTAGAAATAATTTCAAGTGGATGTGCCTAAAAATAGTGAGGTTCCACTTTCATCCCTCTTCTGACAGTAGGTTTCCCACTAATCCTTGACTTGGGGGGTGACTTTGAGGAGTGCAAAAGTAATATTTTCCAGGTTGGAAAAATCATGAACCAAAAGATATACTTCTAGAAAATTTTATCATTCATCTATGAAATCTACATATATTTTACCTTCAAATATGAGGATGTCAAATTTAAATTGTACCTTAAAGTGAGTGGAACTTTGAGAGTGGCTGTTGGAAGAATATGTGTCCCCATGGGTAGCCACTAAAGGATTTAGCAAAAGTTTTCCATCATCGTGTTCCTCTGTCACTTGAGGGCCTCTTCAAGCAATATTTTGAAATGATCTACTACGCCCTTGCCTTCATATTATTATGCCATGGGAGTCCATCAGGGTTTACAAGGTTTTTCTTGCAAAGGTTCAACCAATTCCAGCCCCAAATCCTTATACCTCGACCTCGTTGGGGACATGTAAAGAAAAACATATAAAGAGTAGAAAAAATTGATACCACTTATCCAAAATTAAACAAGAACTCAATAAAATAAAGATATAACCACAAAAACAGAGATGCAACGGAAATAACACATCACTTAATTAATATAAAAGAATTCAAATATTCTTACATACATAATGGAAATAAACTAGCCCAGGAAATGGTAGCTTATCTTTAAGAAGAGATGTGGCAAATACATGCCTCTAAATTGTGTTACAATGAGGCTTAAGGGAAATTTTATTATTGAACAAAAAGGAAAAACCTTGAACAACCAAGACCATAACCCCAAGAGATGGAACACCATGAGTTTGTGGGCCTTGTTGGGGTTAGTTGGGCAGCCAACTTCCCGGGGTCATAAATTGGTCATATTATCTCTTTTTGGCACTTATGATAACTTGTTGGAAAGATATATCCAAGTGATATAGGATTTACAATTGGCCCATAGATGTGGCCTATTGTGGACCTCAAAATAATGCCTTTTATGGGGTCAAAACAACTCCAAAATTTCAGGACTTGAAAAATTGCTAAAAATAGTAAATGATAATATAAATAATGAAATCAATGAATCCGACTGGAGGTCTAGTTGGAATAGGAAAATGACCATCAATATCCACCTAGATCAGTCCTCTATCCTTAGGAAGCAGTAGTTCCCATTGCGTGCATATCCTTCATGAGGCGAGGAAATTTTTATTGAACCCGGTCCCTAGTGAACCACTTGCCCTGGTGAAGGAGTTGGCCTGCTTTGAAAACTCAATATAGTTGGATCCTCTGTTGGTGAGTGTTCTTGATATAAGTGTCCATGATCCAATCAATTGTGGCATGTTCCATGCAGTTGGGCTAAACTTCGTTGGTGTGAGTTGTTTTGCAATGTGAGATGTGTCCTATAATGGCAGAAATTATGGTCGAAGGTGGTCCACATTGAACATTCTGTGTATGCCAAGGAACGATGGAATACTGAGCTCGAAGGAATTTTCCCTTATAACCTTTGTTATGATGTATAACCCATATCAGAGTGGGAAAAGCTTGTGTTGGGGCCTAGTGAGTTGCTCCTTCTACAAATATAGCCAAAATTTGTCACCCACTTGGAGCTTGTGTGGCACTTGATGTTGATCATGTATCTTCTTGTACTTAGCATTGGCTATGTCCAATATATGTCATGGACCTACTAGCAGATGTTTTGAATGTTCTAAATGAAGTTGTTAGCTCTGTCAATGTCGGACTAGGCATGATTCAAATAGTCCTGAGTAGCTGCAAATGGTATGACCATATCAATGGGACATAGTAGCTGGAATCCCAACCCCATCTGAAAGGGTTGTGGAAAGTTGAAATATGGAGAGCTTTTTTGTAGTTATGTTGGATGTAGGGGATGATTTCATCCCATGTGCATGGACTCTTCTAGTTGTACATTCATAGAATATGTATGATCATCCTGTTGATGACCTCTGTTTGGCCATTAGTTTGGGGGTGGAAAGTCATGGATTAGTGAGCTCGGTATCCATCATCAACCAGAGATTTGACCAAAATGTACTTAGGAACCTATTGTCCCGATTTGAGATAATGGATTGTGGGATCCCATAGTGTACCCACACTCATTCAAAGAAGGGCTAGCAATATCTTATATTTTGATACTCTTATTTCTTGTCACTAGAATGGTCATCTTAGAGAATGCATTGACGACCACTAAAACACAGTCATTTCCATGCTTATAAGAAGGCATTCCCGACATGTAATCCATGGAGATGGATTCCAAAGTTTGAATAGGAGTAGACAGAGGAGTATATAAGCCTTGCTTCTTGATGTTAATTTTGGAAATGGGGCAGGAAGTGCAGGATATGATGTACTTCCAACCATCCTATTGAAGGTTTGGAAAATAAAATACTTTTGCAGCATTGCCACTATTTTTTCTACCCCGAAATGTCTAGCAACCTGACTGTAGTGCGCTTCCAAAATAATCTTGGCACACTCGCTTGAAGGAACATAGATGTGTCATAGGTGGCATAACAGTGCATCCTAGAAGTGAAAATTTGGAACTTTCTTTCCTTCCAGGAGCATCTAGTATGTGTTTCCAAATTATGGATCGCTCTTGTAAATATGTGGCCACCTTGAAGTCTTGTGCCCAAAATATTTGAGCATAGTGGTCGACTCCATGACCGGCTGTTAGCTGAGGCAGTATGCAACATTGTTGGTTATTCCATTCTTGTACTTAATTTCAAGTGGAACTATTGAAGGTATGTGGACCATTTCTCATAGAGATCATTGTTCAATTTCCCTTGTGTCTGTATGAATTACAAGGGTCGGTGGTCTGTGTGGATGACCATTTCCTTCCCTAGAATGTAATGATTCATTTGTCAATAGGCTTGCACAATGGAATACATCTCATTTTAATAGGTGGGATAATTTCGAACTATGTCTAAAAGTGTCTCACTGTCATATGCCACTAGATTCCCCTGCTGAGTAATAATTGCACCAATAGCATAGTCAGAGGCATCTGTCTTAATGAAAAATTATTTTTTGCAAGTTTAGTAATGTGAGAACTAGGGTATAGCATAGATGATGCTTCAACTTGTCAAACACCTTCTGTTGAAATTTAGAACACAATAATTTTTCTTTCACTCCTCCCTTAGTGACTTGACTCAAAGGCCAAGTGATATGAAAGAACCCCAACATGAACTTGCGATAGAAGCTTGCAAGGCCCATAAATATGTGAAGCTCTGTTAGAGTGGTTGGGTCTGGCCAATCCTAAATGAATTTTATCTTTGATGGATCTACATGCACATACGACTGGTTTGTATCTTTGGGGGAGGCTCCCAAGATTTGAAAAACTTAAATGACAGGAAAAGAGAGGAGAACACATAGTAAACAAAACCATAAAGATTTTTTTAAATTCAAACATATAATAGATGTAAAAGCTACATTTTGGTGGAAAATATTTTTCTTTCCCTGAGGATGAATCATAAGGAAAACAATTTTCCCAGTCTCGGAAATTATCTTACTACATTGCTTCACAATGATCAAAGATGTGGTGGTAGGTGGTGCTACCTCTAGTATCATGTACAACTTATTCCCCAAAGTAATAATAATAGTGTGAGGGATAGACTAATACACAACATGTCACTTCCACAAGTATGGTTGGCCTAATAATACATCACAAAAATCAAGAGGATAAACATCACACAATACCTCATTTGTGAAGGGCTTGATGTTGTAGGAAAGGCAACATTACTGGCTGACACAGAGATCTCATCCTTGGTGAAGCCACCCGATGGTGTATGGATGTGGGTGTGTTGTGGTTTTTGGGCCAAACTTCTTCATGACCTCTCTTGAAATGAGGTTATTTTTTCTCTCACTGTCGACAATGAACTACAATGGAGAACCCTTCACCAAAATTTGTGAGTGGAAGAGAAAGCCCCCCTCCTTTGGATCTTCGGGCTCATCCTTCTGGATCTTGATGGTAGAAATGGTGGCATTGGGCTTTACATCAATGATATTCTTCCATTTTTCATTCCCCTTGTCAAGTTATGAATTAGAGTTGGAAAATGCATCTAATTTGGAAGCCTTCAACTCGACCACCAATGTTTCTTCGCCTGACACTAACTTGTGTTGTGAGTGGGGCTCTTATGGAACTCACACCATTTTCCCATGTCCTTCTTTTCCTTCGCAATGTTTTTCTTTGCTTGCGGCTTCGACGGTTTGTCCTCGGTCACCCATCCTTGGCTTTTTCCTTTGTTCTGTAGTTTGTGGGCACTTTTCCCTTGCTTCAGGTTCGCTGATCCAAAGTATTTCTTATTATGTTTAGATTTCTACTTAATCGTGACAATGTATCGATAGGAAACACCGAGCGAGGAGATTTCCAGGAACTCCATCTCATCCTGGATGTACTTGTGTAGATAGATGCGATAATTGAGTACCAAATCTCACTCAAAATCCTTGATACCCAACTTCATGTGAAGGGTATGAAAAATATTTGTGAACTGTGGCATGTCTTAGTCCCTTCCTTGCCGCAAGGTGGTCCACTTTATGTATTTATCTTCATAGCTTCTGACAGGGTAATATCGTTCCTTGATGGCATCCCAAAAATAATTTAAATTGGATGCGGCTGAAAATAGTTAGGGTCGGCTCCCTTCCCTCTTCTCATATTAGGTTTCCCACTGGTCATTGATGTGGGGGGAAGCTTTGAGAAGTGCAAAAGAAATAATTTCCCAGTTGAAAAAATCATGAACCGAAAAAAATAATTCTAACAAACTTAACCACTTATCTACGACATCTACATCTATCTGACCTTCAAATATGGGGATGTTAAATTTGACTTGTACCTTAAAAGGAGTGGCACTTTGAGAGTGGCTACTGAAAGAAGATGCATCACTTGTGGGTAACCACTGAAATATCTGGGAAAATTTTTCCATAATCGTGTTATTTTGTCGCTTGAGGTCCTTTTCGAGCAATATTTTGAAAGGATATTCTACTGCCTCTTATTTATTTTCTTCTACCATGGGAGGTTGTCAGGTTTTGCGAGGATGGTCTTGCAAAGGTTCAACCAGTTCAAGCCCTGACTCGTTATACCCTAACCTCATTGGGGAAAGAGAAGGCCGGTCTCATACCACTGATCCAAACTTAAATAAGAAAAAAATATAATATAGATATAACCATAAAAACAAATATGCAACAAAAATAACACTTCACTTCCTTAATCTCAAACAACTAAAATATGTTTACATACAAAATGGAAATAAGCTAGCTCGAGTGATATTAGCTTATCTTTGAGAATAGATGTAGTTGCTACATGTATCTGAACTATGTGACAATGAGGCTCAAGGGTATTTTTATTATTTAACAATAAGGGAAACCCCTAAACAGCTAAAAACTTAATCCCAGGATATGGAATGCCAAGAGTCTATGGGCCCGATTGGGGTTAGTTGGGTAGCCAACTTCCTGTGGTCATAACTTGGTCATATTATCTTCATTTGGAACGTATGATGCCTCATTGGAAATATATCTCTGAGTACTACATGATTTACTATAGGCCTTTCCTGTTGTGAACCTCAAAAAACTTTGTTTATGGGGCCAAAACGTATCCAGGAGTTCAAGACCATAAAAAATACTAAAAATAGTAAATGCTTCTATAAACAAGGAAACTAATGAAATGGATTGGATGTATAGGTGGAATATTTGGGTGGCCACCAATATGCACCTCCACCAGTCCTCCCTCCTTAGGAATCAATGGTACCCATTGTGTGGAGAGTTTCCATGAGGTGAGGAATTTTTTTTTGAACCTGGTCCCTAGTGAACTACTTTCCCTGGTGAAGGAGTTGGTCTACTTTTACAACTTGAAATAGTTGGATCCTATGTTGGAGGTTTTTCTTGATATATGTGCCCATGATCAAATCATTTGTGGTTTGTTCTATGCAGTCTAGATTTAACTCTATTGGTATGAGTTGTGTTGCAATGTCAGATGTGTCCAAAAATGGTGGAAAGTATTGCCAAAGGTGGTCCAAATTGAACACTGGGTACAGGCCAAGGAACGATGGAATTCTAAGCTTGAAGGGATTGTCCCCCACATCCTTGGTGATGGTGTAGGACCCATATCAGAGTGGGAAAAGATTTTGGTGGGGCCCAGCAAGGCTCTCCCTCTACAAATGTAACCAAAATTTTTTGCCCACATTGAACTTGTGTGGTACCTAATGTTGATCATGTTGATGCTTATACTTAGCATTGGCTATTTCTAATATTTCATGGAGATGCTGACAAATGTGTTGAATTTTCTCAATGAATTTGTTAGCATTTTCAGCTTCGGACTAGACATGAGTTGAATCTTCCTGAGTAGCTGAAAATGGTATGGCGACATAAGTGGGACATAGTGGTTGGAATCCCAACCCCTCGTGAAAGGGGCTATGGCCAGTTGAGCTATGGATAGATCTATTGTAACTATGTTGGACATAAGGGATGCTTCCATCCCATGTGCATGGATGCTTCGAGTTGTACATGTGCAGAATATGTATGATCATATTTTTGACAACCTCTATTTGGACATCAATTTGGAGATGGAAAATCATGGACTTAGTGAGCTTGATATCCAGCATCGACCAAAGGCTTGACAAAAAATTACTTAGGAACCTACAGTACTGGTTTGAGATAATGGACTATGGGATCCCAAAGTGTACCCACACTCATTCAAATAACAGCTTAGCAGTGGATTCTACTATGATTCTCTTCTTGCATGCCACAAGAATGGCTATCTTAGAGAATCTATCAACGACCACGAAAATGCAGTCATTGCCATGCTTAGTAGAAGGCAGACCCAAAATGTAATCCATGGAGATGGATTCCTAAGGTCGAATAGGAGTAGGTAGAAGAGTATCTAGGCCTTTCTTCTTGATGGATAGTTTGGAAATAACAAAGGAAATACAATATTTGATGTACTTCCTAACATCATGTCGAAGGTTCTGCCAATAAAAATACTTCTAAAATACTATCACTATTTTCTCTACCCCGAAATGTCTAATGACTCGGCTGTAGTGTGCCTCCCAAATCATCTTGGAACGCTTGCTTGATGAAACATAGAGGCGTCCCAGGTGGCATAATAATGCATTCTGGTAAAAATTTGGAACTTGCTTGCATTCTAGGAGTGTCTGGTATGTGTTGCCAAATTCTGGATCGCTCTTGTAAAGATGTGGCCACCTTAAGGTCTCATGCCCATAACAGTCAAGCTTAATGGTCAGTGCCATGACTGGCGGTTGGCTGAGGTAGTCCACAACATGGTTGGTGTTTCCCTTCTTTTACTTAATTTTCAAATGGAACTATTGCAAGTATGTGGATCATTTTCGAACACGCTCGTTCTGCAACTTCCCTTGTGTTTATATGAACTGCTAGGGTTCATGGTTTGTGTGGATGACCATTTCCTTCCCCCAAATGTAATGATTCCATTATAGTTAGGCATGCACAATGGAATGCATCTCTTTATCATAGGTGGAATTCTTTCAGACTTTTTCTAAAAGTTTCTTACTGTGATATGCCACTAGATGCCCCTGCTAAGTAAAAAATACACCAATAACATAGTCAGAGGCATTTGTCTCAATATAAAATGGTTGTTTTAGGTATGTAATATGATAACTAGTGCACAGTAGAGGCGATGCTTCAACTTGAAAAAGGCCTTATGTTGGGATTCAGAAAAAAATAACTTTGATTTCACTCCTCCCTTAGTGACTTGACCTAAAGGCCAAGTGATATGCAAGAACCCCAACATGAACCTATGGTAGACGTTGGAAAGAACCAAAAATATGTGGAGCTATGTTAGAGTGGTTGGGGGTGGCCAATCTCATATTCATGGTTGGGTACACATTCACAGAGCATTGATTTGGATCTTGGGGGGTGTCCCCAAGATATGGAAAATTGAAATGACAGAAAAAGATAGGAGAACACACAGTAAACAAAACCACAATTTTTTTTTATTAAAACAAAGAATAAGTATAAAAAGTTACATTGTGGTGGACGATCTTATTCTTTCCTTGAGAACGAATCATAAGGAAAAAAAATCCCAGTCTAGGAAATGATCTTACTGCATTGCTTCACAATTATAAAATGGATGGTGGTAGGTGGCACTACATCCGGTATCATGTACAACCTATTTCCCAAAGTAATAATAACAATGTGAGGCCTAGACTCATACAAAACATGTCGCTTCCACAATTATGGCTGGCTTAATAATACATCACAAAATTCAAGAGGAGAAACATAATATAATACCTTAGTTGTTAAGGGTTTGATGTTGTAGGGAAGGAAACACTACTGGCTGACATGGAGATTTCGTCCTTGGTGAAGCCACCCAATGGTGAACGGCTGTAGGTGTGTTTTTGTATGTAGAACTAGCCACTTCACGACATTTTTTTAAATGAGGTTCTTTTGACTCCCATTGTCGACAATGAACTTTAACGGAGAACCCTTCACCAACATCTATGAGTGGAAGAGGCGCTCCACCTCCTATGGATCTTCGGGCTCATCCTTCTGGATATTGGGGGTGGAAATGGTGGAACTCGGCTCTGCGTAAATGAAATAATTCTCTTTGTCATTCCCCTTGTTAGATTTCTACTCAGATTCAAAGCATGCATTTGATTTGGAAGCCTTCAACTAGGCCACTAGTGACTTCTTGGACCAACACTCACTTGTGTTGTGAGTGGGGCTCCTATTGAACTCACACCATTTTCCCATGTCCTTTGTATTTGTGGTGTTTTTCTTTGCTTGCGGTCTTGATGGGGTGTCCTGGGTTTCCCCACCTTTGATTTGTCCTTTATTATGTGGTTTGGAGGCACTTTTCCTTTCCTTCAAATTCGCCAATACAAAGTCTCACTTCTTTTGTTTAAATTTTTGCTCGATCTTGACAATGTATCGATATGTAGCGTCGAGCGAGGAGATGTAAAATAAATCAATCTCATTCTATATGTACTTGTGCAAACAATCGCAGTACTTGAGAGTACAAAATGTTGATCATAATCCTTGATACCCAACTTTGTGCGAAGGGTATGAAAAATATTTGTGAACTGTGGCACGTCTTGGTCCCTTCCCTGCCACAACATGGTCCACTTTATGTATTTATTCTCATAGCTCCATGAAAGGTAATATTTTTCCTTGATGGCATCCCAGAAAAAATTCCAAGTGGGTGCGGCTAAAAATATTGAGGGTCTAGTCTCATCACACTTCTCACAATAGGTTTCCACTAGTTCTTGACGTGGGGGGATACTTTGAGGAGTAAAAAAGTAATATTTTCCCTGTTGGAAAAATCATGAAATGAAAAATATCCTTCTAGCATATTTAACAATTTATCTATGACATTCTCATCTATCTGACCTTCAAATATCAGGATTTCAAAGTTAACTTGTGCCTTAAAGGGAGTCGTGCTTCCAGAGTGGATGCTAGAATAAGATGTGTTTCTTGTGGGTAGCCGAAAAATGATCTGGCCAAATTTGTCCATCATCGCGTTCCTTTGTTGCTAAAGGGCCTCTTCAAGCAATATTTTTAAAGGATATCATGCTCCCTCATCTTTATTTTCTTCTGCTATGGGAGGCCGTTGAGGTTTGTGAGGTTGGTATTGCAAATATTCAACCAATTCGAGCCCTAACTCCTTATACCTAAGCTCGTTGGGGAAGTGCAAAGAAAAACAGAGAAAGAGTAGACCGCTTTGATACCACTGATCCAAAATTGAACAGGAACACAAGATAATACAAATATAAAAATAAAAATAGATATTCAATATAGATAACACTTCATTAATATCAAATAACTGAAATATGCTTACATACAGAATGGAAATAAACTAGTCCAGACAATATTAGCTTATCTCTAAGAAGATATGTATTGGATACATGACTCTTAACTATGTTACAATGAGGCTCAAGGTCCATTTTATTACTAAAAAATAATGGAAAACCGTAAACAACAAAAACCCTAACCCTAGGAGATGGAATGACAAGAGTTTATGGGCCCCATTAGGGTTAGTTCGGTAGCCAAATTTCCGAGATCATAACTTGGTCATATTATCTCTATTTGGCACATACGATACCTCATTGGAAGTACTACAAAATTTACCTCATGCCCTATCTAGGGTCATTGGCCTACTGCAGACCTCAAAAAAACACAGTTTAGGGGGTCAAAACTGCTCCAGAAGTTCATGACCTGAAAAAATATTAAAAAGAGTCAATGTTGTTATAAATAAGGAAAATTATGAAACTAAAGGGATGCATAGGTGGAATAGGTGGGTGTCCACCAATATACACCTGGAATAGTCGTACCTCCTTAGGAAACATTGGTGCCCATTGTGTGCTGAGCCTCCAAGAGGTGAAGAAATTTCTGATGAACTTGGTCCCTAGTGAACCACTTGCCTCGGTGAAGTATTTTCCTTCTTTGGAAACTCGATACAGTTGGATCCTATGTTGTAAATTGTTCTCTATATTCATGTAAAATATATTATTAGTTGTGGAATGATCCATGCAGGGTAGGTTTAACTCGGTTGGTGTGAGTTGTTCTGCAATTTCAGATGTGCAGTAATGGTGGAAAGTATGGTTGAAGGTGGTCCACATTGAACACTTGGTGTAGGCCAAGAAAATGTAGAATGTTGAGCTCGAAGACATTTTCCCCCAGTACAATCTTGGTGATAGTGTATGAACTATATGATAGTAGGTGGAGCACATATGATACCTCATTGGAAGTACTACAACTTTTACCTCATGCCCTATCTAGGGCCGTTGGCCTGCTGCAGACCTCAAAAAAACACAGTTTAGGGGGTCAAAACTACTCCATAAGTTCATGACCTGAAAAAATATTAAAAAGAGTCAATGTTGTTATAAATAAGGAAAATTATGAAACTGACGGGATGCATAGGTGGAATAGGTGGGTTTCCACCAATATACACCTGGAATAGTCATACCTCCTTAGGAAACATTGGTGCCCATTGTGTGCTGAGCCTCCAAGAGGTGAGGAAATTTCTGATGAACTTGGTCCCTAGTGAACCACTTGCCTTGGTGAAGTATTTTCCTTCTTTGGAAACTCGATATAGTTGGATCCTATGTTGGAAATTGTTCTATATATTCATGTCCAATATCTTATTAGTTGTGGAATGATCCATGCAGGGTAGGTTTAACTTAGTTGGTGTGAGTTGTTCTGCAATTTCAAATGTGCAGTAATGGTGGAAAGTATGGTTGAAGGTGGTCCACATTGAACACTTGGTGTAGGCCAAGAAAATGTAGAATGTTGATCTCAAAGACATTGTCCCCCAGTACAATCTTGGTGATGGTGTACGAACTATATGATAGTAGGCGAAACTTGCAATGGGGCCTAGCGAGGCACTCCTTTTGAAAATGTATCCAAACTTTGTTGCTCACCTAGAACTTGTATGGCACCCTATGTTAATCATGACATTACTTGTAATTAGCATTGGCTTTGTCCAATATGTCATGGACCTCCTGGTGGATGTGCTGAATGCACTTAGTGAATTTTGTTAGAAAATTATATATTACAGAGCAATGCAACACATAAAATAAGTGGAAATCACAAGCACACAAAAAAAATAAAACCAAAGAGACACAGATATACATGGTTCACCCATTTTGGGCTACGTCCACCCTGAATAACTAGTCCTTCCTTTCTATTATCTAGAAAAATGAAGAGACACAACCTACAACACATCTGTTGTAATATCCTCTATTCTCTCTCACAGTCTCCCTATCTGTTTCTTGCTCTGAGAATACACATACAATACACAACAGCAATAAAATACCCTCATACAAAATGAGGGGTTGCCTTCTAGGGAAAAAAACCATAAATTAAACATAACTTCTACTGTCAGATCATCCGCTTAATGAACGGCCCAGATTGACTAGAAATTACAATACTTTTACAAGGAAATTTTACATCTGTTTTTAGCTTCAGGGGCAGTGACCCAAAACCCCCTGCCAGGGGGGGCTCCATAAACTTCCAGCCGCCCCCTGGACCCCCCAGACAACGTACAATTATGGGCGGCATTGTCACCCCATTAATAACAGGGGTCCAACGCTGAGATACAAATTGAAAAGATAATCAAGCTCCACACTCAACAAATTTATTAGCCCTTTCAGCTTTAGAATGGACATGATTCAAGTTTGCCTTAGTAGCTGTAAATGGTATGGCCACATCAATGGGAAATAGTTGTTGGAATCCCAACCCCACTTGAAAGAGGTTGTGGCTAGTTAATCTATGAAGAGCTCTATTGTAGTTGTGCTCGATAGGGGAGGCTTTCATTCCGTGTGTGTGGATGCTTCGAGCTGTACATGCACAAAATATTTATGATCATCCTATTGACGACCTCTTTTGGAAATAAATTTGGGGGTGGAAAGTCATGGAATTAGTGAGCTTGGTATCCAACATTGAACATAGAATTGACCAAAATGAACTTAGTATCCTGTTGTCCCTATCTAAGATAATGGAATATTGGATCCAAAAGTGAACCCACACTCGCTCAAATAAGAGCTTAGCAGTGGATTATGCTATGATACTCTTCTCGTAGGTCACTAGAATGGGCATCTTAAAGAATCTGTCGATGACCACGAAAACGTAATTGTTGCCATGCTTAGTATAAGGAAATCTCAGCTTGTAATCCATGGAGATGGATTCCCAGGGTCAATTAGGGGTAGGAAAAGGAGTATATATTCCTTTCTTCTTGATGGTTGGTTTGGAAATGGCGTAGCCAGTGTGAGATCTGATGTACTTCCAAACATCCTGTCAAAGGCCCGGCTAATGAAAATAATTCTGCAGCAATGCCACTATTTTCTCTACCCCAAAATTTCTAGTGACCCGCCTATATTGTGCATCCCAAATCATCTTGAAGAAAAAAAAAAGTTCTCCCAAGTGGCATAATAGTGCATCCTAGGCGTGAAAATTTTAAACTTTCTTGCCTTCCAGGAGCGTCGGGTATGTGTTTCCGAATTCTAGATCACTATTATAAAGATGTAGCCACCCTGAAGTCTCATGCCTAGAAGAGTCGAGCACAGTGGTCAACACCATGACCGAGGATCGGCTAAGGAAGTCTACAACATTTTTGGTGCTTCCCTTATTTTACTTAATTTAAAATGGAATTTTTGGAGGTATGTGGATCATTTATGATGGCAATCATTCTATAACTTCCATTGTGTCTGTATGAATTGTAGGGGTTGGTGGTCTGTGTGGATGACTGTTTCCTTCCCCATAATGCAATGCTTCCATGTTCAAAAGTCCTGCACAATGGAATACATATCTTTGTCATAGGTGGGATACTTTTGGACTGTATCTAAAATTGTCTCAATGTGATATGCCACTGGATTTCCCTACTGGGTAAGAACTACACCAATAACATAATCGGAGGCATATATGTCTACTTCAAATGGTTTCTTCAGGTATGGTAATGTGAGAAATGGTGGAGAGAAGAGGTGATGCTTCAACTCATAAAATGCATTCTGTTGGGATACAAACCAAAATAAATTTTCTTTTGCTCCTCCCTTAGTGACTTGAATCAAAAGCCAAGTGATATGCGATAACCCCAACATGAACCTATGGTAGAACTTGGAAAAGCCTAGAAAGTTACGGAGCTCTGTTAGAGTGGTTTGGGTTGGCTAATCCTGAATGACTTGTATCTTGGCTGGGTCCACATGCACCCAACACTAATCCAAATCTTGGAGGGAGTCCCCCAAGATTTGAAAATTTGAAATGATATTAAAAAAGAGGAGAACAAAAAGTAAACAAAACCACAAAGAAAGTATTTTAATTAAAACAAAGAATACATGTAAAATATACATTGTGGTGGAAAATATTCTTCTTTCCCTAAAGGTGAATCATAAGGAAAAAAAATTTCCTGGTCTTGGAAATGATCTTACTGCATTGCTTCACAGTGATCAAATAGATGGTGGTATGTAGTGCTACCTCCAGTATTATATACAACTTATTTTCCAAAGTAATAATAACCGTGCGAGGCCTAGACTCATACACAACATGCCTCTTCCACAAGTATGGTTAGCCTAATAATACATCAAAAAAGTCAATAGGAGAAACATCACATAGTACCTCATCTGTGAAGGGCTTGATGTTGTAGGGAAGGTGACACTGTTGGGTGACATGGAGATTGAAGGTGTGTTGTGCTCTGCAGGCCTAAATGCTTCACAAAGTTGCTAAAATGAGGTTCTTTTGGATCCTGATGTCCACAATGAAGTGAAACGGAAAACCCTTCACCCACATCTATGAGTGGAATATGTGCTTGTCCTCCTGTAGATCTTCAGGCTCATTCTTCTCAATCTTGGTGGTGGAAATGGTGGGAGTGGGATCCGCATCATTGATTTTATTCCCTTTTTCATTCTCCTTGTCCAAATTTTACTCATATTCTTAACATGCATCTGATTCGGAAGTCTTTAGCTCAACCACTAGTGACTACTTGGCCCGACACTCACTTGTGTTATCAGTGGGGATCTTATGGGAATCATAACATTTTCCCGTGTCCTTATTTGTCATCATGGTGTTGTTATTTTCTTGCGGCTTCATTCGGTTGTCTTGCGTCCCCCCCTTGGCTTTGTTCTTTGTTCTGTGGCTTGAGGGTGCTTTTCCCTTGATTCAGATTCACTGATCCAAAGTCTCGCTTCTTATGTTCAAATTTCTTCTCGATCTCGACAGTGTACCAATAGGAAAATTCAAGCGAGGAGATATCAAGGAACTCCATATTTTCATGAACGTATTTGTGTAAGAAGCCACAGTACTTGAGTACCAAATTTCACTCATAATCCTTTATTCCCAACCTCGTGCAAAGGGTATGAAAAATATTTGTGAACTCTTGCACGTCTTGGTCCCTTCCCTACCGTAGTGTGGTCCACTTTATGTCTTTATCATCATAGCTCTCGACAGGGTACAAATGCTCTTTGATGGAATCCTAGAAAGAATTCCAAGTGGGTGAAACTAAAAATATTGAGGGTAAAATATTTTCCCTCTTCTCACAGTAGGTTTGCCATTAGTCCTTGACATGGGGGGCAAATTTGAGGAGTGAAAAAGTAATCTTTTATCAGTTGGAAAAAGCATGAACCGAATAATGTCCTTCTATAAGATTTAACCATTTATCTACAACATCCACAGCTATCCGACCTTAAAATATTAGGATGTCAAAGTTAACCTGCACCTTAAAGGGAGTGGTGAATATAGAGTGGTTGCCGGAAGAATATGCATCGCTTGTGTATAGTCGCAAAAGAATCTAGGAAAAATTGTTCATCATCGCGTTCCTCTGTTGATCGAGGGCCTCTTCAAGAAATATTTTGAAAGGATATCTTGTTATCTCATATTTATTTTATTCTTCCATGGGAGGCCTTTCAGGTTTGTGAGGCTCGTCTTGCAAATGTTCCACTAGTTTGAGCCCTAACTCCCTATACCCTGAGCTTGTTGGGGACATGAAAAGAAGATTTGAGAAAGAGAACACCACTATGATACCACTAATCCAGAATTAAAGAGGAAAAAAACATAATACATATATAACCATAAAAACAAATATTTAGCAAAAATAACACTTCACTTCATAAATATCAAAGAACACACATATGTTTACATACAGAATGTAAATAAACTAGCTTGAGCGATGGTAGCTTGTGTCTGAGAAGATATGTGGTGGATACATGCTTCTAAACTGTGTTACAATGAGGCTCAATGGAATTTTTATTATTGAACAACAACAGAAAACCCTAAACAAAGAAAAACCTAACCCCAAGAGTTGTAACGCAAACAATTTGTGGCCCTGTTGGGATTATTTGGGTAGCCAACTTCCTGGGGTCATAACTTTGTCATATTATCTCCATTTAACGTGTACGATACCTTGTTAGAAATGTATATATGAGTATTAGAGGATTTATTGTAGGCACTACCTATGGTCCTAGGCTTGGTGCGGATTTTAAAAAAACGTCATTTTTGGGGTCAAAACTATTGTGGAAGTTCAGGACCCAAAAAACTACTAAAAATAGTAAATGCTTCTATAAAAAAAGGCAAATTATGAAACCGACTGAAGGTATAGGTGGAATAGGTGGGTGGAAACAAATATCCACCTAGATCAGTCCTCCCTCCTTAGGAGGCAATAGTCCCCATTGCATGCAGAGCCTCCATGAAGTGAGAAAATTTTTGTTGAACTTGTTCCCTATTGAAGGATTTGGCCCTCTTTGACAACTAATATAGTTGGATCCTTTGTTGGAAAGAGTTATTGATCTATGTTTCCATGATTCGATCATTTATGGCATATTCCACATAGTTTGTGTTTAACTCTGTTGGTGTTAGTTTTTCTACAATTTCGGATGTGTCCAGTAATGATGGAAGGTATGGAAAAACACAGTCCACATTGAAAACTGGGTGGAGGCCAAGGAAAGATGGAATGTTGAGCTTGAAGGAATCGTCCAAACATCGACATGTATCACATGTCAATAATGGAGAATGATGAAATAAAGAGGCAAATCAAGGACTTGTTGGACAAGGGACTCATAAGGCCAAGAACTTCGCCATGCGGTTCACCTATAGTTCTGATTCCGAAGAAATCGATGAAGAGATGGATCCCTAAGAGGAAGAAAGAGTGTTCAGGAAAGAATTCCTTGAAATTACTGAAATGGTGAGAGTCCTTTATCAAGAAAGGAATGAAATACTAGAAGGAGAAGGATCCAAACTTCACAAGGAAGGCCAGGGATCATCAGGAGGTCACAATGATGAAGATAAATCAAATGAGGCCAATGGAGGAAATGGATGCAGTGGAAATTCACCATCATCACCCTCATCTTCATCCTCATCATCCTCTACTTCCTCTTCAGTACATAAACCATACAGGTCAAAGAACATGGGTACAAGTCATTTTCTAAAACTTGATGTTAAGTTTGAATTGTCAATGTTTAATGGTGAATTTAATGCAGAAAATCTAGATAATTGGATTAGGCAATTTGAAGGTCTATTTGAGAATCCAAAATTTTCATGATGATGACACCAAAATCCAACTAGATTCATTGACAATGGAAGGTGCAACACTTTTTTGGTGGGAAGCCAAGACAAAGGAGGAGATCAAAAAGCATGGTAAGATTATTCTATCATGGATTGATTTCATTACTGCAATAAAACAACAATTTTATCCATTAGCTCACATGCAGAAAGCCATAATGAACTAGAAAAATTTTAGACAATTGAAAGGAAAAAATGTACAAGACTACACCCAAGAATTTAGGAGAAGAGATCTCTTATTAGGGGTATATTTGCAGAGTCAAGATACTTTTCTCAAGTACATAGGGGGCTTACATAGCTACCTTAGACATACTATCCTCATGTTTAATCCTACAAGTCCAGATGAGGTATGTGTTCAAGTGACACATCAAGAAGCTAGAGGGAAAAATACTTTTGAAGAGGGTAGAAACAAACATTTTAAGGGGAAAAACAAAGAGACGACCTCAAAAGGAAAAGGAAAAAATAATGCATCTGTCGAGAAAGAGGGAGAGAAAGTTGTTTGTAAACATTGTTCAAGAGATGGCCATGAAGAGAAAAATTGTTGGAAATTACATCCTAAAAAAAGACCCAAGTTTAACAAAAAAATGGGAAGCAGAAAACTGTAGCTACAACTCAACATGACTTAGGAGAGGATTCAGGTGATGAAACTAAAATTACAGCCATGGGATTGAAGAACATGAAGGGGAAAGAAATTGAAACAAAGCCCAATACTAATACTTCAAACTATCACATAGAAGCTCCAAATGAAGAAGAGAGAATTGAACTTTTCATGTGAGGGTCATATCCAAACATACCAAGATTGATACACTATTTGACAGTGGTTAGAAAACGAATTTAATCTCTAAATTTAATCTCTGAAGATACTTAAACTTGAGACTATTCCACATCCAAAACCATATCCACTTGGTTAGATTTGTAAGGATGCAAATTTACAAGTTTCAAAGAATTGCATGTTGTGCTTTGCAATAACTGCACATTTCATTGACACGGTTGAATTACATGTTGTTCCGCTTGATATAACATGTATGGTGTTGGGAAGTCCTTACTTGTATGATAGGAAAGAAATCTTCCATCACCATGAGAACAAATACCATCTATTCAAATATGGCAAGGAGTACATTGTGAGAGCTCATCAGAAAAAACTAGACACCTCTTTAGTTAATGCAGGGCAGATGAAGAGGTTCGTCAATGCAAGCCAAAACTTGACATTGATGATGATTAAACAAAGAGAAGCTTTACAAAATCCTTTTCAAACAAATGCTGATGTATGTAATGATTTGTTTCAGGTTGAAAGCAGGTTGTCTTTGAAAGAAAATGACAAGCAGTTGCAGCATTTGACATTGGTGTTGAATGGTGCTGAAAACAAAGTGTCAGTGCAAGAAGTTGCAAAGGTCCAAGAGAGGGAAAAATAATTAGCAAAGAAGGCACAAGATTCAGAAATGTT
The DNA here is from genome assembly GCA_034641835.2 of Pinus albicaulis. Lineage (NCBI taxonomy): Eukaryota > Viridiplantae > Streptophyta > Pinopsida > Pinales > Pinaceae > Pinus > Pinus albicaulis. Next base: position 1,299,240,752 of record CM076584.1, on the reverse strand, counting down.
CATTGCTGGTTTTAGAAAAGCATGGTACAATGGAGAAAATCCTTGGTCAAGAATCGGCACAAGTTCAAAGCAAATTCAGCAAAGAACTTCCATAAGGACAAGATGCAAGGTGAGAGTAATTCCAAGTTTCCTTTGATTATAGACCAATTTAGAAACAAGATGTTTACTACAAAGTTAGGTTGTTGTTCTACAAGTTTAGTAAATGTGCAACATGACTATGTCAAAAACAACAATGGTTGGACAACGGAATCAAGGAAAAACTTGTCATTTCATGAAAATATCTAATGAATGAAATTAGGGAAATTTCAGTGGATAAATATTGGAAGAGTGGGGACACAGTCTCCTCATATTCATGTTCAATAGTCCAGAGAGATTTTGGGTTCCAAAAGCTTCCGAGTGGGGAGGTGTGATTAGGAGATCATGTGTTATGCTAAAATATGAAAGTGCTCAAAACAGGTCCGAACTTGAGCGACTGGAAAGGTCTCGTCGTTGTGATTCTGGCACCGTGAAGGGCTCTAAAAACCGATGTCGTATGAGGAATATATCGCGTTCTATTTGTTTTCTCAAACAAATTTTTTTTATGACTGGATGCCCAGTCAACATGCAGGTATAGTCAGAAGGTATATACTTGGAATATTCCATTTTTACTCAGCCAATAGGATCGTGCCACGTGGTTCAATCTGGGATGTTGAATGTTTGAGGTATAGAGTTGTTCTGGACCATTTGATTGGATTATGATTGGCCAATGGATGAGCAACACGTGGCCAGCTCAGAGGCTTCCACGTGTCCTCAGGAGCATGTGTAAAAATTTATTTGGAGTCGATGGGAATCGACCACTGGACCTGTTGTCTGCCAAGCCTGTGTGCTACTGCCCACACTGCATGAAGTTTTTAACCATATAAGCTTAGAGTTTAACTTTTTGGTTTGTATGTTTTACATTCAGGGGCTTGGGAGGCTAGCCCCGAAGGGCCAGCCCCCCCTCCATGCGCCCAAGCGCTGGGAATTGTGGCCTTAAACCAAACCTTAACCGTATTCATCGGTGGTCAATGCCAAGTCTCATTCACATGAGTTTTAAAACTGTGACAATCAATGGTTATCTAGTGGCAATGTGACATAAAAATCTAGTGGGTTTTATTATGATCACATGGCGGGGGTTAAAGGTTTTAAATGCGATGGTTAACGGAACCAAAAATCTAAATTCCAAGCCGAATACATGGAGTTTCAAACAGTTATGGGTGGAGGTTACGACGGGGTCGGTATGTGACCACCCCGCCTCCTAACACTTTAATGCTATGGTTAACCGTCTGACTATTCTAGAGCGCGCCCCTAAATTTTAGGGTTTTCCATCAATTTAACTTAAGTCAACTTCCTGTCTCCACATTTAGTGGAGCTTTTCTAGCTGTCACTAAGAAAAATGCATTGGGAGGTCAATTTTCGACCACTTTTGGTAAAACAAGATTCTACCTAGACTAATTTTAGCATTATGGAGCCATTGGTGTATATAGGCCTATAAACACATGTAATTTACAATTTTGAGCATAATGACAAAGAGGGACATGCCATTGGGAGCTGGACCAGCAGATGTAGCCCAGGAGGGGTGGACTGCTTCATCATGCCTACTATGTAAAACTTACATGTGAATGTTTTTCTCTATTATGCATTGTTGTTTAGTGTTTTTAAGGCTTATTTACATGCTTAAAGTTCACTAATTCATCTAAAATTCATGTATAAATCTATCATTCCTTAAGAAAACATATGGAGACAAATTGTACATGCTTATATTACTGAAAGGACACTTAGCACAACAAAACTAATACACTCCTCTCAAATCAATGGAAAAAGGCGGTCCACATTGAAAACTGGGTGGAGGCCAAGGAAATATGGAATGTTGATCTCGAAGGAATTGTCCTCTACAACCTTGGTGATAGTGTACGACCCATATCAGAGTGGGAAAATTTTGCGGTGGGGCCCAGTGAGGCACTCCTTCTGCAAATGTAGCCAAACTTTGTCACCCACCTAGAAATTTTGTGGCACCTGATACTAATCATGTCACTTCTTGTACTTTCATTGGCTCTGTCCAATATGTCATGGACCTACTGATGGATGTGTTGAATTCACTCAATGAAGATGTTAGCCTTTGAGCTTCAGATTGGACCTGAGTCGAATCCACCTGAGTAGCTGCAAATGGTATGGCCACATCAATGGAACATAATGGCTAGAATCCAAACCCCACTTGAAATGGGTTGTGTCCAGTTGAGCTATGGAGATATTTTTTGTAGCTGTGCTAGACATAGGGGAGGTTTTCATCCCATGTGCATGGATGCTTCAAGTTGTACATGCATAGAATATGTATGATCATCCATTTGATGACCTTTGTTTGGCCATTAGTTTGGGGGTGGAAATTCATGGATTTAGTGAGCTTGGTATCCAACTAATTAGGAACCTACTATCCTGATATGAGATAATGGAATGTAGGATCCCAAAATGTACCCACACTCATTCAAATAAGATCTTATTAGTGGCTTCTATTGTGATACTCTTCTTGCAGGCCACCAAAATGGCCATCTTATAGAATCTTTCAATGACCACGAAAAAATTGTTGTTTCCATGCTTCTTAGAAGGTAAGCCCGACATTTAATCCATGGATATGAATTCCCAATGTCGAATAGGTGTAGGAAAGTATTATATAGGCCTTATTCTTGATGTTCAGTTTGGAAATGGTGTAGGTAGTGCAGGATCTGATGTAATTTCCAACATCCTATCGAAGGTTCTTCCAATAAAAATAAATTTCCAGCACTACCACTATTTTCTCTACCCTGAAATGTACAGTAACTCGATACTAGTGTGCCTCCAAAATCATCTTGGCATGCGCACTTGAAGGAACATAGAGGTGTCCTAGGTGGAATAACAGTGCATTGTGGAGGTGAAAATTTGGAACTTTCTTGCCTTCTAGGTGCATCCAGTATGTGTTGCCAAATTCTAGATCACTCTTGTAAAGATGTGGCCACCTTGAAGTCTCATGCCCACAAGAGTCGAGCACAGTGGTCAGTGCAATGATCGACGGTCGGATGAGGTAGTATGCAAAATTTTTGGTCCTACCATTCTTTTACTTAATGTTCAAATGGAACTGTTGGAGTTATGTGGACCATTTCTGATGGCGATTGTTTTGCAACTTCTCTTATGTATGTATGAACTGCAAGGGTCAGTGGTCTGTGTGGATGAAAATTTCCTTCCCTATAATTTGGATGACTATCATGCAGGGGTCGATGGTTTGTGTGGATGACCATCATGTAGGGGTAAATGGTATTTGTGGATGATCTTCATTTAGGGGTTGGTGGTTATGCAGTTTGGGGGCGCTTTTACCTTGATTTGGATTTGTTGATCCAAAGTCTCAATTTTCCTGTTTAAATTTTTGCACGATCTTAACAACGTATCGATAGCCAGTGTCGAGCGAGGAGATGTATAGGAACTCCATATTGTCCTAGATTTACTTGTGTAGAGAGTCATGATACTTGAGTATCAAATGTTGGTCAGAATCCTTCATACCCAACTTTGTATGAAGGGTATGAAAATTTTTTGTGAGCTCTAGCACGTCTTGGTCCCTTTCCTGTTGCAACATGTTCTACTTTATGTATTTATCCTCATAGCTCCTGAAATGGTAATAAATTTTCTTGATGGAATCCTAAAAATAATTCCACGTGGGTGTGACTGGAAATAGTGAAGGTCCACTCTCGCCCCTCTTCTCACAATAAGTTTCCCACTAGTCATTGATGTGGGGGGCGACTTTGAGGAGTGCAAAACAAATGTTTTCCTGGTTAGAAAGATCAAGAAATGAAAAATATCCTTCTAGTAGATTTAACCATTTATATATGACATCTGCATCTATCTGAGCTTCAAACATGGGGATTTCAAAGTTAACTTATACCTTGTTGTTGGGAGAAGGTGTGTCACCTGTGGGTAGCCGACAAAGGAATATGGGCAAAGTTATCAATCATCCCGTTACTCTATTGCTCATGGGCATCTTCAATCAATATTTTAAAAGGATATCCTACTCATTCATCTTTATTTTCTTCCACCATGGGAGGTCATTGGGGTTTGTGAGGCTGTTCTTGCAAAGTTTCAACCAGTTTGAGCTCTAAGTCCTTATACCCTCACCTCGTTGGGGAAATGCAAAGAAAGATTTATAAAGAGTAAAATACTCTAATAACAGTAATCCAAACTTAAAAATAATGCAAAAAAATACATATATAACCATAAAAATAGATATGTACTATAAATAACACTTCACTTCATTAATATCAAAGAACTGAGATATGGTTACATACAAAATGGGAATAAACTAGCTCGGGCGATGATAGCTTATCTTTTAGAAGGGATGTGGTGGCTACATGCCTATGAATTGTGTTAAAATGAGGAGCAAGGGAATTTTTGTGATTTAACAACAAGGGGAAACCCTAAACAACCAAAACCATAACCCCAGGAGACAGAACACCAAGAGTTTGTGGGCGCCCCTAGGGTTAGTTATGCAACTAACTTCTCGAGGTCATAACTTGGTCATATTATCTCCGTTTTTCATGCACGATAACTCATTGTAAATATATCTATGAGTAATAAAATATTTTCTATAGGAATTACCTATGGCCATGGGTTTGATACGACCTCAAAAAAACACTGTTTAGGGGGTCAAAACTGCTCTGGCAGTTCGGGACCCAAAAAATTGCGAAAAATAGTAAATTGTATTATAAACATGGAAAAAAATGAAACCAAATGCACGTAGATGTGGCATAGGTGGGTGGAAACCAATATACACCTGGATCAATCCTCCCTCCTTTGGAAGAAATGGTCCCCATTACATGCAGAGACTCCATGAGGTGAGGAAATTTCTGTTGAACCTAGTCCTTGGTGAACAACTTGCCATGGTGAAGGTGTTTTCCCTACTTTGACAAATCGATATAGCTATATCCTTTATTAGAGAGTGTTCTTGATATTGTTTTCCATGATTATGATAATTTGTGTCTTGTTCCTTGTAGTTTGGGTTTAACTCCATTGGTGTGAGTTGTTCTGTAATGTCGGATGTGTCCAATATTTGTGGAAAGTATGGACGAAGGTGGTCCACATTGAACACTGGGTGTAGGAAAAGGAACGATGGAATGTTGAGATCAAAGGAATTGTCCCCTATAGCTTTGGTGATGGTGTACGACCCATATCAGACTGGGAAAATCTTGCGGTGGGGCCCAACGAGGTGCTCCTTCTGCAAATGTAGCCAAATGTTGTCGCCAACCTGGAACTTGTGTGGAACCCAGTGTTGATCATGTCGCTTCTTGTACTTAGTATTGGCTTTGTACAATATGTCATGGAATTTCTAGAATATGTGTTGAATATGATCAATGAATATGTTATTCCTGTCAGCTTCAGACTGGACATGGTTCGAATTTTCCTGAGTAGTTGCAAATGGTATGGCCACATCAATATGGCATGGTGGGTGGAATCATAACCAAACCTTAAAGGGGTTGTGGCTAGTTGAGCTATGAAGAGATACATTGTAATTATGTTGTAGATATGGGAGGCTTTCATCCCATGTGTGTGGATGCTTCGAGTTGTACATGCACAGAATAAGTACGATCATCCTGCTGATGACCTCTGTTTGGCCATCAATTTGGGGGTGGAAAGTCGTGGAATTAGTGAGCTTGGTATCCAACATCGACCAAATACTTAACCAAAATTTAATTAGGAACTTGTTGTCCCAATATAATATAATGGACTGTGGGATCCCAAAGTGTACCCACACTCGTTCAAAGAATATATTAGCAGTGGATTTTGTTGTGATACTCTTCTTGTAGGTAGCCAGAATGGCCATCTTAAAGAGTTCGTTGACGACTGCGAAACATAGTTGTTTCCATTCTTTGTAGAAGGAAATCATGACATGTAATACATGGATATGGATTCTCAAGGTCGAATAGGAGTAGAAATTGTAGTATATATGCCTTGCTTCTTGATGGTCGGTTTGGAAATGCTGCAGGAAGTGTAGGATTTGATTTAATTCCCAAAATCTTGTTGAATGTTCGACCAATAAAAATACTTCTACAACACTGCGACTCTTTTCTCTACCATGATCATCTTGGCATGCTCACTTTAAGGAACACAATGGTGTCCCATGTGGCATAATAGTGCATCCTAGAGTAAAAATTTGGAAATTGCTTGCCTTCCAGGAGCATCTAGTATCTGTTGCTGAATTCTGGATTTCTCTTATAAATATGTAGCCACCCGAAAGTCTCATGCCTAAAAGGTTCAAGCACAGTGGTAAAATCCATGACCGGTGGTCGAGTGAGGAAGTATCCAACATTATTGGTACTTCCCTTCTTGTACTTAATGTTCAAATGAAACTATTGTAGGTGTGTGGACCATTTCTGATGGTGATTAATCTACAAATTCCCTTGTGTGTATATAAAATGCAAGGGTTGGTAGTTTATGTGGATGATTGTTTCTTTCCACATAAAATAATGTTTCCATTGTCAGAAGGCCTTCACAATGGAATGCATCTATTTTTCATAGGCAGGATACTTTCAGACAATGTCTGAAAGTGTCTCACTATGATATGCCACTGGATGCCCCTTCTAAGTCATAACTACACCAATATCATAGTCAAAGGCATCTGTCTCAGTCTCAAATGGTTGTTGTAGGTCTAGTAATGTGAGCATTGGTCTAAACCAGAGGCGATGCTTCAACTCGACAAATTCCTTCTATTGGGATTCAGACAAAAAGAAATTTTCTTTCTCTCCTCCCTTAGTAACTTGACTCAAAGGCCAAGTGGTATGTGACAACCCCAACACGAACCTGTGGTAGAAGTTGGAAAGACCCAACAAGTTGCGGAGCTCTGTTAGAGTGGTTGGGGTTGGCCAATATTTAATGACTTGTATCTTGGTTGGGTCCACATGCACACACCAATAATCTGGATATTTGGGAGAGGCCCCCAAGATCTGAAAATTTTAAAAGTAAGAAAAAGAGAGGAGAAGACAGAATAAAAAAAACCTCAAAGAAATTTTTTTAATTAAAACAATGATAACTGTAAAAGCTACATTGTGGTGGAAAATATTCTTCTTTCCCTGAGGATGAATCATAAGGAAAATAATTCCTAGTCTGGGAAATGATCTTATTGGCATTGCTTCATAGTGATCAAAGAGATGGTGGTAAGAAGTGCTACCTCTAGTATATTGTACAACTTATTGCCTGAAGTAATAATAACAATGTGATGCCTAGACTCATACATGGCATGTCGCTTTCACAAGTATGGTTGGAATAATAATACATCACAAACTTCAAGATGAGAAAAATCACACAACACTTAATTTGTGAAGGGCTTGATGTTGTAGATAAGGTGACACTGTTGGCTGACACGAACTCCCCCTCCTTTGTATCTTCGGGCTTATTCTTTTGGATCTTGGCCGTGGTGGCAACAATGGCACTTGGCTCCACATCAATGATATGCTTCCCTTTTTAGTTCGCCTTGTTGGGTTCTACCTCAAAGTTGGAACATGCATCTAGATCAGAATCCTTCAACTCAGCCACGAGTGACTGCTTGGCTTGACACTCACTTTTGTCGTGAGAGGGGCTCTTATGGAACTCACACCATTTTCCCATGTCCTTCTTTGTATTTGTGGTGTTGATATTTTCCTATGAATTCGACAGGTTCTCTTGGGTCACCCTGCCTTGGATTTTTCCTTTGTTCTGTGGTTTGGGGGTGATTTTCCCTTGCTTTGGATTTTCCGATCCAAAGTCTCTCTTCTTCTATTTAAATTTCTGCTCAAAATTGAATGTGTATCGATAGACAATGCCTAGCAAGGAGATCTCTAGGAACTCCATCTCTTCCTTGATGTACTTGTGTAGAAATCCACAATACATGATTTCCAAATGTCACTCAAAATCCTTGATACCCAACTTTGTGCGAAGGGTATGAAAAATATTTGTGAACTTTGGCATGCATTGGTCCCCCTGCCACAGAGTGGTCCACTTTATGTATTTATCCTCATATATCATGAAAGGGTGATATTGTTCCTTGATAGCATCCCATAAATAATTCCAAGTGGGTGTGACTAAAAAATAGTGAGGGTCCACTCTCGTCCCTCTTCTGACAGTAGGTTTCCCACCAATCCTTGACATGGGGGACCTCTTTGAGGAATGCAAAAATAATCTTTTCCTGGTTGGAAAAATCATGAATCCACAAATATCCTTATATCATATTTAACCATTTATCTACGACATCCGCATATATATGACCTTAAAATATGGGTATTTCAAAGTTAAGTTGTACCTTAAAGGGAGCGACGCTTCCAGAGTGGTTGTTGGATTAAGATGTGTCACATGTGGGTAGTTGCTAAAGGATCTAAGAAAATTTGTCCATCATCACATTCCTCTGCCGCTCGAGGGACCCTTCGAGAAATATTTGTAAAGGATCTCTTACTCCATTGTCTTTATTTTATTTCACCATGGGAGGTTGTTGGGGTTTGCAAGCTGTTTTTACAAAAGTTCAACCAGTTCAAGACCTAACTCCCTATATGGTGACCTTGTTCGGGACATGCACAAAAAAACAAAGAAAAGAGCACACCTCTCTGATAACTCTAATATGAAATTAAACAAGAACAAAAAATAATACAGATATTACCACAAAAATAAAGATGCAACAAAAATAACACTTCACTTCATTAATATCAAAGAACTGAAATATGCTTACACACAGAATGGAAATAAACTAGCTCGAACGATGGTAGCTTATAGATGAGAAGAGATGTGGTGGCTACATGCCTTTGAAATATGTTACAATGAGGCTCAAGGGAATTTTTTGTTATGGAACAAATAAGGGAAAACCATAAACAACCAAAACCCTAAACCGAGGAGATGGAACACAAGGAACTTGTGGGCCCCCTTGGGGTTAGTTGTGTAGCCAACTTCCTGGGGTCATAACTTGGTCATACTATCTCCCTTTCGAGTGTATTATACCTCATTGAAAATATATCTCCGAGTACTACAATATTTACCATGTTCCTTTCCTACTACTATGATCTTGTTCAAGACCTAAAAAAAACATTGTTTGGGGGGTAAAAACTACTCTGGAAGTTCATGACGTGAAACACTGTTAAAAATAGTAAATTATGGTATAAAAAAGGAAAGTAATGAAACCAACTCGAGGTATAGGTTGAATAGGTGGGTGGAAACCAATATACACATATATAATTCCTCCTTCCTTAGCAAGCAACGACCCCCATTGCGTGCAAAGCCTCCATGAGGTGAGGAATTTTTTGTTGAACCTAGTCCCTTGTGAACCACTTGAACTGGTGAAGGAGTTGGCTTACCTTGAAAATTCGATATATTTGGATCCTCTGTTGGCAAGTTTTCTTGGTATGTATGTCCATGATCCAATCAATTGTGGATTTTTTCCATGTATTTTGGGTTTAACTCCATTGGTCTGAGCTTTTCTGCATTGTCGGATGTGTCCAATAATAGTGGAAAGTATGGCCGAAGGTAGTCCACATTGAACATTGGTTGCAGGCCAAGGAGCGGTGGAATGCTAAGCTTGAAGGCACTTTCCCTTATAGCCTTGGTGATGACGTATGAGCCATATCGGAATGGGTGAAGCATGCGATGGGGCCCAACAAAGTGCTCCTTGTGCAAATGTAGCCAAATTTTGTCGCCCACCTTGAACTTGTGTGGCACCATATGTTGATCATGTCACTGCTTTTACTCAGAATTGTCTCTATCGAACATTTCATTGACCTGCTGAAGGATGTTCTGAATGTGCTCAATAATTTTTTTATCCATGTCGGCTTCAATCTAGACATGAGTTGAATCTACCTGAGTAGCTGAAAATGGCATGGCCACATCAATGGGACATAGTGGTTGGAATCCCCACCCTACCTGAAAGGGGCTATGGCCAGTCGAGCTATGGAGATAATTGTTATAGTTGTGTTGGAAATAGGGGATAATTTCATCCCATGTGCATGGATTCTTCGAGTTGTACATGTGTAGAATATTTATGATCATCTTGTTGAAAACCTTTATTTGGTCATCAGTTTGGGGGTGGAAAGTCGTGGATTTAGTGAGCTTGTTATCCATCATCGACCAAAGACTTAACCAAAATGTACTTAGCATCCTACTATCTTGATCTGAGATAATGGATTGTGGGATCATAAAGTGCACCCACACTCATTTAAAGAAGAGCTTTACAGTAGCTTCTGATGTGATACTCTTCTTACAGGATACCATAATGGTCATCTTAGAGAATACATTGATGACCACAAAAACATAGTCATTTCCATGCTTAGTATAAGGTAGGCCTGACATGTAATCCATTGAGATGGATTCCCAAGGTAAAATAGGAGTAGACAAGAGTACATAGGACTTTCTTCTTAATGGTCGGTTTGGAAATGGCATAAGAAGTGGAGGATCTGATGTACTTCCCAGCATCCTCTTGAAGGTTTGGCCAATAAAAATACTTTTGCAACACTACCATTGTTTTCTTTATCATGAAATTTTCAGCGACCCAATTGTAGCGTGCCTTCCAAATAATATTGGCACACTCGCTTGAAGGAACACAAAGGTGTTCTAGGTGGCATAATAGTGCATCCTAGAGGTGAAATTTGGAACTTTCTTTCCTTTCAGGAGCACTTGATATGTGTCTCTGAATTCTGGGTCGCCCTTGTAAAGATATCTCCACCCCAAAATATCGTGCCCATAAGAGTCAAGCACAATGGTCAGTGCCATGACCGGAGGTTAGCTGAGGAAATTTGCAACATTTTTGGTGTTTCCCTTATTGTACTTAATGTTCAAATGTAACTATTGGGGGAATGTGGACCATTTTTGACGACAATCGTTCTGCAATTTCCCTTGTCTAAGTATTAAATGCAGGGATTGGTGTTTTGTGTGGATGACTGTTTCCTTCCCCATAATGTAATGCTTCCATTGTAGGCAAGCCTGCATAATGGAATACATCTCTTTTTCATAGGTGGGATAATTTTGGACTGTGTCTGAAAGTGTCTCACTTTTTTATGCCACTGGATGCCCCTACTGGGTAAGAACTACACCAATAGCATAGTAATAGGCATCTATGTCAATCCCAAATGTTTGTTGCAGATCTGGTAATTTTAATGCGGTTTTAGAGTATAGGTGATGCTTCAAGTCGGAAAATGCCTTCAGTTGGGATTCAGACCAAAAAAATTGTGCTTTAACTCCTCCCTTAGTAACTTGACTCAAAGGACAAGTGATATGTGAGAACCCCAATACAAACCTGAAGTAGAATTTGGAAAGAACCAGAAACCTACAGAGCTCTATTAAAGTGTATGGTGCTGGCCAATATCAAATGAATTGTATCTTCGCTGGGTCCAAATGCACACACCATTGATACATATCTTGGGGGGAGGCCCCCAAGATATGAAAAATTGAAATGAAAAAAAGAGAGAGGAAAACACACAGTAAACAAAACAACAAAGAAACTTTTTTAATTAAAACATATAATCATTGTAAAAGCTACTTTGTGGTGGACAATATTCTTCTTTCCCTAACAGTGAATCACAAGGAAAAAATATTCTTGGTTTGGGAAATGATATTACTGCATTTATTCATAGTGATTAAAGATATGGTTGTAGGTGGTGCTACCTCCGGTATCCTATACAACTTATTGCCCAAAGCAATAATAAAATTGTGAGGCCTAGACTCATACATAACATGTCATTTCCACAAGTATTTTTGGCCTAATAATACATCAAAAAATTCAAGAGGAGAAACATCACACATTATCTCATCTATGAAGGGCTTGATGTTGTAGGGAAGGTGACACTATCGTCTGACATAGAGATCTCGTCCCTGGTAAAGCCACCTGATGGTGTAGGACCGCGATAGTGCTATGGTCTGTAGGTCAAACCACTTCACGACCTCTATTAAAATTATTTTATTTTGGCTCTTGATGTCGACAAGGAATTGCAATGGAGAACCCTTCACCCACATCTGTGATAGGAAGAGGTGCTCCCCCCTCCTTTAAATCAAATAACTGAAATATGCTTACATACAGAATAGTAATAAACTGGTTTGGGCAATGGTATCTTATCTCTGACAAGAGATGTGGTGGCTACATGCTTATGAACTATGTTAAAATGAGGCTCAAGAGCCATTCTAATATTGAACAACAAGGGAAAACCCTAAACAACCAAAACCCTAACCCCGCGAGATGGAACGCCAAGAGTTTGTGGGCCCTGTTGGGGTTAGTTTAGCAACCAACTTCCCGAGGTCATAACTTGGTCATATTATCTCCGTTTGGTACGTACGATACCTTGTTGGAAATATATCTCCTATTAGTAAAGGATTTATCACATGCCCTGCCTAAGGCTATGGATCTGTTGCAGACCTCAGAAAAATGTCGTTTAGGGTCAAAACTACTCCAGAAGTTCAGGACCCGAAAAAATGCTAAAAAAAGTAAATTCTGCTATAACCAAGGAAGCTAATGAAACACACTAGAGGTGTAGGTGGAATAGGTGGGTGGCCACCAATATATACGTGGATTAATAACATAGTAGTACAAGCTAAAAATCCTCATCCATTGATCCTCCAATTCAAAATCAGCTCATGTCTAAGCATCCCACGACCCCCAAAATCTATGGGAAACCAAAGATTCATAAGAAGGTATATTCCCTTAAGACCCATAATGAGTGCTATTGGAACCCCAACTGGTGCACTCTCTCTCTTCCTAGCCACCAAGCTTCAACCCTTCATTCGCACATCTGGTTCTTTCATTATATCCTCCTCCCATTTCATCCAAAAATTCCAAAAAAATTCATCTTGACCCCAATGACATGATGGTTAGCTTTGATGTCGTCTCCTTCTTCATCAAAGTCCCTGTTCCTAAAGCCTTAGAATTAATACCCAACGTGGTCGACACCTAAATCATTAACCTTATTACAATTTATCTATCTTGCAAATTATTCTCCTACAAGGACATTTTCTATGAACATACAGAGGGAATGTCAATGACATCCTACCCTTCTCTAGTTGTTGCAAATATATTTATGGAACATTTCAAGTCTATGACACTTAATTATTGGCATTTGAAACCTTAAATTTGGTATAGGTTTGTTGATTGCACATTCATAATGTGGCCTCACAGGATTCTTTCCCTCTAGGATTTTCTCCATCATCTCAACAACCTTTCCCCACACATCCAAATTAAAATGGATTTGGAAGAGAAATCCTCCCTTCCCTTTATGGATGTCCTTTTTTCTCATCTATCTGATGGATCCCTTTCCTTGCAATTTATCACAATGAAACTCACACTTACCAATACATCCATGCTAAACCTCATCATCACCCCATGCAAAAGACAGTTATCCTTAAAACCTTGTTCAATAAAGCTGTCAAAATTTATGATCCTTAATTTCTAGCCTCTGAGAGAGCTCATCTAACCAAATACCTCAATAATAATGATTAATCTACTTCCCAAATCAATAAATCCTTTAAATTTTCCTACCCTTATCACCTACCCAAAGAAACCCTTCCCCCTCCAAAGGCTCTCCTCTCTCTTCCTTACATAAAGGGCACCGCTGATATCATCTCTAAATTCTTAGTAAAAAGGAACATCAAAAAATTATTTAAACCCAAAAAAACCTTAAAACATTTATTCAAGTATCCCAAGGATAGGCTTGATCATGTGGCAAGTCCTACATTGGCCAAGCTGGAAGGTCCTTTAAAGACTATTAAAAGGAGCACATTGTCGATACTTCCCACAATCATGTTTTAAAGTCAGCTCTGGCAGAACATTCCTTCAAGACTAAGTTCCTTATCAACTTTGACCAAACTAAAATCCTTCCCTATGCTCTTTTCCAGTCCACTCACCTCATTCATGAAGCCTTAAAGATCGAAAAACACCCAAAAAATTTCAATAGGGAAAATGAGTAAAAATTAAGTGACCCATGGAATATTATTATCCACCACTTTATTCACTAACCTAACCTTTCCCTTCCCTATTCTATTTCCCCCTTTTCGGCTTCCCCTCCTCCCCTTTTCCTCTCCCCTTCTTTTATTTTTATGTTTTCTTATCCCCCCATGTTACTTGTTTTCTTTATGTTTTTTCCCCTTCACATTCCTTTCGTTTCCTTTTTACCTCTCTTTTATATTTCCTCATTATTACCATGATTATCATTTTAATCTTTTAGTTCTATCATTTTTTAGTTTTTTTTTCTATCATGGTTAACTTTATCATCAATTTACCCAATCTTAATTTTCTTCTTTAAAAATAAAACTAAATAATTAATAGAATATTAGTTATAAGTCAAGTTTACATTATTAATTGAATGAGTCCCTAGTCATATTCCTTTCTACACATTCTGAATTTCTTTCTCATTTTATTAATTTTGAAAATTATAATCAAAACCTATTAATAAATAAATTTAAAAAAATAAAAATATAATTAATCTATTATTACCAGTTATTATATATATATATATATATATATATATATATATATATATATAATCTATTTTAAAATGTCGTCAAAAATTTATTATTTATTTTAATAAATATATCTTATTTTTAATTTCTTTATTTTATTTTATTTTATTTTATTTGATTATGATCAAAAGTTTTTTGAATGATGGTGAATATTTTTAATAAATATTTAATTTAATTTATTCTATCTTAAATTGTGGTAAAAAACCTTATTATTTATATTTTAATAATTTCTTTTAATTTTTTTTTTGTAAGCTTGGTAGTTCTTTTCATTTTTCACTTTTTTTTCTCTTTTTTTCTTTTTTTTACTCCATTTTCATCAACATGTCGAGATACATCACCCCACCTCATCAGTGTTTAACCAAGACCCCAAATACTTATTTTAATTATTTTAATTGTGGTTAATTTTTTTTTCCAGATAAATACGATCTATTTTAATTTCTTTATTTTATTTTAAATTATGGTGAGATATTTTTAATAAATATACCTTATTTATTTTTATTTTTTTTCTTTATTTTAAATTTTAAATTGTGATTAATTTATTTATAGTATTGTTAATATTTTGAATAAACATATTTTCTTTCTTTAAAATGTGTTTTAAAAGTCATATTAACATTCATGATAATGGTCATTAGTTGATTATTTCTTTATAAATACCTCAACACCTTTTTTTAATCTATCATGCTTCACTTAAGTCTTTATGATGGTAGTGGGACCACACAAAATGTAGGACATAGTGAACTAGCACACAACATATGTCCAAAAAATTATATCAACATGACTATGGGTTGTGGAAATATATACTCAGAAATACAAAAAACAGAAAAAAAATAAAAGAATAAAGAAAATCAAACATAATTTTTTTATTAAAAAACAAAAGAAATCCCAAAAAAAGAAAAAGAAAATAAACATAGGAGTCGTCTAACGAGCCGGAGGAATTGCCCGGACGGTCAAAATTGGCCGGAATCCGGGCCAATTTTTTTTTAAAAATGTTGCAGAAACAGTGTTTGAATCCTGATTTTGACATTGGAAATGGATTCAACACCATCAAAAACCTTAGGACACCCAAAATATTAAACTTTGATAGTTATAACATGGATTTAGAAAAATTCCTGCCGGATTTTCTGAAAATCTTATCGGAATTTTCATGATTTTCAGGGCGATTCCTCTGGCTAGTTAGACTACGGCATAAACATATATATATATTTTTAAAAAGTGTAGTCTAACTTATAGATGAAATGTACTTTTTCACCAAAATCGGCTAAAAGCAATTTCAAGAAATAATGTGATTTATTGTGGTTTAAAATAAATTTTTGAATGTATAAATGGAATCTTTTTGTCTATAAGTTAGACTACACCTTTTTAAAATAACCTATCACGAAAAAAGTTCAAACATATATATTAAATTGAAAAAAATAAGAAAATTAAAAACAATTTTTTTTAATTAAATAAAATAAATAAATAAATAAATACATCAAACATATTAATAAGAAAACAAAAAATAAAACCTAATTAAAAATAAATTAACAATAAATAAATAAATAAAAATATATATATATATATATATATATATATATATATATATATATATATATATATTTAAAATTAAAAATAATCATTAAAAAAATTGAAAAAACACAATTAAGTAAACAATAAAAAATCATAATAGTGGTTGGAGATCGAGTCGACCCGTTGGAACCGTCCCCAATTCCAGTTGCCTAGCCCACAACCACTTGACATCGCATAGGCGAGCGGGGTTCGACCCACGAGGGCAAGGATTTGATTTGGCCCACACGTGATGTTTTTTAAATTTTAATCTTATATTTTTAAAAACTTTGTGTATTTATTTATTTATTTTTAATAACTTTTTTGTTTTTATTTTTGTAATTGCTTTTTTTTTTTTGGTTCCATTTCCTTTTATAAATTTAAATTTTAACTCGTTTATAATGTTTTAATCTTTACTTTTTTTCAAATTTATGTTTTAAATGATTTTTTGTTTTTAATTTTATTTTTTATTTTAAATTATGTTTTCAATTTTTTTAACCATTTTTGTTATTGCCTTTTTTTTTTGACTTTTTCGTTTATTGAATTCGTTTTTATTTTTTTAAGATTTTTTTGTTATTTTTACCTAAAATTATGTGAATTATTATTTTTGGAAAAAAAATTCAAATATTATCATTCTATACATTTATCTAGAGGATGAACCACATTAAATGGTTAGAAACATCGACCAAATCCTAATGATGTGATTAATCCGAAAGACATTTATTTAAATTATGGATCACAAAAGTCTTAGTTCTAACATCATTCTAGACTTAAAATTCATAAAAATTTCATAAAATCTACTATTCTTTCAACCTTTTTTGTTCATCTTTTCCATAAAACTCTTGTAATTGACATGTTTGTTTTAATGAAAAGGTCCCAAAATGTGCATTTTTTTAGTTGTATCTATATAAAAAAAGTGTATTTTTTTGTAAGTGCTTAAATTTTTTATTTTTTTGTGACAATTATTTTATGTGTATTGAAGTATTAATTAATGATACATAAATATATAAAAAATCATTTTTTTATAAATAAATAATTATTGAAATTATATTAATAAAACTGGGATCCGGGTCAAATCGTTACATTTTTCCTGAAAGTAGATGTTTCCATATTTCCTTGAAGGTTTGGGATAAAACACAAAAGATCATCCCAAAACCTTACTAGAGAACCCCACAAAACAATATTTTTTATCTCATTTCAACTAATTTTTTTCCAAAAAACCCCTAAAATCCAAACGTATTTGTAGCTCATTCTCAAATGAATTTCCTTACATTACCCCTAAACCTAACCTAACCGTAACCTTTACCCTAACCTTATCCTATGATTTACCCTTAACCTTAAGACTAACCTTAAGCTAACCTTAACCTTATCCTTAAAGGATTGAATTCTCATTGTCCTTAGAGAGTTGCTTTACTTCCTTTTTATCACTTGGGTCCAACCCAAGTTTCTTGTTAAGAATTTCTTACCTTCGTTCAATATCTGATTTTTGCAATTGTCTTCATTCTTGGAAAATGATGGAAACTCTTAAATGTCCATCTATTCTGTCCAAGTAGGGGATTTTTTGGGCTTATTTCTTGGAGGAACATCCTTAAGAGAAAATGCCTCAAAGATATTTTTTCCCTTATCAATATTTTGGTAGACCACAACAAGAACATTTTTCTCTTGAGTATTTTCGAGAGAAGTTCTTGGGGAAGTGATTTGTTTACTATCTTTAGCTATGATATCAAAAATCTATCCATTACTACTTGAATTTTCTTGAATTGCAACTAATTGTGAATGTTCACCATTGTGTGGAACTAATGGGGGAGTCTCTTTGGAAATTGTGTAATGATCAGAGAAGCACCATCCCACCAGGGGGAATTTCAGCTAAATTTCTTTGCTTTGTTCCTCCTAGATTTGGGACAAGGTTTGAAGGAACACCTTGTCTTGTAATAGGCTCTATAAAGAAATGAAATGTTTTCACATTATATGTTTTGAAACCATGAGTATCCAAGACCTGTTAAATTGATATAAATAAGAAATCCTTTACTTAAATCCATTTCCACATATATGTGAGCATATGTGGGTTTCAGATAATATTTTGTGTCATCACTTGAGCAGGACAATTTACCTATGGCATTTCCAATTGCAATCAAGGAAGCAAGATTTCACATATGAAAAGGGAGGTTTGGAGCCTTACCCAAATTGGAGTAGTCGAAGTTGAAGCTAAAATAAGGTCAAAGGTCAAAAACCAAGGCTGCATAGGGAGCCATATGCTTCTCTAAAGCCATCGATCCAAGCCAGAAATCAGGGCTTTGTCTTCAACTTTGTCAAATACAACTATGAAAAAGCCTCTTTCCAAAGGGTAAATAGTCAAATCGTCAAAAATTAATGGTTCCCAGTAAATATGTAAAAAATCCTAACTTCAAAATATTAATTTTTTTTTTTTTTTTTGTAACTTAGAAAAACAATTGAAAATTTTGTTAAAAAAAACATTGCAAAGAAAAGAAAAAAACACAAGCTTGAAAAACATTTATAAAAAAACATCTTAGGAAGGAAAAGAAGAAGAAGAAGATGAAAACTTGAAAAATGGTTAAATAATAAATATTTTAAAAAAATGTGCATACGTAAGACAAGAAAATTTAAAGTGTCAAAAATATGCCCCCCTAAAAAATAGGTCATGATGCATGAACGCTTTTTAAAATCAACATGAAAATTACAAAGATAAAAAAAAAGAAAATACTTAATAAATAATAAAATTTAAAGTGTCAAAAATATGCCCCCCCAAAAAAAGATCGATATTGCATCAACATGTTTCAAAGTTGGCATGAAAATCACGAATATTTAGAAAAAAATGTCCATACTTAAACATAAGAAGTGTTACAAACATGTTTCTAAAAAAAATATTGATGCTACATCAACATTTTTCAAAATTGGCATGAAATTCATTATTTTATACGACCTATAAAATAAATTAGAACTCGATATAATTCTCATTAAGTTGGTAACTTTTTTTGATACCATTTTGATATAAGAGGCCATGTGCTCTAGGATAAAAGCAAGGTAGGAACTGGATTTTTTTTTAAAAATTAGTCCGTTTGTCATGTTGATGCTAATGGCCTTTTTGGTGGGATGATTTTTGGGTGGATTCATGCCTACAAGGATATCTCCTCTTCCATTCTTCCTGCTATTTTATCAAGATTGGTGTTAAGAGAGTGTGGTTCTCTTGTTTCAACTTTGAATGTATATGGGCCTTATTATTACCTTTTTATATTTTGGGAAGACCTGGATTCGACTTTATTTTTGAGGGAATTTTGGGGCCCAAGCTTGATTTTGGATCCTCATTGTCCTTTATTTGTGGATTTTTTAATCAAAAAATACTTATGGACATTGATTTGATCATATTATCACCCACTTGGAGGAATGGGCATTCATGTAAAAAAAAAGTTTCTAAGTGTTTGGGATAGTTCCTAGTTTCAGAAGGTTTGTTAGGTCAGGATGATTTTTAAAATATAAAGTGGAAGTAGGTGGCCTTTCAGTTCATAGGCCCATTCTTTTACATTTCACTCCTTTGGGGCACCAAAATATATTCCCTTTAGAATTAATCCATCTTGGTTGGAAGAGGAAGAATATCGATCCTTAGTTTTGAATACATGGAGACATTTGGTTCATTCATTTAATTCCTCTTACATGATCCAACTTGTTGAAAATCTAGTGGCTATCAAGCAAGCATCTAAAGCTCGAGAAAAGTATTTTTATGCTAGATCCCAAGCGAGACTAACAAATGTAGAAAATTAGTTAGAATATTTATATAAGATTAAAAAAATGGTCATATTCTCCAAGATTCTCTATCAAAGATGAAATATCACGAGGAAGAGCATTCACTCCCTTCTTCTTCAATAGGAGGAGAGTTGGAAACTATAGAGTAGGAAAATATGGCTTCAATAAGGGGGCAAGAGTTCTAATGTTTTTATCAATTTTCTAACTTCAAGAAGCAATAAAACACTATTTGGAAAATTAATGATTTAGAAAGTTACTTTTTGGATTCCTTTGAAGAACAAGGGGAGAAAAGAACCCACTTTTTTCAATCTCTTTTTAAGGCTTCGAAAGGTTTCTTGATCTAAGAGATCCTCTAGGTGGTTTCAAAATTCTCCAAAATCTTGGGATCGAATGTGTTCTCGGTTGATTTTTTCTTGGGTTCTTATGATTTAATCAAGGCACATCGTTTAAAATCCATCAAAAAATCCCAATAATCTGGCACAGTTCTATGTTATTTCAATACTACATTCCTCTATCTGATTCTAAAGACACATGATGGGTCCTCTTTTGCTGACAATTTTTCGATAGCTTGTTACAATTTTATTTACAAGTTAACTAAAAAAATTATATCTCAAAGGCTAAAGCCATTTCTAAGGTTATTCATCTCAAAGGTTCAATTCATTTTTTAACAAAATGAGAATATTCATGATGTGGTTGCAGTAGCCCAAGAAGTTTTTCATTTAGTTACGAAATCTAATCTAAAAGCGACCATCCTCAAATTTGATATTTCAAAAGTCCATGTTAATAGAGTGAATTGGACATTTCTTAGGCTTGTCCTTATTAGATGAGATTAGCTATTCATGTGATAAACTGAATAATGGGGCGCATTTAGTCTGTCTATTTTCTAGTAATCATCAACGACACTCATTTCAGGTTCTTCATGCTTATCAAGGTCTCTAATAAGGATGTCCTACATCTCGTCTTTTATTCCTAATTTTTAATGAATCCCTTATAAAGTTAATTTTAGAATTTAGATCAAGGCGTCTTCTCAAAGGTATTAGAATTTTAGAAATTATTGAAGTTTCGCATCTGCTATTTTTTGACGAAGAACTCCACTGATTTATTTTTCTTGGCCACTAGGATGGTGATCAATACTAAAAATGTTGTCTAATTTCCTATGGCTTCTCTAATGATCTTAATATCTAGTTGAGACAATATTTTCCCTTTCGTCAAAATTAGGTGAATGATGGGTTGAAGTACTTAGGTAGCATTCTAAATCCCAATAACCGCATGAAATCTAAATGGTTATGGATGGTGAAAATAGTGGAAGAAATAATTTAAATTTGAACCATTCTTTTTTGTCTCATGGTGGTCACTTGGTTATAATAAGTTAGTCCTAGAATGTATTTCACTTTACTAAACTTCTATAGTTGTTGTCCCTAAACGTATCCTCTTAATGATTAGAATAGTTAGTTTTCATTTTGCGCGAGAATGAGAAAATAGTATAAAAATCAAGGCGATAGTCAAGTGGTCTCATTTAGTAGCCCCCAAGGAACTCAAAAGACGAGTTATCAAATACATTAATTTTTTTCCAAGGACCTTATAGGTATGAATATTTAGAGACTCACCCAACAAAGTTTTGTTTGGAGAATTTTTTTTAAGTAATTTACTATCCAGGGATGTTAATTTTCAAATGTTTTAGACTACCTAGAAACTTTTCAAAAGGATTAATTATCTAGAATTCCCTGGTGAAGGTCTTTCCCTCAATTGAAAAATGGGAATCTTGGTGGGTTGGGGATGGTACATAAATTAGTATTGGTGTAAATCCTTGGTTTGGAGTGGGAAATGATTATCAACTTTTAGAGTCTCATATTCAACTACTCAATAAGGAAAACATTTACGATTTGGTGGATTCCAAGGCATGATCCCCCAAGCTAGAGGTAGTGGATAGGAATCAACCTCTTCTTTGTGTTTTATTAGTCATGTCACTATTGAATGGGATAGGTGTATTGTTTTACTATGTTGTAAATTCATCTCTTTAAAGGAAAATATCCTATATTCCCTTTTCTTGAAAAAAATTCCATAGATTGGTAATCTCACGGCTAAATTGGGTCATAAAGCATGGTTGGAAGATAATTATGTTGGAAAAAAATATGGCGGTGGAAGAAAATCTAGAAAGTTAATGCCCCACTTAAGGAAACACTTACTTATTGGCTTGCTCTTAATCGAAAGTGTTTAACTTGGGATGCATTCATTAAGAGAGGTTGGGTTAGGATGAGAAGATGCAAGTCTTAGTAAGAATCAAATTTTCATTCATTTGTGCGATGTAGCTTCACGGATCAAATCGCATCTCTCACATAGAGATAATTCAATCCCAAAGCTTGTCTGTCAGGGCTTAGCCTTGCTGATTGCTTCGTATATTTGATATTAGATAAATTGGTAATGTTTTTTCTAGGTTTCCTAGCTTGCTCGTAGCATACATTTAAAGAATTCATAATCTCAACATTTTTTAGGATAAGGATCTTTCTCCCCAAGCATATACAACAAAAATGATCTCAATTGAATTCAAATTTAAAACAAATATGAAGTAGTATAAATCAAGGTCTCTGCTTCTCCTTGAATTGGACATCAATACTCCATGTGGATTATTCAACAAGGCTAGTTAAGGCCACTTGCCTTTTTTTTGTGGTTGGAGTACTTATATTCTTTAGTCATTCCCAATTCATGTACTCTAGATATTCTAGGCAGTGTGACACATAATACGATAAAGTTCATCTCTTTGGTTTCTTTTGGAACTACCCCAAAATAAAGAATTAAGAAGGCTATAAATCATTGGTGACTAAAAATTTTCCTTTGACTGGGAAAACCATAGATCCCTAGTGAAAAATATCAACCTTGAGACTCCTCTCAATGATATACATCAGGTTATTTGTTCCTTTAAGTGGATATTTTTTTTCATATTCTTCGGGAGTTACATGAAGAAGATGATGCTTAATACAAGGAGACTCTCTCCTTTATCACTAGCTTGGTTTGACTATATTAATTCAATGAAGGGGTCGAGGTGGATTCTATGGAAACTATCCTTTAATTTTAATTTGATACAGATTGATGTACTCCTAATTTTTTGATGTTAGCAGAAAAAAAGTTGTTAGACAGGCATAGGATGGATAGATTTACATGTTATTTTTTTCAAACTTAAAATACAATATGATAAATATCATATACATGTATATATTTTTGTAAAACTCTTGATCACTCAAACAGGGCAACAAATAATTTTTTTTTATTGTATTATATCATACCCTATCCAGTCAATAAATAAATGAATATGTGCATCAATATTACATTCCGACCGTTCATATATAATACAACCTTAATAACTTTGGTTTTCAGATATCCTAATATTAAAATCCATGTGTGGGTATTTTATTTACATGGTCACAATAATTTTGGTAATGTTATAACCTTATGGTAAGTTTGAAAGGCATAGTGTAATTTTTTCTAGCTCCAAAGAATCTTCTAGGTTTCGGGGGTCCCATCCGTTGTTCAAAGGACAATAGGTATCCTTATCCTCACCGTTCATTCTCATACATTGGATCGTACAACTGATATTTGTTATTTTAGTTTATGCTAAACACCTCCTCTTGGTTTCCCATCAGAACCCTCTCTTTCAGTCTTGCTAACTGGCACGACTCTGCAAACCCCCAAAGCTAGGGTTTGGCTTGCTTCTATCAATTCCTAACCTGGTAAGTACATTGTCATGGTATTTCATTTACTTTCTATTTATCATTAAAGAATATTTCCAAGGTGTTAATTACAGTGTTGGTGTTGGATAGGTGTCATGGCAGTGACCCTCTATTGTGTACTTTCCTCAATGGCGACAAGGTTCTTCCTTATTTCAGGAAAGTTGTATAGTTGGTAGGTTTCTTACATCTATTAGTCTTTGTTTTGTTAAAATACTGCTGACCCCTTGTTCTCTTACCATGGTTTCCTTTGGTGACTGCCGATTCCAACGCACTGTCACATGTATATAATTGGTTAATTTCTTAGAGTTTCTGGTTTACACATGATAAACTACTTCGACATTGAAGGGTATATTTGGTACTAATTCCTCTCTTTTAAACTTTTAGGTGAGAGGTGAAATGCGGTCTTAGCTCCTCCTCTCGACAATTGGTTTTCCTTCAGCGACACTAAAAATATACATATGTCTCTTATGCTCCAGTTTTTTGGGACCTTACCCTTCCTCAGTCTCATGAGAGTTAAATTAATGGTTTCCATCTAAAGTTCTAGTTATTGCGTTGTTGTATTTTAGTGACAATAGACAAGAATTGTAACATTTCCCTTAATGCGTTATGTATTGTTATCACTCAGAAAAAGTGAAACATCATTTGACATAGTCTTAGAGGTTCATTTTCCAAAGGTATGGTCATAGATTTCATTAGGAAAATTTAAAATTTTCATATTATCCTATCCTAAGGTCCAAACCCACACCCATTCAAGTCATATCATGTCCCATCAGTCATCATTTGCTGACATATTCCATTTTCCAAGTTTTTGAATTCAAAAAGGTCACTTTAGCCAAGATTGCTAGTTTTCATAGTGAATTACATAGTGAAAATGCAGTTTTCGCTACTAAACTGCTAATACTTTTGTGGCAAAACTGCCGATAATTTAGCTAACTATGCTACAAAAAGAGGTATTTCTGTCTGTCTTTTCAAATCAGATGCGAGGTGTCAGCCAATGATTAGAAGTGTTAGAGTGAATGTCATTCGAGTTAGTTAGAGTTAAATCAAGGTACAATGGTCATGGCTGAGGTCATTATTACTGTTTTTAGCATGTATGAGTCATGATTAAGCCATGGGTTGTCATTGAAACTTTAAAACATTACCCAATTGAGTCATTTGACATTCTCCGCTCCATCTTTGCACGCTATTGAGTTCTAGAGATTTGTTTCACCAAGCCAAGCTTGTCGCTGGCATTTTAAAAAGTTGCAAGTGTCACTGATCAAGCGGCGTAGAGAAGGTATAAAAGCACCATGGATGCAAAGAGGAAGACCAAAAAAGGAGGCTAATGCATCAGATATGAGCCATTAGACATGAATTTTCTAAATGAAGACCCAACTTCCTTAGAAGTTTTCAGAAGAACAGGGTGTTTGTAGTTTTTCCAAAGATTGCAAGGATGTCATGTGCAGGTTTCTAAGGAGTTTGCCATAATTTTTAATGGGAAAAATTCAAAAGTGGCAATGTTGAATCTCACTGTAACACCAGAGACTATTGCAGCAGCAACAAGAATTCCTAGAGGAGGAGAAAAATGGTTCAAAGGTTTCAAGTTCACCATGCAGGACTGAAAGGTATTTATCAAGCCAAAGCATAGTGAGACTGATCTCACAAATGCCATCCCAAGGAGCTACATGAAAGAAAACTTCTCAAAGTTGCTGCTAATCATGCAGAAGTACTTCACCTGTGAAGTGAGGTAGCATATGGTTTATTCCTACCACTTTAGGCTTCTGCTACATTTTGTTGGTAAGGGGTCTCTTGATCTAACTTTTTACTTATACACAATATTAGCTAAAATGTTAGACAAAGTTCAAGCTAAATGTGAAGGAAATGAAACCTCACTCTTTCATCATGGTTTAATCAAGTTGCTGGTATTAGAAGAGTTAAAGAGATTAGGAAGAGACCGGTCATATTTTCTTTTTGTCAGTGGTTTTGAAGTAGATTCCATCACTCCTAAAATAACTCTTAAACCTAGAGGCATACCATCACCTTCAGTGGCAGAGCAAAGTGAGCTAGTGATCATGGAGACAGAGCGATTGCGGAAAGTTGATACATCTGTTGTTACACTTGCAAAAGAAAATCCAACAGTGAGCAAACATGGCAGCAAGAGGGTTACAAGAAGCCAAAAAGTGGTTAAGGGTAACTTAGAAGACATTCTGCATGTTATTGATATCAAAGAAACTCCCATATTCCAAGCTGAAGATATAGATGAGGGAGGAAAGAAGTAAAACAAAGCCAAAACAGCTAAGAAGTTAGAGTTTGAAGGTGAGGATGCAAGATTCATGTTTGAAGCTAGGAAACCAATGACAATAAATGCTAGAAAGATCTTGGAAATCAGTAAAGAAGTTTAGAAGGTCACTGAAACTGTCCGGCCACGACCAAGCATCATTGACCTTTCCTCACCTCAAAAGAAGAATCAGTCATTAAACAAAGGAAATGAAAAGAGAAAATTATTGAAAAAATAGAGATTTAGGTCCTTAAGGAGCAATTGAAGCTAGCGAATGATGAAATATCATTCTTGAAGAAAGAGGCAAGGAAGCACAAGGTTCAGAAAGTACAGTTTGAGAAAATGAAAGAAATTTGGGAAGAGCAGGTTAATAGTGTGTCAAAGACCTTAGATAACACACAACAATTGATCAAATGGACTCAACCATTGAGACGAGAGGTGAAGCATATTATAAAAATGAACTTGAAATTGAAATCTAATGATAGGACACTGAAGGACCAATTCAAATACCTTCAAGAGAAATTAGAATTGAGTCATGAAGAGCTGGAGAAGAAGGGCTTAAAGATGACTGTGGTTGAGGAGCCCATAGCTCAATTGATCATTAATGAAGAAGAAACACCACAGGGGTCCTAAGTTAAGTTTGAATGAGTTTTAGAAGGTTCATGGCATATTGAAGACAATTTTTTTATAGCTGGAGGTCACCTTTTTTAGTTAGTCTTGAAATTTGGAAATTTTGCATTTTTTCACAGTTTCGTAGTGTTTCCTAGACTTAAAGCCAAGAAAACGCTACGAAAATTTTTGTAGCTGTATTTTTTCCTCTAAAATAAATTTTTTCAGCTTTCAAGGAGGGAGAATGGTGGTGATGATGTCTCATGTTTTTATGGACAGCATGGAACAACAAAGGAGCAAAAATTTTGGGTGAAAAAGCTATTTTTTTGGATGCTACGAAAGCTCACTACGAAACTGTCCTGTTTTTGTAGCGAGTTGTTTTTGAGGTTTTGGAGCAGTTTAAAGGCAATTTTGGATAGCTAGACCCTTCAAACAAGTCAAGGTACCTTATCATCAAACATTTATGGCTTGAAGAAAGTGTTGTGGAGACAGCTCATCAGCTAAAGCTCTTGTTGAAGATAATGTCTTGTATTCCTGAAAAATAGGGTTTTGTTCCACATGTCTAGGAAGATTTTTAATATGAAAAGTGGTGATGAACTATGTCATAGCCTATTCGAGCATGTGAGGCTTATTTTTAACTGACATATAACTATTTCAAAGATAAGGGAGACTGATGTAATAAATAAGAGTTTGAGTCCTATTAGGAAAATTCATCTTTAGGGTATATCTTTCACTTTGTTGTTAAAAGACATGTTTTTATGTTATATGATGTGTCATAGGAAGAATTCAATGACTCTAGCCAAGAGGCAGATCATCCATGTTGTAAGAATGTTTATTTAAAGGCAAATCATCTAAGTAGGAAAGGGTTGGAGATTTTTTGCACCATACTGCTGCTTTATGTAATTTGACTTATTTCAGTAATACAGAGGGTTTTCTTCTTAACGGACATGAGATTCTCATGGGGTTTCTAATGTTGTCTTGATATATATCTTTATGTTTACCACTTGCATTAGATTTCATCTATATTACTTAGAATTCATATGTTTATTCTCTAACTTCCTTTATTGATGAAGTCACTGTGTTGACCTATGTTCCATGTGTGATTTGCCTTTGTTAAAGACCCTTATCTTCCTCAGCTTCCATGTCAAGAAACCTTGCCACTGAATCTATTGATTTGTTGACTCCATAAGCCCAATGGTAGCAAGCTTTCATTCTTTCAACCTGCAATCATAAAAAAACAAATTACTTTTCAAACAGAGTTATCCATCTAGTACTATCATTATCAAATATCATAAACCCCTTTCAGAGAGCCCTCTCAGACTGAAGAGGCTAAGCTTCAGTCAAAAGATGGTTTGAAACAGTTACATAGAGTTGTCTGATCAGCAGCCAATCAAGTACAAATTTTTGATAACATGTATTATGTTAATGTCAGTCTTTTAACAACTCTTCCATCTCTAAGTCGAATTTAAGCTTATCTGTATAAAGGATTTAGTTAATTTAATCTTTTATATCAAGGGTTTCGAATGTAACATGCAAGAATATGTTTGTTCTTAAAGGTGATTTATCATTCCTATTTTGTTTATGTTTATTTTTCCTCTGAAATTAGTTTTGTTGTTCTTGTTCATTTTTCTGGGCTTGAATGGTTATGAAAACAAAAATGGGCTTTCGTCTAGCATGTTACTTTCCCGTCTATATCATTGTATTCACTTGGAATAATAGTTATTGTATAATATTAATTTATTTAATTTATTTATGCCACTCCCGACCCTTTCCATACATGGAAATGGTTGAATGATTTCACTATTATCTCCATATTTATATGTATACTTAATGTGAAGCTAATTATAACTTAGTTTCGTGGAGATGATTTTCCGTGTTGGATATTTTCATATTTTGATGAAAATAATGGTGCTCCAAGGAACACAGGGTCTAACTTACAGATTTTGTTTTCCTTACTTTGGTACTGGGATTTACTTACAAGATTTGCAGGATTAGATTTCTGTGGGGTTTTTATCTTATCATAGAAAAACTAACCCATTTTCCAATACCTATGGATTTTTTAATCCTATTTAATAATATTAATTCAATACTCTCCTTATGGTCATTATACTCATAATCCTTCTAGCTTTCCTAACTCTCATAGAGACATCTGTTGAGTTCATCTAAGGTTCTTTTCATAGTTATGTTTCATCCCAACCCTTAGGGTTCATTTATTCCTACATTCATTTTAAATAGAAACATGTTCTAACTCTATTAGTACAAAATTATCTCAATAATACCTTAATTCATAGTGAATGGTAGATAAATACTCTTTTTCTTTAATTTACCATAATCCCTTAAATTATAATGAACCCTGATTTTGACTATCTATTAGCATATCAATAGTTGTTGTTTTATTATGTTTACCCACTGTCCCAACTATCCTAGAATCTAATTCCATTCAGGTTCTACTCTTTTAGCAGATAAGATATTTAGAAATTATTCTAATCTCATACCAAGGTTTCAAATTATTTAATAATATTACATTCAAAGATACTTTCAACCTTTGTCCAGAATGAAAATTGATATGGATTCTCTCAAGTATAAGAATTAAACAAGATATTTTACTTTTGTGATGTTAGAAAAATTGCATGTGAAAGAGTATGAAAAACCACATGTCAATAATTTAAAGAAGAGGAAACATAAAGACAAAAATGAGAAACAAAGACACAAAACAAATTTATAACGGAGTTCACCCAGTGTCGGTTACGTCTTCGGGCCCTGCTCAAAGTGGGGAGGCCTCTTTCATTAATATTCAATGAAATAAAATTACATGCATGTAAAAAAGGAAACTTATACCTCCACTTTCGGGGATGGCCTGAAAATGCACACCTATGCTGAATAAATTAACTGCACCATTGAATTCCTAGCACGAAATTGTGTCAAATGACTGTAAACACATCCCATTTCTGCTTCGGTTAAAATATGGACCCTCAAGAATCTAAAATTTTCCCCAAATACTCCTTCTCGTTGGTTTTTTTTTTCTGAATAAGTCTACTTCTATATTGATACAAAAATATTACAAAGAGGCAGAGGCCTCCGAGTGGCTAGCCCAATGATGTGGCATTCTTGCATTACATTGCTGAACATTGACATAAAAAAACAACGGCTGTTTACTGGCTGTGAAAACACTGGTGACCAGGACCTTGTCCGACTTTTTAAACAACTGATACTTGTGTCTGTAATGTTGTCTGAAATGGAGGACTCTTTTCAACATACAAGACCACAGCAGACACTTCCCAAAACAAAAATTACAAGCATTTTTAGTGTAGCATTGGAACGCTGTCCAGGGGACAGTTACATGTGTAGTAATATTTAGAAAACAGTAGCTGGGAGACCATTGATATGTCGATGGATAATGACAGTCTATATCCTGCAAAAAAATGAAAGAAAGAAGGATAATTATCCCCTTCTTGATACCTGTATTCAAAAACTGGCGTGCAAAAACCATTAAGCTTCATTGGTAGGCGAGGGCGCTTCTTCCACCACTGGGCAAGCATACGGGTTGAAGTCATCGTCAGCTGGAGGAGGAGGAGCTTTGCCCGAGAAGCCACTGCCTGAAGGAGCACTGGGCTCAGCTTGCTGAAGCTCGAGCTGAGAGGTGATTGCTCCCTGAACACTTTGCATACTGACGCCGGGGGGACAAAACATAATATCGCCCTCAGAAGCTGGAACAATTCCAGAGGGCAGAGCCTGAGCAGTCGTGTTGGGGGCCGAGGGCAATAACTGAGCAGTTGGGTTGGGCCTTAGATTGATGGAAACAAAGGCAATGTACTCATGATTATTGAGGGAGCAGGGGTATATGAAACGGGCGGAGTGAGAGTGAACATTGGAGGAGAGGCGAACTTGCGCCCCACGACCACGACCTCTGCCACGTCTGGAAGCAGCAGTGTGACCTTCACCAGGGTCAGAGAAGTCCGATGAAGAGGCAGAGGAAGGAGACGCAGGCGGCCTGATGACATGCCCCCGAGAGGAGCCGCGCCTGCTGGTCATTCTAGGTCTCAATCGAGGCATAGTGAACTTGGCAGGGCGAAAAAACGAAAGAGGGATGGTGAACGAGTGCTGAGGCTGACTGCAAACAAAGGAGGAGCCACGGAAGTTGCAAAACGGACCAGAGGAGACGTGAATGCCCGGAGAAAGCTGAAGGCAGTAGTTCAAACGACACCGTTTCCCTGTGCTGGTGCGCAGACAGGGCTCATTATCAACCTGCGAACAGCAAGAGCTCAGAGGTAAGACGCCAAGGATCGATGGAATGGGCGCCATAACACTGAGGTGGTCAAGAAAACGAGGCGGAGTAATCTGCATTGATGCAGCATTAACTATGAAAGCCTGCGAGATTAACTTGCTTTTTGAATGCGGAGGAATGACGGTGGTGGTAGACCACGTGCCCGGCCACCTCCCCGTTTGCAAATTAAACCTTTTCACGTACACCCGCATCCGGGAACTCCTTCTCGTTGGTTGACTGGAATTCTACTACTCATATGAAAAATATGATTTCACCATTGCGCTCCTTGTGAAAAAATGAGTAAAATGGGTATAAAGTTGGTTTGGTTCCGAAACTATGAGAATTTGGCCTCCAAGGAATCTCCTAGATTCTTCAAGATTCCATAAAGATTTTGGGTTGTAGTTTGATTGAAATTCTGCTACTCAAATGAGGAAACTGATTACACCATCATATTCCTTGCAAAAAACTATGAATATTGAGTATAAAATCAACATAATTATGTCACTGTGAAATTTCTTCCTCCAAGGGAATATTAAAGGTTCCTCAATATTCTTCATCAGTAACATTCTATGGAATGTTCCCTAACATGCTATAACAATATTCCTATAATCTTCTTGAGATTCTTGTTTTCATTGGCCTTCCTCTGCCCTCATCTCTCATGTATTCTCCATAATTCTCCATCGTTCCCTTTGAACCATTTGAATGAAATTTTATAACAAAGTGTGAGGGTGAATAAGACAAAGTGTGAGGTTGGCACATTGGTTGGGATAATCAAATTAAGATGCTTGTTGTTGGGGAGGGTTTGAGTTCAAAACCCATGGACTCCCAATTTTTCTTTAATATGGTTTTAAAGCCCAATTTTGGTTTTAATATATTTTTCAAACCATATAATATATGGTATACATATGTCCATATTGTAATGACTCCCAAAACCATGAGAATAAGACAAAAATGGAGGTTGCACCATCCAAGGCCACTTGGGCCTAATTTAAAGTGTCATTTGGCACCATGTGAGTGGGCCATGTGGAAATCCCTCATTGGCCCACATCATAGTCACCTCTACCACCTACTTGTTATGTATCAACTTGTGGTATTTCCATGTCACCTTATTGTGGGTCCACCTGGTTTGCTGAATAGGCTGCCACATCATCTTTGTGGGTCCCACCATGCTTGCTGAATTTTCTACCATCTGGAAGCCTTTGGTATTGCCACATGGCACCCTAGGTTGACTTTGAATTTTTCCTAATTTAACCAAAACTTTTATTGGCCATAAATTTCACATACGATGTCGGATTGAGGTTTTGTTTATGTCACTGGAAATATTTCAACGAGCTCTTTGGACTAACCCTAATTTAATTTCATTCCAATAAATTTTATTTTTGAACCTTTCCTAAGCCCTCTTGGATCTTTGAGTATATCTGGAGCCACCTGGATCAACAATACGTCCAAAATTACTATCAACTTCTTTATAGAATTCCAAATTTATAAGTACTTTTAGAATTTCAACTAGTTAAATAAACTTTACAATAAAAAATGATTTCAGTTTTCTTTTCTCAATTCAACAAAATAATTATCTGTCTAAGTTACTAAGCCATAAAATAAACAAGAGAAAGAATCCTTTCTTCCCATCCTGTGAGATTGGATATTACGTTAAGGTCTCCTCTTGAGTCTATTAGTTGCTATATTATTTTAATACAATGACCATTCTGTGACCTCAAGATCTACAGTCCAATCCAGAGTCTATTTTCTTAGGGCTTCTACTAGTTAAGACCAGTTCAAGAATACCCTTATCAATATCATGTTATTTTCTTGACAATGGCATGTCACAAACTTTTTATTTTTCCCATTCCCTCTCTAGGCACTCCTCTCTTTCCTTTCTCAATTGAGAGATCTTATTTTAATCTCTTCAGGGAAGGAGGTAACTATCTAACTACCTGGAACCAAGATTTTCTTTCCAAGTCTTTCTCTATCCATTTTATGACTATGCACAACTTTTTTTTAAAGAAATTAAATTAATAAAATAAATACACTTAAAATTATTTACCAATTTATCTCAAAATAACAACTCTTGCACAGTAAAAAGTAAATACCAATTATTGACAAAGCCAAGGGTGTTAAATCTTCCCCCCCTCGAGTGAAACACCATCCTCGGTGTTTAATCCTGCCTTCAGAACATGTTAGGGTATGATTCCTGCATTAACCCTTTATCCTCCCAGGTTGTCTCTTCTGGGTCAAAGTTCCTACACTACACTTTAACCTGGGTGATAACCCACCTCCGTAGCATTGTTTCTCTCCAATCGAGAATACTTAGAGGCTCTACCAGAAATTATTTGTTTAGTTATACTTGTTTTATATCACAAGATGCGGTTATTGACAGCCATTTAATCAACATAACTGACAATCAATAAATCAAAATGATATATTCAAAACTTTTACCTGTACCTCCTACTAGTTAATTATGTGTCTCATGTCCACAATGTGTTTCATGTATCTCTCTCTCTCTCTCTCTCTCTTTATATATATATATAAAGAGAGAGAGGGAGAGAGAGAGAGAGAGAGATACCTGAAACACATTGTGGACTCGCATATGGCTGTTATATATATATATATATATATATATCTAAAGAGAGAGAGATATACATGAAACACATTATGGACTCGCATATGGCTGGGTAAAGCTAGCTAGTATACAATAGGTCCAACTGTTTCTAATATTTAAAAGGGTCCATAGTATCCAAGAGCTAATTTTCACATCCCTTCCATTGTAAGGTACTTTTCTTGGGTTTCACTTGGACATACACGTTTTCCCCCACCTAGAATTAATTGCAAACTTTATTTTTTCTTTTCTACATATGCTTTTTATCTATCTTGAGCAACCTTTAATTTTTTTTCTCACCATTTTCATAGTGTCTTACATTTCTGCTAACTTATAAGGACCCAACATTATTTTATCTTCTAGGTTGTTCCAATTAATGGGTGTTTTATATCTCCTTCCATATATAAATTCAGAAAATCTCGTTTTTAGTGACTCCTTATAACTGCTATTGTATGTGAATTCCACTAAGTGGAGATATTCTTCCCATTTACTGGGTGGTTGCATTATATACATTCGTAGCATATGTTCCAACACTTGATTCACTCTTTCAGTTTTTCCATCCATATGCTGATGGTAAGTAGTGATAAATTGAACTTGAGTTCCCACACCCATAAAGAGAGTTTTCCAAAAGGCTGATGTGGATTTCACGTCTATGTCAGAGATCATAACCTTAGGAATTCCATGTAGCCTAAAAATTTCCCGCATGAATATGTCCACAATTTGCACAATATTATATGTGGAATTGACATGAATGAATGGGCCACTTTACTTAGTTCATCCACTACCGCCATGATGGAATCATTCTGTTTCCTAGTTTTAAGCAGACCTTTTATAAAATCTAGAGTGATTACCTCCCATTTCCACTGCGGAATGGGTAACAGATTAAGAAATCCAGTCAGATTTCAGTGTTCAGCCTTGACTTGCTGGCATTCTAGACATTCGGACAAATACTCAGTGATGTAATTTCTCTTTCCAGTCCAAAATTAGAGTTTCTTAATAGCAGCAAACAATTTCTGATATCCCAGATGGGAAGCATAGGGTATTTTATGAAATTCATCCAATATCAATTTCTAAAATCTATATTAGTGGGAACATATATTCTTTCTTTATATGTCAATAAGTTATCCTTGCTTATGACATATTTAGTTTTATGTTCCGAAATAATTGTTTGTTTGATTTATTTCCATAAAAACATATATTCTGGGTCTTTGTTGGCAGCTTCTTTTATCATAACTGAAAAAATAAATTTTATTTTATATATGTGATTTCATACACATGATGTGATTTCCTTCTTAATGCATTAGCTACACGATTCTATTTCCATTTAAAATTTTTAATATCAAAATCGAATTCACCCAGAAAGGACGTCCACCTAGCTTGTCATGCATTAAGACTAGGCTACTTAAAGAACTAGTTAAGATGCTATGGTCAATCATTAATACAAACTTTTTTCCTAGTAAGTAATACCTCCACACTTTCAAAGCGTGTACCACTGCAATTAATTTCAGGTCATAAGTAGAGTATATTTTCTCACGCAATTTTATTTTTTGGGACTCATAAGAAATCATCTTGCCTTATTTCATCAACACACCTGCAACTCCCTCTTGACATGCATAAGTGCATACTACAAAATCTTTCTCGAGGTCAACAAGTTTTAACTCCTAGGAGGTGGTTAATAATTGTTTTAAATACTCAAAACTATGTTGACAATCAACTGTCCACCTAAAAATTTTCCCTTTATTTTGTAAGGAGGTTATGGGATAATCTATCCTAGAAAATCCCTCAATGAAACAATGATAATACACTGTTAAACCCACGAAATATTGAATATTAGAAAAAATAGTATGAACAAACTAATCCACAATGGTTTTTTTTTCCCCAGATTAACGACTATTCCTTTTGTAGAAATCACTTGGCCTAAATATTGTATTTGATCCTTGTAAAAGTCACATTTACTATATTTAGCATAAATTTAGTGATCTCTTAATGTTTGTATAACAATATGTAAGTGATTTTCATGCTCTTCTAAATTCCTTGAACATATGAGGACATCATCAATGAATATTAAAACAAATTTCTCAAGATATGGATGGAATACACTATTCATGAGACTCATGAATGTTGATGGAGCATTGGTAAGTCCAGAGGGTAAGACCAAAAAATCATAATGAACATAATCGGTCCTCAAAGTTTTTCTAGGAATGTCTTCCTCTTTCACCCTTATTTGATGATACCCATATCATAGATATATCTTAGATACATTATGGCTCCCTTAACTTGATCGAATAGATCACCAATCCTTAGAAAAGGGTATTTTTTCTTAACAATTAACTTATTAAGTTGCCTGTAGTCAATACATAATGTCATAGTTCAATATTTATTTCTAGCAAACAAGACAGGGTCTCCCTAGGGTGACACACTTGGGATAATATAACATTTATCAAACAATTCTTGTAATTTCACTTTTAGCTCGGTTAGCTCAGGTATACTCATATGACAAGGAGCTCTTGACACTTATGCATATCTCGAGATTAACTCTATAATGAAATCAATATCTCACTTGGTAGGTAACCCTGATATTTCTTCCATAAATAGATCTGCAAAATATTTTATAATTGTCAGTATTCCTAAGGAGGTTGTCTTAACCTAAGTGTTAGGAAAACCCACTTGGAATGCATATATATGGCATCCCTTCCTAAGACACTTACCTATCTAAGAGGCAGTAATTTGCCGCAGTACTATGGGCCTTTTTACACCTTTAATTTCTTGTCTCACACCCTCCTCAGTAAGATAACTAATATTATTCTCAATGACCAATGTTTTTCCAACTAGTCCATCCTAATTAACACATCATAAATCCCATAGGTAACACATTTAATATTACATTAAATATTTTGTCTGTTATATTGACAGGGAAGTTATCCACTCTGGATTTCAACCTTATTTTTTCCCGAGTGGCCAGCTACACGAGCTAAGGTTTTTTAACTTACATGTTTGTAAATGACACATTTCAACAACTTTTTAGATGACATAACTTAAACTGGCTCATGGGTTATCAAAATTGACACAACATGGTTAAGAACCTTACCTTTAAATTCAATCATCGTAGGCTGGCATTTAGCTTGATAACCATCCAAAGAAACATTAATCTTGGGTATATTTTGTGCCACCTCACCAATAGTAGAAGATTATTGTATGTTGGAAGTTGATTATTTCTGGTATGGTGAGGGAAATTCTTGTAATAATGTGGCTCTCCACATCCCAAACATTGCAATGGAGGTTTCTGTTATTGACTAAATTATGGTTTACTAGGGACCTCTAATTGTTTTGATTCATTTTGTGATTCAGTTTTGTTTGATTCCTTCCTGTGTTTTTACCATGAGGATTCTTATGAAGATTTCTGAAATTTCCACCCTTCATGCTTTTCATGTTCCAGAAACCTTTTTATCCATTTTTATTGATCCAAACCTTACTGCCTTCCCCTTTATGCTTCATCTTCTAATAACTGATTCATGCTTTTCTAATAGCTTCATTCATGGTTTTGGGATGATAAAATTGTAGGAATTCTTTCATGAAGGTTGGTAAGATACTCATAAAGCACTTTGGCCTTCTCTTCCTGAATGTAGGGTACATACCACAACATATATGTAAATTTACTCACAAACTCGTCCATAGAGAATTGTCCCAGTTAGAGGTCATGGAATTCATTTTATTTTCCATCATAAAAACACTCTATCAAATACTTTTCCTTGAAGTGTTAATGAAATACCCTCCAAGTCACCCCCTACTCATCAATAGCATAAACAACCTTAACCTCTCCCCACCATAACATAGCTTTTCCTTGAATATGGTAAATAAATAGTCTCACCTTCATATTTTCGTCATATGCATAAATTTGAAAGTACTTATTAATATTAATTAGCCATTCTTTAACTTCTTCCACTTCTCCATCAAAAGTCAAAGGTTTTTACATTTTTTAATTCCCATTTTAATTATGTTTTATGTTTCTTATTCTTTTGATGGTCTAACACATTATCAAAATCTTCCCCATTACCTTCCTCGTCCCCTTCCAAATGTTTTGTATGAATTTATTTAGGCTCATTTTCCCCTCTGTTTCTATGCTCCTCATTCATGTCATCATTACTAAAGGTGGATTTAGAATTTCTATGGTTTTTGCTGTTAGATAAACTTTTCAATATCCATTATTGATCTCACATTAACATTTCATTAGCTACCCATAGATTGGCCACCTTATTACTTAACTGTTGGATTGTTTTCATTAATATAGTTGTGGGGTTGTGATGACCTCCCTCCAACTACCCAAAAATTTATGGGTTAAATCCAGAACTAGGTATGGACCCTGATTCAGAAATTACTCGCACTAACTGAGTACCTCCAACTCCCCTTAACATCATACTTTGCTTTTATGATCACGACAATATATGCATTTTTTTAATCTACTCCCCAAATTTACCTCTACATTTCAACCTGGGCTCTGATACCACTTGTAGCACTCTTCATCACTCAAACAAGGGAACAAATAATTTTTTTTTATAGTATTATATCATACCTTATCCAGTCAACAAATAAATTAATACATGTATCTATATTACATTACAGACATTCATATATAATACAACCTTGATAAATTTGTTTTTCATATCTCGTAATATTAAAATCCATGCAAATGTATTTTATTTTCATGGTCACAATTATTTTGTTAATGTTATAACCTTATGGTAGTTTGAAAGTCATAGTGTAACGTTTTCTAGCTCCAAAGAACCTTCTAGGTTTTGGCTCCCATAAGTTGTTAAAAGGAAAATAGGTGTCCTTATCCTCACCGTTCATGCTCATACCTTGGATCAGACAATTGATATGTGTTAGGCTATTTTATGCTTAATGCCTCCACCCGGTCTCCTGTCAGAACCCTCTCATTCATTCTTGAGAACCAACGTGACTTTGCCACCCTCGAAGCTAGGTTTTGACTTGCTTCCATCAATTACTAACCTGTTAAGTACATTTTCATGGTATTCCATTTACTATCTATTTATCATTACAAAATATTTCCAAGGTGTTAATTACAGTGGTGGTGCTAGACAAGCATCATGGCAGTGATGCTCTACTATGTTCTTTCCTCAACAACGACATGGTTCTTCCTTATTCCAAGAAAGTTGTGTAGTTGGTAGCTTTCTTGCCTCTGGTAGTATTTTGTTTTGTTAAAATACCACTAACCACTTTCTTTCTTACTAGGTATTCCTTTGATGGTTCTTAGTTCCAACAGACTGTCATAGGTATATAATCAGTTATTTTGTTAGAGTTTGTGGTTTGCATAGGATAAATTACTTCAACGTTGAATGGTATAATTGGTACTAATTCCTTTATTTTAAAATTTCAAGTGATACATATGCCACTGTCTTAGCTCCTCCTCTCGACAATTGGTTTTCTTTCAGCGGAACTAACAGTTTACATATGTCTCTTTTGCTCGAGTTTTTTGGGGCCTTACCCTTCCTCTGTATCATGAGAGTTAAATTAATGGTTTCTGACTGGAGTTCTAGTTATCGCTCTATTGTATTTTAGTGACAATAGATAATAATTGTGACATTTCCCTTAATGGGTTATGTATTATGTTATTTTTTCTCTGTTAACGACTCTGCAATCTCTGAGTCAAATTTAAGCTTATCTGTATAAAGGATTTATATAATGTAATTTGTTATATCAAGGGTTTCGAATGTAACATTCAATAATATGGTAGTTCTTATAGGTGGGTTATCATGCTTATTTCATTTATGTTTATTTTCCTCAGAAATTAGTTCTCATGTTCTTGTTCATTTTTTGGGAGTGAATTGTTATGAATAAACAAATGGTATTTCGGCTAACATGTTACTTGCCCGTATAGCTTGTTGTCTTTACTTGGAATAATAGTTATTGTATAATATTTATTTCTTGAATTTATTTATGCCACTAATCACCCTTTCATACTTGGAATGGTTGAATGATTTCCCTGTTATCTCAGTATTTATATGTATAATTAATGTGAAGCTAATTATAACTTAGTTCTGTGGAGATGATTTTCCCTGTTGGAAATTTTTATATTTTCATGAAAATAACGATGCCCCAAAGAATAGAGGGTCTGACTTACAAAGTCTGTTTTCCTTACTTCAGTACTGGGGTTTACTTACAAGATTTCCAAGACTATTTTTTGGTGGGTTTCTTATCTCGCCATACCAAAACTAACCTGTATACCCATACTCATGGCTTTTGTAAACCTTTTTAATAATATTAATTCAAGAATATCCATATGGTTATTATACTCACATAATCCTTTTATCTTTCCTAACTCTCACAGAGACATCTATTGAGTTCACTTGAGGTTCTTTTGTAGTTCTGTTTTATCCAAAACCTTAGGGTTCATTTATTTCTGCACTCATTTTACATAAATATTTGTTCTAACTCTGTTAGTACGAAAATACTTTAACACTTAATTCATAGTGCATGGCAGATAAATCAAAATTTTTCTTTAATTTACCATAATCTCTTAAATTATTATGAACCCTGATTTCGGCTATTTATTAGCATAACACAATTTTTTTTAATTATGTTTACCCAATTCCAAACTTTCCTGGAATCTAGCTCCATTCAGAGGTACTATTCTTTTGGCAGACAAGATATTTAGAAATTACTCTAATCTCATACCAAGGTTTCAAATTCTTTAATAAAATTACATTCAAAGATACTTTCATCCCTTGTATAGAATGAAAATACATCCAAAGTTACTGGCAACCCTGTTTCTAGAATTCCAAATTCGGAAGTACTTTCAAAATTTCAATTCGCTAAATAAACTTTGCAATAAAAATTTCTTTCAGTTTTATTTTCTTGATTCAACAAAATAATTATCTTCCTAAGATGATCTACCAGAAAATAAACTAGAGAAAGTATCCTTTCCTCCCCACCTATGAGACTAGATATTACATCCAGGTCTCCCCCCGAGACTCTTAGTTGACAGAGAAGTTTAATAAAGTGAACATTATATGACCTCAAGACCTCAAGTCTAGTCTAGAATGTCTTTTCTATGAAATTTGACTGGTTAAGACCAACTCAAGAAGACCCTTATCAATACCATGCTATTTTCTTGACAACGTCCTATCACAAACTTTTTCTTTTTCTCATTCCCTCTCTAGGCACCCCTCTCTTAACTTTCCCAACTAAGAGATCCTCTTTTAATCTCTTCATCGAAGGAGGTAATTGTCTAACTACTTGGAACCAATATTTTCTTTCCAAGTCTTTCTCTAGCCATTTTCTGACTATGCATAACTTTTATTTAAAGAAATTAAAGTAATAAAATAAATAGACTTAAAATTCTTTACTAATTTATCTCGAACTAACAAGTCTTGCATAGTAAAAATTTAATACCAATTAGATACATAGCCAGGGGTGTTACAATATTTATTTTTTTATTATAAATGATTTTTTCTTGTGAAAAAAAAAATTGAGCAGAGAGGC
Source organism: Pinus albicaulis (assembly GCA_034641835.2). Lineage (NCBI taxonomy): Eukaryota > Viridiplantae > Streptophyta > Pinopsida > Pinales > Pinaceae > Pinus > Pinus albicaulis. Next base: position 1,299,200,013 of record CM076584.1, on the reverse strand, counting down.
TCATTCTACAACCCAATATGAGGGGATTTGGAAGTTTGCTTGTTCGTTCGCCCCCTTTAAAATAAAAATAAAAATAAAAAATATGTTTTAAATAGAAAAATAATGTCATCTATAATAAAAAAATGGATATGATGTAAATTAATTAGAAATAAAAAAATGTAAGATCATTTAAATATTATACTTTTCAAACATATTTCAACAAGATATTTAAATATATTATTTGAAGATTTATGTTAACTAATTTGTGTTGATATCAACTTCATATATATATCTATGTATAAAAAGAAAATTGTTCAAATAAAATATTTTAATGTTTTATAGAAAAACATATTCTATGTGGATTATCACTAAAATATTTTAATATGAATTAATATTGACATATACTTAAAATTATATTAATAATAAAAAAATTATTTTAATTTGCATGATAAGATGTCTCTATGTACATGCTATGTAAAATATTTTAATAAAAATTACATATATATTATATGTCATTTAAAAAAAATTATGTATATATCATTTTTTGGTCCTATATATACTCTATTTAGCATTCAAAAATACAATTTTAACAATGAAAAATAGCACATTGTATTTTGCAGTCTAAAGAAGTTTTCATGTGAAGAAATTTGATCCCTCTCTGCTCATGTTAGATCTGTACTTAATATGAATCTATGCTGGTTTAAACTTAATTGAAAAATGTGATATTTTAGTATTTATTAAATGTATTTTCAAATGGGGGTGGTATATGAGATGACATGTGGGAAGGCGATGAGGTAGCCTTCCCACCAAGTAATGAAGGAGGTGGATGTGTCATGCTATCCCTCCCCCAAGTGATCTAATACTTTAGATCCAATGATAAATATAATTACCGTGCTCAACATTCATAACCATGAAAGTATTCATGTGATGTGGAGATTGAAATAATAATGTTTGGGAAGTTCATTGACGTGGTACATTGCATTCTCCATAGCTTCTATAATGATGACTTTATCCCCTCTTTTGCAACCCATAATCCACAAGAATCCTTTGTCTTAGTAGCTTCATGATTATAGTTCTCCTACATGGTGAACATGTTGTTTTAATTCTAATATATTTCTCATGTTTAGAAATTTTGACATCTCTCTCTTCTCTTTTGGGGCACAACCACACTATTTCATATGTCTAAAAGTTATTAGAGCTTGGTTGACATTCCCTTTCTCTACTTCTACCTCTTGCATGATTTCAGTACTCACTTCTTCTTTGCATTCCACCACTAGTTGTGGCACCAAATTCTTGTTTTGACCATGATGAGACAATAAAGGTGTAGTAGGAGGAGTCTGTTACTATGAGGCCAAAGGAGGCTTGTGATCATGGTTTAAAGTTGAGTCTTCATCCATGTAATTCAGAGCTTAAATTTCCTCAAAAATTTAGTGAGATGTCTATGAGGTAGAATGTGAAGTAATTGAGGATAGAGCATCATTTTGATCCAGATATTTTTGCAAAGGCTACAACTTGGGTACCAAAAATATATCACATTAGAGGCATACAAAACTAGTTTTTGCACACCATTGATCTATACTAGCAATTAAATACAGTAGGAGAAAATGTGCTCTTAGATTGTAATGATTCCAAAGACAAAATATTTGGCCTATGATAAAGAGTCTTGAAGCACACCTAGAATCACCACCTCGTTCTAAAACCACCAACAATTATACGAACAACCCCATTGAGATAAATAGCTCTGTTTATTCATAGTTTTTATGATAATTACTTAATTTCATAATTTCTCCAATTCCTTGAGAATCCTCCATCATAAATATAATAATATACTCAATTATTTTTAAGCATAATAATATACTCAATTATTTTTATTTTGACCAAAGATAACAGGTTCTTTTTAATTCGATTTTTAATTTCAAACTTTCATTATCAAAAATCATATTGCATTGCTACTATTCTAATTCCTTATTGAGAAACTAGAGAATATTATGAACCCCTAAACATGTAATCTTATAAATTATTATTGAAAAATAAACTAAAAAATATTTTCAAAAATAAAATTGAAGTATCTTAATGTAACTATACTTTTAAAAAGTTATATAATTAGTTAATGTCCAATTATATAAAATAATATGTATTTTAAATCGAAAATATCATAACAATGATACAATACCATAGGAATATGCAGATTTCCAAATTATACTTTAAAGAACAAGTTACTAAATTCATATTGCATTAAACAAAAAAATTGTGTTTGTAATTATTTAGTTGGAGTTGTTTTCCACTATAGTTTTATTTCATTTTATTTTTTTAATATTATTTTTTAATTTATAAGATCTCTTTTACTTAAATTAAAGATTATAAAATATATTACATATTTAAAAATTCAAAATTTATAGCATAATATAGCTAACCAATAAATAATAACAAATCGACTATAAGTAGAAGGAAAGTCTATAGAGTTAATACTTTTTTAAGTAATTGTTTATTATACAAAATAATTAATATCTTAGCCATATATGTAGGCATTTATTATTAATGTTTGCAATAAGATCCTTTATAATATTATGGGGTATTTGAATTCAAAATTATCATGCAAATTTTATATTGATTTTTTGGATTGTGTATAAACTTTGTATGATATTTAGAAAATTTAATTTAGCATTGTTGTTTTTGTTTTTGTTTTTTTTGTTTGTTAATTGTAGTGATTAATATTGTTTTTTTTTTTTTTTTCAATTGTGGTTCATGAATCCAATGTGCTCGCACACATATATACTTGCTATGTCCACAGAAATTTTTTTGCAAATCTTCTCGAGGGGATCTAAATGTCGGCCTTACATATGAGACCTAACCCCAAGGGCATCAAGGAAATTTGAACTCTGACCTCTCAATTGGCAAAGTACTTAGCAGCGGGGACTCGACTAGTTGAGCTAACTCTTGGGGTTGTTTGTTTGTTTGTTATCTGTGGTGAATATTGATATCAGCTACGTTCATGGAAAACCCACCTATATCTAGGTGAGCCAATTATCTTTCATGTAGAAATGAATTTCAAGGAGAAAGGATGCCAATCTTTGTGGGACTAGAACCCAGATGGGGAGGATAATATCGACTCCTCCCTATCACCCGAACTACACCCAATCAAATTTTAATTCAATATTTTTTAAATGAAATGAAATTTTATTTGTTTTTACAATTCAATTTAGATAAAAAGATAATATCACATCATCATAATTATATTAAACATAAAAAAAAAAAATTTAAATTTAAATTAGTATAAATTTTAATATTATTTTTTTTAAACAAATTTAATATCAATTTTGTTAAAATATTAAATTCTACTTGTCTTGCGTTTATTATGTGATACTCATTATCATAAAATGGTTGCTAATTAGTTGGGTTTAACTTTTAATCTTAGGTGTAATTGAGATATTATCTAAAGTGGCCAAATTAGTTAGCTAAAATAGACAATCTATCTTAACCCTAATTTCATATATACATATATTATATTTTATATGTTAGAGTTATGATGCATTTTCTAGAGAATGTTGTTTTTCAATAAGTGTGAGTTGTAACCACATAGGATTCATTTCATTCCAGTTATAATTGGTTGTTACCCATCACATTAGTGGAAATATGAGATTCTATCATATGTTTGGTGGTGGACGAGATCTGATAAATCTCTCCTCCATAGATTTTGGTTTCTTTATAGTATTATTGAGTCTCTTATAATTTTATATTAGAGTTGAAGCTTTGGGTGTAGTTCTCTTAGAGGATGACCCATAAATATGTGAGAGATGTGAAATTAAGAAAGTGTAGATTATATTAGCTTAAGTGTATAAAGATTTTTATTTTTTTTGCCTATATGGCGGATTTGCTAAAGTGTCAGAAGCACCCATACTCAATTAGTTGTTGTGCATGGATCTATGTATGGAAAAATAGTTGTGTGTAATTTGTGTCATATAGTGTGGAAATTTTTTGATCCAATGATGACAATCGAAAAAATTCAAAGAATATAGGTTTGGTGACATTGAGCTCTCAATAGTGGTCAAGGAATATTATTAGGGTTGTCATTAGTGAAAATAATACAATAGGTATGGAATTTTATGAGTTACTAAAGGAATACATCATAGCAATATTGATAGTGGCCTTTATGAGCATGTGGGCTTGCTTTTATATTTAAAAAAATAGTAAATGGAATAAAACTGATGAATATATAATATTGGCTCTCAGTCAATTCAATATCTAGATTGATTTCATTGATAACTCGAGAGTACACTAGTGGGCCATGTGTCTTGATAGATGGAAGTACATCAATAGAATGGCTAGTAGTTTAGTCATTACAAACATGAAATTAATTTAGAATTTTGAAGCAACTGCATCTTCAAGGGATCAAATGAATGTATAGTTTAGTATGGATGGTTGTGATGGAGCTCAAGCTACGAGATTTCAAAAGTGGATAATGACACTAATGAATAATTTATGAGATAGAGGTCAAGGAAAGTACTTGTTAAGAGAAGGTGTTGGAGATATTAACTCTTGCTTGTCTTGTGTTTATTATGTGATATTCATCATCACATAATGATTGTTAATTAATTGGATTTAGCTCCTATTTTTAGGTGTGGTTGGGATATTATCTCAACTAACTATGCTTAATTAAATATTTAATATATTGCATTCTTATATATTAGAGTTTTGATTCATTCTTCTAGAAATCATTTCTTTCCAATAAGTGTGGGCTATCACCAAGTAGGAGTTATTATTATTATTGTTGTAATTTCTTGTTGTAATTATATATTGTAGATATCCCATTAAAATAAATATGGGATTTCATCATGTGTTTGTTAATATATTAGATATAATAAATCTTCGCTCGAAAGCGTTTGGTTTCTTTATGGTATTCTCGAGTGTATTTTAATTAATTTTAACATCAAAATAGAAAAACTACATCCAAAACTATGTGTTTCTTTGCACGTGATTCATAAATAACATACACATGTGATGGTTTTTCTTGCATTCAATTTTTCTATCATGAGTATATTTACTATTTTTTTTTTTTGTGTATATTGCTAGTTATTAAAATTGTTGATAAAAGTGTTTTCATTGATGTCAAGTATACAAGTTTGGGAGGAGTTTGCTGATGTGGAATGTTGATTTGGAATGTTAGGTAGCCCACGTGGCCCTTTTGCTAGGTGACACATGGAACCACTCACAAGGTGATATGTGGCAGTGTAATGATGTAGCATGACACATCATTGCACTGCGAAAGTATAAAGGTTTGTACAGGTTCATCGTGGAAAAGTGGAACAATTGATGGAGCCACAAGATATATATATGTCTGTTAATAGATGTGGATGTTCATGTCCCGCCACTGGAGGTTTAGTAGTGACACACTACTGCAGTAGTTAGATTCCAGGAAATGGAGAAATATTTGTAAGACGACATGAAGATTCATGTCCCATCCTAGAATTTCAAGTAGAGGAATAAATGAGGAGTTCCATGTGGTAGACAAAGCCACTAGACAAAAAAATTCCCAAGACAAGCATATAATGTGAATATAATCCCAGGGCCACCTTTTGATTAACAAATAAAATTGTTTCAAAACACAAGTTCGGACCGCTTTCTGTACTAGAGATAGGTGGAAGCAAGTGATGATGTGACACATAGACAAAGTGACACGTGGAAGTCTAAAATGGCCCTTTTGGGTGGTCAAGTGGGACAAATCCATATGACACATGACACCATTCATAAACTAACATGTGGAAGAGATGATGTCATTTACTTATGTGGTTCACATTGGAATTTATGCCCAGGGGTTGTGTTTCACTAATTTTTTATGTGTTTGATTATTCCAAATTGGGTGATGATGGGATAATGGGTTTGTTTATAAAGTGGCACTCGAGGACATCCATAGCTCTGGTTCTCTACGCACTTTTGAAAGTTCAAAATGTTAAAACTCCTTAATCCCATACTTGGAAGTGTGACTAGCTCCTAACGCAAAATACATGGTCATAGCCCCTGGTTCTACTGTAGAAGGGCCAAAACAAATGTGTTATTTGATGCATCTAATGGTTTGGAAACCTATAAAATTTTCTACATAGTGAAATCTTGAAACTACGTATTTAAAGCACTTATCCCACAGATTCATCCTATAGGCATACGGAGCAGGGAGCAAAATAACAAAGGCATATCTATATTTATAAATTAAGTACTCGTGGAGTTAAGACATTGGACTTAGCCTATGGTTGTGAGGAAAAGGACCTAGCCTTGGTTCCAAAAAGGAAAATTTTCATTATATGTGTTGATTTAAATTGGTGTTTTAGGGTTAAATTAAACCAAACTGATAGAATTCTATTAAAAAAACATATATAAAAAGAATAAATAATTAGCCCAGTTGAGATAAACTAAAAATAGGTCTTGATGTTCCAATATAAGTGAGAAATCATTTCAAAGAAAGGAAAAGAGAATCAAAACAACAATATGAATCACATTTACATTAATAATGTAACTGCAGTAAAATTGAACATTAATAATGTAACTGCAGTAAAATTGAATGTTAAACCAAAAAATAACAAAATAGTTGAATATAGAAGTTATTCTAAACCTACGAAAACAAAAAAATTACAAATATTGTGCTTGACTTATCTGAGAATTTTGAATTTGGAGGGAGAGAAATGAATGGGTGTTTGAATGAGCAAAAGAGAATTTATCTATGAATGTATGAGAAATAATCCTTTATGATATGAGTTTGAAAATTACATGAGAGAAGGATCTGAAGGGCTATGCGGGTAAGTGCTTTCTAATAGAGGGTTGCAGCTTCCTTTCAGTTGGTGTTGATAAATATGGAGTCAGTGCTTCCTGAGAAACCAACATGTTGGTGCTTGGATCAAGAAAGAAGGTTGAATCCTTATGTATATTTTGGCCGACACAAAAATTGATATAATTTGAAGATGGAGCTTTATTTTGCATCATAATAAAAACTAATTTGTGGTTTTCCCAGTCGGGTTTCCATGTTAATATCTTGTATCCATATTTTATGATATGATTGTGATATTTATTATTATTGTGTTGCTAAGTATTTTTACTTTGAGAAAATATTTTTTTAAATATTTGAAATACTTATTCACCCCTCCCCCCCCTCTTCATATTTTCTTGGTTTATAACATTTGATATCAAAGCCAAGCTCTTTTAGGACCAGTATGATAAATAGAAGGAAGAATAATATTAATTTCTAACTAGGATGGAAGACATACAAAAAAGGCACTTATGTTCACTGGAGGAAACTATACATTGTGGAAGGTAAGAATAAATATTTACTACAATTATCCCTTGGTGTAGATAGCTGGGACATAGTACAAGATGGATATGAAAAGCCTCAAATCATTCTTACTAGAGATAATAAGTTGGATTTCACATATAATGCTAAGGAAATGAATGCACTCCTTGTTGGATTCCCTAAATCAGAATTGGTCAAATTTACAAATTGCACCATTATAAAGGAAATGTGTGACAAAATGAGCAGTTGTTAGGAACATAATAGTAAGGTAAATAAGGCCAAACTATAAGGATTCAGAACAGAATTTGAATCCATAAAGACACATGAGGATGAGGAAATATCCAAGTTTTTCCTTCGAGTGGATAAAGTAGTCAATAAAATAAAAGGACAAGATGAAAAATTAGTTGAGCTAGATGTGATTCAAAAAAATCTAAGGTCGCTCCTTGAAATATTCAATTCCAATTGTCAGCTATTGAGGAAATGACAGATCTCAACACTCTAACGCTAGATAAATTCCTTGTAACATTGAATACCTATGAAATTAGGATTTCAAAAGGAAGAATTACAACTAGAGAGGCAACCTTCAAATCAAACAAGAAGACCAAAGATGATCAAGATGGATCATGTTGTGAGTCACATGAATAGAAGGAAAAATTTGTCAGGAAATTAAAGTGAGGATCAAATAAATATAAAGGTAAGTTTCCTTTCAACTATTTCATTTGTGGTAAAGTAGTTCATTATGCTTCTAAATTTCCACAAAAGATAAAAAATAATGAACATGAACAAAAGGATAAGTATAAAAAAGTAAAGAAGGAGAAGGATATTCAAAGGAAAATGTTATATACTCAAGATGATAGTAGTTCCTCAGAAGATGAAGATGTTCAATCTTCTGATGAGAACAAAGCTAAAAGAGGTACAAAGGAGATTATGTTTATGGATCTATACACTCTAGGAGATCATGCAGATTCTTATGAAGAAGTGGTCAAATTAGACTTGGTAGGTGAATTGATTAGTGTTATAGAATAAATTCAAAGGTTAAGGAAGAAGAATAAGATACAAAAAATATGATGACAAACTTAGAAGAAGAAAAAGGCAACTCTGAAAATTTGACAACTCTTATGAAAATTGAGGAAGCAAAGAAAATTGAATATACTTTTCTGGAGAAACTAAAAGAAAAAGACAAGGCATGTGAAAATCTTGAGGGGAGGTTGACACCCTCAGAAAAGTGTTAGACAAGACTAAGGCACAACTTAGTCTAAATTTGAAATTTAGCAAAGGGACTAGTAAATTGAATAAAATTCTAAATTTTCAAAGATCCCCTGATATAAATAATGGATTGGGCTATGAAGAAGAGTCAATTTCAACAAAAATTAAAGGAAAGGAGCCCATCTTATTTTCTGAAGTAGTCAAAGGACCAAACTGTGGTACAAATAAACAGCTTGACCATTAAAAACAAGAGAAAATTGACAAAAAGAAGAGTAGTAAGATTAACATGAGGAAAAATAAGAATCACCTGTAAAAATTTATTATGAAAAATAACCATAGAGTTCAACAAAGAGTTGTTGTGTCTTTGAGGGGAAGACAACAACAATACAAAAAGAAAATTACTCCTAAGTATGGGCATATTTTTCCTGGTTATTATTTTACATGGATGGCTATGGATATAAAACTGTAAGTTGTAGAGTAAATTAAATACATAGGTAAATAAAAAGTCAAAGAAAGATATTCTACTAATAAAATAATAGAATTCCCAGGATATAGAGAAATATAATGAGGAACAACGATTCATTTTCTCCTTTGGCTAGCATTTTGGATTGTTATAACTGTCATAATTATGGGCATAAGGTAGCTAAATGTAGAATTAGAATATTTAAATCCGATCCTAAGAAAAATCAAGACAAATAAAAACCCAAGGTATGGTAGTGCAAAAGGAAGAAACCAATGAAAAATGTGGTAATTTGTTGTATGTAAGAAATCAGGGCAGCCATTGATATGTAGACAATGGGTGTTCAATGCATATGAAAGGTGATAAGAATAAATTCATATCACTAAGAGAACACATCAAAGGAAATGTCACATTTGGAAATGATTCTACAAGTAAAATCATGGGCAAAGAAATTATAAGTCTAGTAAATGGAAAAGGTAAAGCGAAAAATGTTTTATTTTTTGAAGGATTAAAAAAAATTTGTTGAGTGTTTTTAGATGTTTGATTGAGGATATGATTCTCTTTTTCATTCTAAAGGTCGTGAAATTACATAATAGACATAAGTGAAGTGGTAGCTCAATATGTAGAACATAAAATAATGTTTATGTTATATATGAAAATAATGAGAAATTATGTTTGAGTAGATTTAAAGAGAGTTGGTTATGGCATATGAGGTTGGGCCATTTGAATTTTGATCATATATTAAAATTTAGCGAAAAGAATTCTTTCAAGGACTTGCTAAAAAAATCCAAGCTAGGAAGTATGATTTTTAAATCATGTTAGATTGGGAAGCAAATTTTTGTGCCTTCCAAGCTAAAGAATGTAGAAATAACTCAAAATTTGCAGTTTCTAATGAATTCATACTTAAAATAATAAACAAAAACTTCTTCTACTAAATTTTACAGAAGGAAAACCATACAATAGAAACACATGCAATCATTCAATCAAAATGAACACAATATTTTACTGGAGAACCCAAATAGGAAAAACCCCTCCTCTTTTTATATTATATCAAATGAGACAATGATGAATTAAAATGACAACTAATAAATCCTTAAAGCTCAAAGTACAATGTAATATTGATCTCCTGCTCTTAATTTTGGTCTACCTAACACATATGAAAAATATGCCTCATGCTCCCTCCTATTTACTTGCGCAATTCTTACTCCTAAAGAATAGGAGGATCCCCTACTTTCTTGTGAAATCCCAAGAGAATTCCTCACCTACTACATGAAAACTTTGTACACTTAAAATTATACAATAATACATACAATTGTGCCTTTTGCCTTCATCCAACTAGGAAATTTGAATTGCATGCATGACTATGAATATTTTTAATAAATTGACTAGTTAACTAAGAGATCAATGTGTTAACAACAGTTATAACTACTCAACTGAACTCATCTTGACTCTATTAATGACTAAAGCTAAGATAATTGAGTTTCACTAACTATAACTCCACTAGATTGCTGAATCTTAGCAATCAACTCATGCAAAACTCTGTTCCTTTCCTACAAAATTGAATTGACTAACTTAACTATGTGACTTTTCGATGTCACTCCTACTAACTACAACTCAAGCCATCCTGTTGATGTGGAAATTTTAATTTCTCCATTTGAAAAAGGCACAATTCAAATAAATCCTTTTCTTCCTACAATTTAACACTTCCTCTTAGTAAGAAAAGTGTTCCGCATAACCACAATCTTGCTCCTGTTGAACTCAAACTTGCCTCTTGACAAAGCCTTTGTCAATATTTTTCATATTAATTCTCTATAGGAATGTATTGTAACATAATCCACACACCCTCTCATTTTTATTTCTCCTACTACAAGAACTGGAACTGGGAAGCATCCAAAATATTGAATCAACTGTGTCTTTGTGCTACTAGTGTCTCCCAATATATTTTTGCATCAAATAGCACTGACCCTTCTTATATTGAATACTGTGGTACCCTGTAGTAAGGGTAATGATCCGTGAGAATATTACACTTCAATTTTTCGTTGCTCTCCAATGGACCCTACCTAAATCTTTTCAAATTCGGGACTAAGGCTATACATCGCTCCACCTCACTCTTGGAAGTATAACTTAATACACGGGTAAATATACCTCTAGCTTGTAGATATTTTTGACTAGAACACCAATTTATTTTACTTGTACAGTAGTAATATGCTTAACATATGTCTTCCCTCTATTGAACTCCACATCATATTTGCTATCTTCAAGTAAAACTAGAGAAACTAGATTTTTCTTCATACCAGGAACATACATTACATCCTTTAGGTGAAGATGGGAGCCTGATTCCCTCTTAAAGGTGACAGTGCCAATCCATTTATTACTATTCCTTCCATAATCATTAACCTTTATGTGTAATTGTAAGTCCTTCTCCTCTAATATGCCAAAGAAGTCCTTATTTTCTGCCATATGAAATGAATCACCATAGTCTATGTACCACTCACTCCCTCTTATTTTTCTTTTTATGAAAGAAATAAGGGTGAAATACACCTCGAATTGTGATGTGGGAGCATATCCTCATGTTTTTTCTTTAGGTTCCTTATTGGATTTCTTATGTGGACGGTTGGTTGCATAGTGTCCATACTCATGGTAGTAAAATCATTTAATTTTACTGAGCTCTTTCTTGTTTCCATGGTTTTGGATGGATTTTGCCTCACTTGGAATTCTTTCCTTTGGCATTATTCCCTTTGAAAAATAGAGAAAATTTCTATACCTCATCAGTTCTGGATGTGACTCCATCTCTAGTGTTTCTTCTAATCTCCTCCTGCACCAAGTCAGGAAAAAGTATCTCCCAATTTGGAAGCTTGTCTCTTCAATTAACTGAATCTTGATAAATATTCCAGGAATTTAGAAGAGCATGGAGTGTTAATATCACTAGTTTAGATGGTGGCACATTCTTTCCAAATCCTCCAATTTCATCTCTGACGTAAGTGAATATGGATAGGTATTGAAAAATGGTTTCTTTTTTTGCATTTGAATGTTGAGCCTATCCTTCAATGCCAATTTCCTAGAATCATTTTTTCTTTCAAATAACTCTGTTAGTTTTTTCCACATTGCATAAGCATTATTATTTCCATGAAAACTTGAAACCACATGTTATGTGTCTCCCTCCAGGATAATCCTCGTGGCTTTTGTTGTGTCTTTCTTCCACTGAGGCAGTTGTTTTGCATTTTATGCTACTAGTTTTAGAATATCAATTTTTTTGTACTCTAAAACTCCACTGTCATCGAACAAAACTTCCATTCTATCTTTCCAAGATATGAAATGCAAAGTACCATCCAATGCATACTCAATCATCAATCCTTAGAAAGACATTGTTCCTGCACTAAAGAAAATTCCCACACCACAAATATGTTATTCAAAATTTCTTTGGGAGAAGAACAAGAATTTGGTTTCTATGTAGTTTTCAATAGCTTTGATACCATGTAGAAATAAATCAAAATTTTCAGCTGCTGATGAATTCATACTTAAAACAATAGACACAAATTTATTATGCTAAATTATGGAAAAGGGAAAACACACAATAGAAACACATGCAATCATTCAATCACAATGAACATAGTATTTTTACTGGGGAGCCCAATTGGGAAAAAACCCTCATATGTTTGAATTATATCAGATGATAAAATGATCAATTAAAATGACAAATTGAATCCTTAAAGCTCAACCTGGACTGAAATATTGATCTTCTACTCTTAAGTCTTATTTTTCCAATACTTAGGAAAAATACGCCTCCTGCTTCCTCCTATTTCCTTGCACAATTCTAACTCGTAAATAATGGGAAGAATTGTTATTTTCTTACGCAATCCCAATGGAATTCCTCATCTTCTACATCAAAAATCTGTACAATAAAAAATATACAACAATAAATAAAATTATGCATTTTCCCTCAATTCAACTAGGCAATTCGATTTGCATGCATGAATAGGGATATTTTTAGTAAATTTAATAGTTAAATGAGAGATCAGTGACTTAACAACAATTAAAACTACACAACTAAGCTCATAATGACTCTATTCATGACTAGAGCTCAGATAACTAAGTTTCACTAACTATAGCTCCGCTAGATTGTTAGATCTTAGCAATCAACTCATGCACAAATCTACTTTTTTCCCACAAACTCGAATTAACTGATTTAACTAAGTGACTTGGCCATGTCACTATTTCTAATTGCAACTCAAGCCATCATGCTAATATGGAAATTCAAATTTCTCCATTTGACAAAGTCACGTGTTAAATGAAGCCTTTTCTTTCTACAATTTTACAAATAAAACTTGTCCACCAAGTTGTTATAGTTGGTTCATATGAAATTATGTGGTCCTTCAAGAATTAAAATACCGAAAGGAAAGCTATATTTTATGTTGATTATTGATGATTGCAAGAGACTAATTTTTGTTGCATTTTTTAGGGAAAATTCAAAATATTTTGATAAGTTTAAAATATTTAAGTCTATAGCCGAATATGAAATTGACCTCAAAATAAAGTGTATAATATTTGGTAATGGAGGAGATTTTACCTCTAAATAATTTTATGAATACTATAAGGAGCATGGCATGAAAAGGAAACTCACCATTGCAAAAACTCCACAACATAATGGTGTAGCTAAAAGGAACAATAGGTTAGTACATTAGTTAGCAAGAGAAATGATGGATGAGATAAATATACCACAAAGCTGGTTTTATGGTGAACTTATTCATAAATTATCTTGAATAAATCCCACTTCAAGCTAAAAGATTACAAAACCCCCTACGAACTGTGGTATGGAAAGCTAACAATAGTCAAGCACTTCAAAGTCTTCGACATCAAGTGATACATCAAAAATAATGATGAGAATATGGTAAGTTTGATGCCAAAGAAGATGAAGGCATATTTATTGGTTATTCACATTAAAAAAGGGCTATAGATGTTATAATAAAACCTCAAGAGAAATATTTGATAACATTGATGTTAGAGTTTACTCTTCTCAAAGATAAGAAGCCAATAAATATAATCTTAATGGAATTATCCAACCATAAAGATGATGATCAATAGTTTGAAGAAGAATTCAATGAACAAGAAAAAAGTCCCCAACAAAAACACCCCTCATGGCATGTTCAAAATATTCATCATTTGAATTAGATTAAAATTGATTTGGATGCAGGAGTCCAAACAAGAATAAGGGTGATGAATCCCTCTAATCAAGCACATATTTCTATGTTGTCCATGATTGAACCAAAATAATTTTCTCAGGCTAGACATGATGAAAAATGGATAAAGGATATGAAATATGAGATATATCAAATTTAGAAGAATCATACTTGGGAATTGGTACCAAGACATGCAGGAAAAAAATTCTTTGGTACAAAATGGGTCTTCAGGAATAAATTAAATGAACATGGATAAGTGGTGAGGAATAAGGCCATATTAGTAAGAAAAGTATATGATCAAGTTCAAGGATTATATTTTTATTAAGATTTTTCTCCTATGGCCAACTTAATGGCTATCTGAATGTTTTTAGCTTTTTCCCACTACAAAAATTTCAAAATATATCATATGGATGTAAACTATCTTTCTTAAATGGTGAGCTTGAAGAATAGGTTTACATTGAGAAAATTGAAGGTTTTCAAATGTGAGAAAAAATGATCTTGTATGCAGTTTGAAAAGGGTATTGTATGGTCTTAAATAAGCACCTAGGGTATGATATTCTAGATTAGATAAATATTTGTTACAATGTAGGTTCAAAATAGGATCAACATACAACTTATATATCAAATCTAAAAATGAGAATCTTTTGATTTTTTTTTTTTTATGTTGATGTTATTATTTTTTCTAGTGATGCAAATGAACTCTCTCAAAATTTTGTAGTTGTTATGAAGGCTAGATTTGAAATTTCCATGATTGGATAACTTTCATACTTCCTTGGTTTACATATTGCACAATAAAAAAAATGAATATTCATCTCTTAGAGAAAGTATATAAAAAAAGTACTGAAGAAGTTTGGAATGGAAGAATGATCACTTTTTATTACTACCACGGTCACTGGATGCAAGCTCAAAAATTATGATGAGTCACCTGAGGTAGATCAGATGATGTACAAGTCAATAATTGGTAGCTTGTTATATTTAACAACTACAATAACATATATTATGCAATATATTGGTTTTTTTGGAATATTTCAATCATCCCCCAAACAAATTCATCTCCTATTAGCGAAAAGAATACTTAGGCATTTGAGAGCTACTATGAATTATGGTTTACGGTATCCACAAGGTAAAAAATTCTCACTAATTACAATTCAAATGTTGATTGGGTGGTAAATGTAGATGATAGGAAAAACACAAGTGGATGTGCTTTCTTTCTAGGATAGTTACTAATGGCTTGCTTGAGAAAGAAGTAGACATTAATATTTATCTCTATCACTGTGGTAGAGCACATTCCAATAGTATCTAGCTACACTCATATTTTTTGGATGAAACAAACCTTGCAACATATGAAGGTAAATTATGCACAACATATTCCCATTATCTATGATAACACAAGTGATATCAACATATCCAATATTCATGTTCTACTTTAAAATACCAATCATATTCCCATAATGTGCCACATTCTTAGAGAACATGTTGCAAATCAGTTGGTGAAACGATAGTATATTCCCACAAAAGAGCAGGTTGCGGATATCTTCACCAAACCCCTTGCAAGAGAATCATTTGAGTATTTAAGGTAGATTTTGGGTCATTTCTCTCTCCTCTTTCAAATATATCTTCTACACAAGTAAAAGATGGAAATTGTCCAAATCAATATAGGGATCTAGATGAAAAATAGAGATAAACATAGGGGGGCCTAAAAGGTACACAAGGAAAAAAATAATAATAGGGGGAGATTAGTTACATGGGGTCTATCTAACCTCTTTTCCATTGATGTCATAGGGGGAGAAAGAGCAAACAATTGCATGAGAAAATATTGGCACAATGAGATATGATTTTTGGTTGTTTTCTTGATATAGGAATGAATGCATTTGGATTATGAAAAGAAAAGGGGGAGAATAAAAAAATATGTAACCAAAGAAAATGAGAAATTGAGGTGGTGTCTATGGACAAGTGCTAGAGTAGCCAGCAATGAATCTTCTATAATTGACAGAAATGATTTAGTGGAGTTGCCATCAATGCCAAAGGGGGAGATTGTTGAGAAAAGTGTTGTCATTGATGTCAAATATACAATTTTATGGGGATTTTGTGGAGAGTTTGTTGATGATTATAGCCTATACTTCAAGGAATGTTTTATACAGGTAAAGTGTTCAAAAGAAGATGCAAAGTGGTTAGCTGGATAGTATTCTGAAATACATTTCCAATGATATATGACACTCTAAAATATCTGAAGGGATCAAAAATTATGGCACTTTGAATATTGGTATGGTTTTAGGGGAACATGCTTCCATAACAAATGACGTGAATGGGATTTTTCCTGCTATTTAAAGTGAAAATTCATAGCGCGCTATGGAAATATAGGATGGGAGGCTTTGTCATGGATAATTATAGTACCACGGTTGAAAGAATTCATGGAACAAGAAATTTCCCATCAACTCATGACCATTGTGTCATGCATGTTCTGGACGAAGCACTTGACGAGGAGCACGTTCGGTGCTAGATGGAAAGCACGAAAAAGAGAAATTATCTAGAAAAGGAAGAATGGTAATTAACATGAAGTTGGTGCCTGAGATGAAAAGTTTAACAAAAGAAAAAATTGAAAAACCAAGGGACGTGGACATAGAAACACATGAAAATACATGATTGGTAGAGGTATGTGAGTTTTCATAAAATTAATAGTGACATTAACATATAGGTGACATGACATGACATGTGTATGACACATGGAAAGTTTATTTGGAATTTTTAGGAGCCCAAGTGGCCCTTTGTGAAGTGAAACATGGCGTAGATCACAAGGTGACACTTGGGAGTGCGATGATGTAGCACAACATGTCATCGTGTTGTGGAAGTAAATTTTTTTGTAAAGGTTTAACATGGTGCGGTGGTGGGGTTAACGATGTTGCGGGATGGAGATATGTCCATTACCAGACATGGACATTTAGGTCCCGCTTCGAGAGGTTTACCAGTGGAACACTTCCACTATAGAAAAAATCTAGGAGAGAGAAATATTCGTTAGATGACATGAAGATTCATGTCCCACCATAAAATTTCAAGAAGAGGCATAAACAAATGGCACATTGAGGTAGAAATAACTGCTAGAGGGAAACATTCCCAACATGAGCATATAACGTGAATCTAATCCGTGGGCTAATTTCTTATTAATGAAGAAAAATGCTGCAAAATAAAAGTATGAGACCCCTTTTCATACTAGATATAGGTGGCAATGAGTGATGACATGGAACACTAACATAGTGACAAGTGGCAGAGGGAAATGGCCCTTTTGGGTGGCTACGTGGGTCAAATTTGTATGACACATGGTGCAATTAGGAAACTAACATGTAGTAGAGATGATGTCAGTTGTTGATATTGAAACACATTGGAATTTGTATCTAGGGGTCATGTTTTGTGAAGTTTTTCTATGTTAACAAATTTTCCAAATTGGGTGATGAGAGGATAGTGGGCATGTTGATCGACTGACATATGGTGAAATATAGAGGTTTAGGCCTCTCAAAACTTTTCAAAGTTAAAAACGTTAAAACTCTTGGATCCTAGACTTAGAGGTGTGATTAGACCTAGATACAAAAGATAGGGCCACAACCCCTAGTTATACTAAAAACTAGATGAAACAAAGTTGTTATTCAGGGAATCTAATGTTTCGAGCGTCCAACATAGTCACGGCACATTGAAAGCCCCTGAATTTGGATTTAAAGGACTTAGCCCATGGTTTTGGAATATGGGAATATGGAGCAAGGAGAAAAATGAAAACTTTGAATCTATATTTAGAAATTAAGAATTCATAGGGTTAAGAAATTGGAATTATCCCATAGTTTTGTGGAAAGAGACTTTGCCTTAGTGAAAAAAAGGAAATTTGTCATTTTAGAATTTGGAGTTTTACGTGTTGATTAAAATTGGTATTCCTCAAATAAATTTAAACAATATTGATAGACTTTGATCAAAACAACATATATAAAAATAATGAAGTATCATTCCAACTGAGATAAACTAAAAATAAGTATTGGTGTTGAAATAAAAGTAAACAGTTAGTTCAAACTGAGGAAAAGAGAATCAAAATATTAGTATGAAAAACAAATACATAAAGAACATAATTGAAGTAATCCAAAATTAATAAATCAGTTGAATATATAATTTTTTTTAAATCTATATAAACATCAACAACATTACACGGATTGTGTTTGAGTTATATGAGAATTTTGGAGCAAGAATGAGAGTAGCGAATTGGTGTTTGAATGAGCAAAAAAGAGAATTTATCTACGAATTTCTGACATGGAATCCTTTATGATATGGGTTTGAATATTATATGAAAGACGAATTTGAAGCGTTGTGCAGGTAGGTGCTTTCATAATAGGGAATTGGTGCCTCATAATTCAACAAGTTGGTGCTTGCAAAGAGAAATAAAGTTGAATCCTTATGTAGGTTGTAGCCTACAGAAAAATTGATGTAATTTGAAGTTGGAGCTTTATTTGCACCATAATAATAAAAAAATGTATTTTTCCTAGTTGGGTTTCTACTTTAATATCTTGTGTCAATATGTTACTAGATTAGTGTGCTATTGTTTATTACTATGCTGCTAAGTATTCTTACTTGGCGTAAGGGATTTTGAAAATTTTAAATACCGATTCACCCTCGCTCTCAGTATTTTCCTTGTTTATAAAAAAAATATTTACATGATAATCATATTAAATTATAATTTTTAAGGTCATTTATCATGTTACAATTTCAAATTTTTCGAAGTAAAGTCTTATAAAGAAATCTAAGGGATGATTTGTGAGAGCCCGTGTTGCTACCCCTCTTGTAAATGTCATTATGAATTTTAATTCATGTAGATAATGTGGAAATGTAAAAATTGACTAGGTTGGAGGAGTGGACACAAATTCAAAGGTATGAGGAGGAGGAGTTGCTCGTAAAACAAAACCACTACATTTATTTGATCACCTATCTCCTTGATGAATTTATGGCCTTGTTGGTGCAAGCATTCAAACATAGTATGGGATGCCTAGGTAAAGGATGATCCATACAATCCCTATCCTTGTGGTCCATGTTTTGGAAGTCAACACATAATGGCTAGTAGACATGGAGACAATATGTAGGCATGAAGAGAGAAAAAACGAAAACGCAGTGGTGGGAAGAGGCATACAAATAGTCAAAGTATGTACAAAGTGACAGAGAGTGGAACAAAATTGGAATGTGGACAGACAATGTGATACTAGAGTGAGAGAACTCATTGAAGAAAAGGAAATGAAGCACAATGTGTGTATATGCTTGGAAGCACATTGAGGATCATGTTGTAAAGAGAAGATTGTAGTGTTGATAAGGTGGAATCATGGTGGGATATGTACTCCTGCTGAGCAGGTGGAGACAATTTGTACTCTAGAAATCCTTGTGGAATTTAATAGGTGGAGACGCTGAGTTTGTGATTTGGATTCTAGTGGTGCCTACTAGGTGGATACATGGTGTGATTTGGACTCATGTGGGTTAACAAGTGGAGATTTTTGTAGTCTGAATCATGTGGAGAGAAAATGGGTTCTAGATACCTGTATTGATTAATTGCTAGAGATACTGTGTGTTATGGATCCCTCCAGGGTTTTGCAGGTGGAACACTATGTGCTCTAGATCACTATTGTGTTTAGTAGGTTGAGACACTTTGTGCTCTAGTTCATTGTTTTATTTAGCAAGCGGAGACACTTTATGCTATAGACTCCTGTTTTTCATGTTGAGATGCTTGTGCTCTAGATTCCTATGTGATTTAGTTGACTTGCACTAGTGCGAATTCCCTTGAGAATTTAACTCAGTATTTGAAGGGTCATATTAGGGGTGTTCAACTATAATAAATATTGCAGTGTAGTTGGCTTATGGTTGGGTGGAGATTTCAAGCCCCTCCCTTAGTTGCTAGTCATTTAACTCAATTAGATAAGTATATTTACATGTACATATGTTGCACTATAAATAATGAATGATATTATTATGTTTATAACAATGAATGTATCATCATTTATAATGGAGGAATGTGATATTCCTGGTTGTCTTTGATGATATGTTATCTATATGTACTTATGGTTATGAGGGGCTTGTAGGCCTATGTGTTTTTTAATGTGTTCCTGAGTAGCAAAGATATTTATATGGTCTTGTATGAATGCTTGATGTGCCCAGTTAACTGTTATAGTGTATGGATTCCATTGTTTAGCATGGCCATAGATATTTGACTAATTAGGAATGATGATTATATTTATGATGCAATGTATGTTTCATCAATGGACCTAATATTATTGTGCATGATTCATTATGTGGTTTAGTATGATGATGTTGCATTTTAATTCATAGATTAGTGTTGGGCATGGCTTGGCTTTTTTCAGTACATGTCAGTGGGCATGTTGATATATTTATTGTTGCATTATGGCTATGTATAATGTATGGATTATTAGTGTTGGAATGAGGTTTTCATTCATGTAAAAGTTAGTGTTTTAAGTAACACTAGGCTTCAACGGAAGCTTGGCAAAGGTCCTTGAAATCCTCATATTTTGCATGTTTTGGTATTGTAAGGATCAAACTTGTATCTAGGGTTGGAAATGTCATTGAAAAAGTTTTATATTTGGACTGGATGCATTGTAAGTTTGGTGGATGTATTTGGGATCCGAGAATTCGATTAGTTTTCACTCGTGCACTTTTACAAGTGCACCTGATTTGGAAATGACCTAGATAGCTTGTGGATAAGAAAGTAAAAGAGTAACATTCAGTGTGGGTCCCATTAGAGTCTTCAAAGGAATGAAGCCATATTTATTTGCAAGTCATATTTCGTATGAAATTTAGAGTGGGGCTCGGTTGGTGATTATTTGATGTGAGGATGGATTACCTTTCAAGTGAAGGATGTCTCTTTGATATGTGACATCAAGGGGGTGAGGGAATGATGCAAACCCTTGGAGCCCTGGATTTGGGCTAGGGATAGATACAATAAGGGGTGTAAGTGCTCCAAGTGCAGATGCATTCGTGGATAAGTGGTAATTCGAGAGTCAGGGATTCTGGGAAGTTTTCAAAAATGCAAATTTCATGCACAAATAGACATCAGTTAGAACTAGACACAAAGGAAATTTACGATATGCGTGAAGAGTTTAGACCCAATGAAACCCGTGAGTTGGGATGAGGTGGAAAGCACCATGGATGCATAGTTGAGACCATGTGGGCCTCATATAGGTGTTGTCGATGACATGGAAATATTATATGTGTGTCATATGGGTATTATGTGGCAATACCTTGTTTATGTTGCAATGGTTAGTGAGTATTGGAAAGGGAATATCTTTCAATCTAGAGATCAGAATGGGATAAAAATTTAAATTAGAGGAAATTTCAACCTAAAAGTGGTATCCCAAGGAAAAATCAAGAAATTAAAAAAATGTCATGTAGACAATTTTTTAATATCAATTTACTTTTATCTATGTTCCATAATATTTATTAGAATGCGATTTAATACATTTTTTTAATATACTGTCTAATTTTTTACTTTTATCGAAATCCCTCAATATATGACACTTTTATTAAAATAAATGTATCTATATATTTTATATTTAAATTTAATTATCTATATTTATATTTTATATTTAACTATATATATATGTCTTTCAGATTAATCACATCATTAGGATTTGGTCAACGTTTCGAACCATCTAATGTGGCTCATCCTCAGGACAAGGTGAAGAAAGAAACCAATCTCATTGAATAAATAGTATGGTTGCGTCATTGTGCAGTAATAGCTGTAAAAACTAACTATTAGAAACTAGCCGTTATTTGACTAGTTAGTTAATAAGATATAATATTAAAAAAAATTAAGATTTTAAGAAAACTTATTAAAGAATAATTTCGAATTTAATAATTAAATAAAATGATTAAATTCCAGTTATTATAATAAGGGAAGGGGTAAATAATAAAAGAGGGAATAATCATAAAAAAAATAGGATTTAAATTTTAAATTTTTAAGAAATAATATTAAAAAGGTTAATAAATAATAATTTAAAAAAGAATAATATAATAAAATGATTAAAAACAAAAATTATAATATTAAAACTAGCCGTTATGGGACTAGTTAGTTAATAAGATATAATACTAAAAGTTTTTAAGATTTTAAGAGAAATTATTAAAAAATAATTTAGTAAAACGATTAAATTGTACTTATTATAATAAGGGAAGGGGTAAGTAATAAAAGAGGGAATAGTCATAAATTTTTAGGATTAAAATTTTAAGTTTTTAAGAAATAATATTAAAAAGGTTAATAAATAATAATTTAAAAATGAAAAATATAATAAAATGATTAAAAACAAAAAATATAATAAGCGGAGAAAGGGTATATATATATATATAAAAGGAAAAAGAAACAAAATTATAATATAAAATAGAAAAAGAAAATTATATAGAAACAATAACTAAAGAAAAAGAGAAAAGGATAAAGAAAAGAGAGGAAAATTTAAAAACAAAGGGCCGGAAATAAAAACCTAACAGAGAAGAAAAAATAAAGACAAAAGGCAAAAGGAATCCGAAGCAAAGGGGAGAAATCATGTGGAGAGAGTTGGAGTCCAACCCTTACGTCATTTCCACATCATCTCTCTTGAGATTCTTAGGATGCCTTTATATATATTTTATATTTAATTATAGTTTTTGGTGTTTTTTTAATGGTGTTGTCTACTAAGGCCATAGTTTCACGTGGAATATATTTTTTGGCCAAAATAGTGTAATTTTTCTTTTATGAGATACATTTTTTAACTATTTAACTATTTTTATTTTAAGGAACATATATGGAGTTTATATTAAAATAAATCTTGTTTGTAGGCCAGAACTTGTTACATCGAATTTTTCATCTCCATCTTCTATTGTCCAATATTTCCAAAGAAATATTCTTATTTTCCATCCCCTGGAACTCGATATTCTAAATAATCCATTACAAAACATAGATTTACCATTATTTTGGTTCTATTTTGCTTTGATTTTTTTTTTCTTGGTGAGAAATTTTTGCCATTCTTCCCTATTTGTATCCATCCAAAATTTTCTCTTGATTTTGGATGAGCATTCTGTATCTGGTTCTTGATATCTTCTTCATCTACCTGGTCTTCCCAAGAGGTTGCCTCTCCAAATTTTTGCCTGATTTCTTCATGAAGGAGTCCATTTTCCAAAAGATTTAGCTTTTCTTCCTCTTTTCATGAGTCAGGAGGATCCTCTTGCATTTTCCCCTAATTCGTCTCAGGTGCCTCTTCTTTTCCATCACCCGATTCAGATATGTTTTATGCCCCGTTATGTTTTCATTGACAATTCCGTCTTCAGATTTATTTTCTGAGTCTTTCAATTCCGTAAGCTCTTCCTCTTTATATATTGTATAGTGATCACCCTTCGCTCCTTCCCACTAATTTTTCCTCCGATATTTTCTTCGATCTTTATTTTTGTGCCGCGTGGGGTAATTTTTAAGCACATGATATATTTCATAAAATGTTATGCACCTGAAGGAAACATTTTCATAATCTAACTTTTGTACCCAAACATAGTTTGGTGCCTTCAAATTTATTTCAGCAGAAATGCCCTTACTAAAATCCATCTCCACACAAATTCGAGCATAAGTTTTTTTTGTAATAATACTTAGTATTTGGACAAGGAGAACAATATTTTCCAAGAGTGTTTCCAGTAGATGCTAATGTTTGAATGTTCCAAAAATGCAACAAGAGATTTAGAAATCTTACCCAAACTGGAGCCGTGGATATTGAAGCTATAAATAGATCGAAAATGGGAGACCAGGATGCATGAATAAACTGACACTACCCCAAAGCAATAGTGTAATATCCCCAAATTGGGATTGCTAGCAAGGCATGCCTGAAAAACACATTTTTCATGAATGTATGCTACAAAAAACAATATTAGCCCTTGTAACTCTTAGATCTGATAATATAAGATCCAAATCCAAGAGGAAATCAGAAACCAAGCAAACTAGGTGAGATAAACAAGCCTCTCACACCTAGAATGGCCGGAAAATGCCCAATAATTGGACTGCAGGAATATGTAAATTTTTTTTTGGAGCTGCAGCAAGATATTCATCCAATTAATGTGTCAAGAAACACATTAACATCATTTGGTGTCACAATAGCAACTTATACATCATTTTCTGACCCAAAAGTTGGGGAAAAGCAGCATTTTAAGCCCCAAAAACGTTATTCCCAACTATTTGCGTAATAAAAGAGGAAAATAATGGTGGTTTCCCTTATAATATGTCCTAAGGGAATCACATACAAAATTTTAGCAAAAACAAATCACTCTAGCTATGTTAAACAGACCTCCCGGTCTCGGTATGGCTTAAAAAGGCCCAAATCCCATGACTTAGCTCAACATAAAGCTACTAAAGCATATACAGCATGATTTTATGAGGGTTTCATATATAATATGATGAAATAATAGATATGGATTTTATTATATCAAAACATGGAGGAAAATGGAGATCTAGCTCCTTTTATACATCAAAGAGATAACCCGGCAAGGGTTTCATAAGAGTACAAGTACATGATAGAAGATCTGTAGATCTAGATCTAGAAAATGAAGTTACACTACAGCTCTGAATAAAAATAGCTGAAATATACAATGAATAGAATAAGGAATATGTACAGAGCTTTCTAGGAGAAGGGTTGGCCCTTCCTCCAAGGAATAAGCTCACAAGCAAGGGTTCAAACCCTGCTACTGCAACACTGTAGAAAATAACGTAGATCCTACCAAGGAATACGTAGTCAATGTTGGATAATGATTTTTCCACATGCCAAGATGTACATAATGCTCAGAAACCTCCTTAGCAGATCTTGCAAAGAAAGGGAAGCTCCCTCCTCAGAAAGGTAAGCTGAGAAAGTGGTGTTGGGGACTTTCCACTGCAACACCCTGCAACATAGCACTATATTGTGCAGAAATAATGTTGTGGCTGAAGGAAGTTTCTTGGCCTCAAGCCTGAGTGTGGAAAATTGAAGTACAATGCTCCTCCAAGATGCTTCTCAAGGAAGGAGAAGGATTCCTAAACAGGAGATCCTTGTGCTAAACAACACTGCAGCTCTGCTAAATAGTAAGAAGATGCCAAGTAGTCTAAACAGAAAAAATAAATAATATCCAAGCTAACCCCAAATGGCTGCCATCCTCTTCCTTATAAAATTTATGAGCCTCCTCACCTTGGGTCCCACCCATTAGGGTTTCCAACTCCACATGAGCAATCTACCTCCAAAATTACACTGTACCTTCATCAAGGCTACTCCTCCATACTGTGTTGTTTGATTTGGTCAAGGTTGACCTCTTCAATCCACCTCATCCCTTTTCACACTCAAGTGCAATCAATCCATCTCACAAATTTCTGTCTAAGCTGATCCTTGTTCATGTTGAACTGGTTTTATTGATGATCTCCTCTTCTTCATGCATGCATGTTGACTTAGTCATACTTGACTATGTCCTGATCCATTTTCCCTTGTACACACCCATAAGTGTAACATCCAACTACTGTGATGATACCCTTTCACATTATAATGGGTTTTATTCATGTTTTTATTAAGCATGGGACTCCTTACCCATTTATCCAACTACTAAGTGCAAAAATCAAAATTTTAATATTCCCCTTAGCTGCTTGCTAAAGTAGGAATATTACAGTCCTCCCCCCCCCAATTGTTTCTTGTCCTCAAGCAACTGCTAGGATAGAATTGAAAAACTCCCTCCCAAGGAATGGAGTCTAAAATGTGTTTGGGAACTAACATTCCCATGTAAAACCTCCACCCCCAAGCTATCATCCATACAAGATGAGTCACCCTCCAACATTGAAACTCATGAAAGATATCCTCCACCTCAGGCTCCTGCAAAGAAGGTGGGCTGAATAGCTGAACATGATAGGTAAGATGGCCTACCCCATGTTTTCTTCCTCTCCACTCATGGAAAGTGTAGAGTACATACTGATCTTGGGCTGCAAATAGGTTGCCCTCAAGTGGCAAGAAGAATAATAGATCTCCAAAGATCCTATCCCCCATGTCATGAATCATGCTGGCCCAAACCATCCCATCCAAAAGGAATGGCACCTCATCACCATTTTGCATCCAAATCAGAAAAGTGCTAATAGTTCCATGATATCAATGGTCTATCCAAGGGATACAGTGCAATTTTCCCAATTTCTACTTGAGAATATTATGTGGCAAGTTGTCCTCCAACAAATTACTAGTTGTGCATGAGTGCTCATCCACTATGTGGTAGTAAACAACAAAATATATCAATTGTACATGATCATAATAACAAGACAAGGTGCCATTCATCCCTCCTAGAACATCATGATGAGTATGGAGAAATTTCAGCCCATACTCTCTCAATAATAGCCATAGCAACAAGGACTCTTGTTGCCTCCTTGCATTATCAAAATGCAGATCATGGAGCAATAATACAATGATGGACATGTGAGATGCCTCATCAACATAGTACAAACCAGCTCCCTTATACATCATGGGGAAGTTATCCTTCCTCCCCAAAAAATATGCATACATGAAATACATCTCAAACATAAATACATGTGAGCACATGAGACATATCTCAAACAAAGGTAAATATATGGACATAAGATTTGACATATGATGTCCTAACTCTCTTCTTAATAGCCACAAAAACCATGACTCCTTCTTATGCATCCTATCATTGAGACTCAAGGCATGAGATAAAGAAATAGGAATTTTTGGGTAGTGACCCAACTCACCCAAAAACAACCAGCGCAATCATGCCTCTTGCTGGCATGTATCATAGATCTGCAAGGGGTTTGGAAACATCTTGCTCCATATTGCCATCCACTCATCCCAATGTGGGTTATGGATCTCATTCTACAAATGCTTGGTATCCTCCCATGGTAGGACACCCTCCTCCTCCATCCTTTGAAGAACCTTGCACTTCATGAAATGTTGAAGTGCACCTCCAATGGGATCTCCTGATGAGACCTCCTCCTCATGCATGGCCTTCCAAATCCAAAGAGGCCTTGGATCTTCTGCAAGTAGAAGTCTCTTTTTGAGCTGTGGCATGCTCATTGAGAGATTGTCATCTAGAAAGGAGAAAGAGTTTCTCATCTCAAGATGTCTACCCTTTTACATTTCTTCCTCCATGGCTTCTTGAATGAAGCTGGCATCTGAATGTTCCCATGAGGAATGGGTCCTTATCTCTTCACTACTGCTCTTGGACAGCATAGTGCAACATTGCTGCTCTAGATTAGTAGTAAGTGATGATCCTGGGTCATACAACAACATATTTCCATAATTTTCTGAAATATTTGCTGCAATAATAGAAAGTGGAAATGCAATCATACCTTGCTGGACTTTGGGAACACCTTGAATGGCTGCAAGAGTTATTTCTTTCATTGTATTGGCTCCTTTAACCACTGATGTTGAAGGCTACTCCTCCATGGTTTTGGCAGCACTGATATAAGTCTCCTCAAAAGGTGGTGAGGGCTTCTCCCTCTCTGAATTTTCTCCATCAAATCTCTTGATCACCCTCTGAGTGAAATATACATGAGTATACACTCTTGCATGAATTATGTGGCTAAACCACCAAGTGCTTGCCTTGCCCTTCATGTGCAATGCTGCAATCTCTACTGCTTCTCTTTTTACCACTGGATGTAGTAGGAAGAATGCTGCAAGTCTTCTTTTCCAAGTCCTTGCTGAAGATGATCCATCAAAAGTAGACAATAGAAACCTATTTCCCTTCATCCTTCTTGTGTTGCAAGGTCTCCTTTCTTCCTCCAGTTGAATGAACTGTGGGAAGGCTAGAGTCTCCTTGAAGGCTCTAGGTTGAGTCTTGTACTCAACAAGTTATTCACTTAGAATCTGGTATTCCAAGTGTCTTCCATGCTTCTGGTCTTCTTCTTCATGAGAATAGGAAGTGCATGGTTCTTCCTCTTCTTGAAACCCTCTAGGAGTTTCTTGGCATCTCTTCTCCTTCATCAGCTTAACCTCATGGGATAGGTTCTTTAAAGATCTAAAAAGTGATGAGAGTAAACTCATCCTCTCCATAATTCTAATCTTGCTCCCTCTGATGGCTGGAACTCACAGGCTGAGCCAAGACTATGCACTGATACCACTATAATATCCCCAAATTGGGATTGCTAGCAAGGCATGCCTGAAAAATGAATTTTTCGGGAATGTATGCTACAAAAAAAAATATTATCCCTTGGATCTCTTATATCTAATAATTTAAGATCCAAATCCAAGAGGAAATCAGAAACCAAGCAAACTAGGTGAGATAAACAAGCCTCTAACACCTAGAATGGCAGGAAAATGCCCAATAATGGGACTGCAGCAATATGTAAACACAATTATGGAGCTGCAAAAATATATTCATCCATGGAATGTGTCAAGAAACACATTAACATCATTTGTGTCACATCAACAACTTTTACATCATTTTCTGACCCAAAAGTTGGGGAAAAGCAGCATTTTAAGTCCCAAAAAAGTTATTCCCAGCTATTTTCATAATAAAAAAGGAAAATAATGGTGGTTTACCTTATAATATGTCATAAGGGACTCAAATACCAAATTTTAGCCAAAAAAATCACTCTAGTTATGTTAAACAGACCTCCCGGTCCCGGTATGGCTTAAAAAGGCCCAAATCCCATGACTTAGCTCAAAAAAAAGCTACTGAAGCATATACAGCGTGATTTTCTGAGGGTTTCAATTATAATATGATGCAATAATATATATGTAGTTTATTATATCAAAACATGGAGGAAAATGGAGATCTATCTCCTTTTATACATCAAAGAGACAACCCAGCAAGGGTTTCATGAGAGCACAAGTACATAATAGCAGATCTACAGATCTAGATTTGGAAAAAACAGTTAAACTGCAGATCTAAATACAAATAGCTGAAATATACAATGAATATAAGAAGGAAGATGTACAGATATTTCTAGGAGAAGGGTTGGCCCTTCCTCCAAGGAATAAGCTCACAAGCAAGGGTTCAAACCCTGCTACTGCAACAATGTAGAAAATAATGCAGATCCTACAAAGGACTGCACAGTCAATTTTGGAGAATTCTTTGGCCACATTCCAAGATGTACATAATGCTCAAAAACCTCCTTAGTATATCTTTCAAAGAAAGGGAAGCTCCCTCCTCAAAAAGATAAGCTAATAAAGTGGTCTTGGGGACTATCCACTAAAACACCCTGCAAAACAACACTATATTCTGTAGAAATAATGTTGTAGCTAAAGGAGGATGCTTGGCCTCAAGGCTGAGTGTGGAAAAATGAAGTACAATTCTCCTCCAAGAGGCTTCTTAAGGAAGGAGAAGGATTCCTAAATAAGAGATCCTTGTGCTAAACAACACTGCAGCTCTGCTAAACAGCAAGAGGATTCCAAATAGTCTAAACATACAAAATCAATAATATCCAAGCTAACCCCAAATGGCTTCCATCCTATTCCTTATAAACTTTTTGAGCCTCCTCACCTTGGGTCCCACCCATTAAGGTTTCCAACTCCACATGAGAAATCTCCCTCCAAAATTATGTTGTACCTTCATCAAGGTCACTCCTCCATACTGCGTTGTTTGATTTGGTCAAGGTTGACCTCTTCAATTTGCCTCATCCCTTTTCACACTCAAGTGTAATCAATCCACTCACAAATGTCTGTCTAAGCTGATCCTTGTTCACACTGAACTGATTTTATCAATGATCTCCTCTTCTTCATGCATGCATGTTGACTTAGTCAAACTTGACCATGTCCTCACCCATTTTCCCTTGTTCACACCCATAAGTGTAACATCCAGCTACTGTGATGATCCCCTTTCACATTATAATGGGTTTTATTCATGTTTTTATTAAGCGTGGGCCTCCTTACCTATTTATCCAACTACTAAATGAAAAAATCAAAATTTTAATATTCCCCTTAGCTGCTTGCTAAAGTAGGAATATTACAAATAGACCATATTTGAAAATAACCTCTTTACCCTTGATGTTGTCAAGGAAAAGTGCAAAATATCCCCTAGTCATCGGGTAAATATTCAAGTCATCAGATATATGGGGCTTCTAATATTTAGATATCCATTTATGTAGATCTGACCACTGTGACAAAAGATCATTGAATCGGAAAATCAATCCTTGCTCTAAGAAAACTTTTTCTTGTTGAAAGTTTCCTTGTCCAAATCCATATCTAGAGAAGAAATTTCTTGAAATGCTAGGAGGGTAGATCCTAAATTCAAAATGGAGCTATAAGAGGAAGAAGATGAACCTTCCTTTCTAGTCGACATACGAGAAATAATAGTTGTCTTCATAACATAGTCACCAATTGATCCAGATTCCATAGAAATTTGTAAACAAACACTCGATCTAGGCAAAGATTGACCAACAAGGGAGAAACCCTACCTGACAGGAAGTTTTTCAGAACTGAATTCCTATATGAATCTCTAGAAACATGAACATATTTACAATGTTCTTTAACTATTTTTGAACTATTTAACTATTTTATATTTCACTATATATTTTATATTTTTGGTGAGAATATGGTAATTTATCCTTTTTGGAATATTTTTTTTTATCTATTTAACTATTTTATATTTAACTATATATTTAATTATTTCATTAATTTTTCATTTTTGGTATTTTTATAATTATTTAACTATCTTATTAAAATATTTTTTAACTATTTTATATTTTATATTTAACAATTTTTTTTTGGTGTGGTTATTAATATCAAATGGGACCACATTTCTATTTTATAAATTTTCACTAATATCAAGATTTACATTGCATTAATAACTTTTTTGATATTCTAATTAATATGGGTAAGGTAGTTAAATAATATTAATAAAATATTTCACGAATACCTAAATTAGTAATAAAATATTTTACTGATACCCAAATTAAAAAATTTAAAATTATTTAAGACGTGTACCTACTTTTAAATTTAGAGGATTTTGATTGGTTTACATATAATGACATGGAAATTACGTGAAAATTTCATGGGCAAATTTTCTCTAATTCATAAGTCTAAAAGCTCTTTACGAGCTAAATGTCATCTTGTTTTCCAAAGTTGAAAGGATTTTGAAACCCCATCTTCATAGTGATACCATGGAGTTTGAGTTAGTTAAAAGTAACACCTCCCATCTGCTTGGGAAGTCCATGGGGGTGGGAAGGACTATTACATGATTCTCCACATTAATCATATATGACCTTTGTAATAACCAATAAAAGACTAGTGCATCTCATTTAAAAGGATTTGAATAAATAAATTGTTGACATAAAACTAACGAAATGCTCAACAAAATTTACAACAATTAATTAATATAGTCCCTTAAATTATGTCTCAATTTCGATTACATTAAAATCCAAAATTTTTCATATTATCAATTGTTATCATGTTTCAATTATGATCATAAATTTGTCAAAAATATATTTTTTAGATTAAAAATAAAATCAGAGATGAAATATTATCTTTCATTCAATTTAATTATATTTTTAATTTATTTAATTTCTAAATTATTTAAATTCATTTTTTGTTTTATTCACGATCTTATTCTTGATTATATCTCTTTTGTGACACACCCTTCATTACCCCAATTTTTGTAATGTAATTAAGAAGATATAATGTTGAAGTACCAACATTGATGCTATGATGCCAAACTCTATTATAAGATGTAATGTTTGTTTTTTAGATAAAAATGGTAGAGAAGAAGAAAGGGGATAGCCAACATACAATGATGCTTTGGGGAGGGGGAAAATTGAATTAAGAGGAAAAACATACCTTGGGTGAGTATTTCCCTTTGATGTGATGGTTAGTCTTCCTAAGAAGTTGAAAGGTTGGGAAGATGAATGGTCAACGTGTGATTATAAAAATAAGAGAAAAGAGAAATGAATGAGTTCTTCTTCTTGGTTCTTAAGCTTCTATTTTTTGTCTCTTCTCTCTCTCTCTCTCTCTCTCTCTCTCTCTCTCTCGCTTGTAAATTTTTAATTGGAAAAAGGATTGGTGAAAAATCCTAGAGAAGTTCCCATTTTATGATTGTTTAAGAGTTGTGGGTGATATCTTATGTTATAACAAATGAATTTGTTGCGACATATTTTCTTTGGATTAGATGGCTCTAGGACTGGGAATGGTCTTGCTTGTGTGTGGCACATAGAGCACTAAATAGGGGAGGGTCAAGAGACTACAAATATCTATGAATGACTCCCTTATGCTGTGAATATTTTCATGGCCCTTTTTTGAATGTGAGCCTAGTCAAAGATGGAAAGGATGATCACTAAGTTTTCCTATATGTGTGTGTATCTGTGAAGGAGAATATCATTCTCTTCTGGTGTTAAAATATGGTCTAAATATGATGTGTGAAATACCTATTAGTTAATTTCTCCTCAAGTCATAAATATATAGCACAGGGGTGGATAGATGTGAGAAAATGTGTAGCACAAATGAGCCTATGGTGGGGTGGAACATGACATATCCTACTTCAATTTCCAAGATTTTTTTTTGTTGTAAAATATAAATATTTATTTTCATGTTAATGATATTTTTGGCATAGATAGTTTAGTGACATGCATGATTATTTAATTTCTTTTTTCAACAAGTTTGTATTGACACGCATTACCCTTCAAAAAATTTATCATGGTTGTAGTTGTTATACTATATGGATGTAGCTCTTTATATGTATTCAATTTTGTAACATCACTCACTGAGGAAGATAGGCTTAGAAAATTTTCCTTTAGGCAAGCCATGTTGGAATTTCTACTATAAATTTTTTCCTAGAAGGATATATATTTTGGACCATAATGTGGAGAACTATTGTTAGTATTATAATCCAATTTTTAGACCTCGGCTCACAAAATTTTAGGAAATATGGTTAGAGGAAGTTGGGCTTCCTAATGCATTTTGAACATGTCATGTTGGAATTTATTCTATAATGTTTCTTCTAGGAGGTTCTAGAAGTTGAAACTTGGATCATAGTGAGGGGAATTCTTGCTAATAATTTGGTCCAAAATTTAGATCTTAGGTTGTGATACCTTATGAGATATGAGCAGAAGAAATTGAGCATATTGAATGTTCCTAAATCATGCATAAAATAGGTCATGTTGAAATTTCTACTATAACTTTTCATCTGGGAGGTTTAGGGCCTGAAACTTGGACCATAGTGAGGGAACTTCGATTGATCATCTAGTTCATTTTTTATAACTTTGACTACTATGATTTAGGATATATGCCTTGAGGTAATTTCCATATTATTTTACATGCAAAATGTTTGAAGAAATGGCTAAATGGTTTAATGATTCATTGAATACAAACTATTTTATGAAATGCACCAATGAAAATGTTGTTTTGTGGATGGGGATAGTATTTTTGTATGTTAGCATTATTGTATTATAGTAAAAATATTATAGGTAATCTATTCCTATTTGCATGCAAAGAATTTGAAGAAAAGTGTTAAAGGTTTTGTTGGGGCTAGTTTTGGGAAGAAGAGTTGAATAAATGTTTAAGTTTTGACAGTTCTAGGAGTTACACGCATGAAGGTGGAGCAAAAAGAGTGCAAAGGGACCAGCACATAGATTTTTCATAGAAGGAGTAGCGTGAAGAATTCATAAAAAAGGGATAAATACACAAGTAGGAGCGGTGTGCGATGAAAATGAGCCAAAATGGTAAGTTTGACTACATCTTCGAACCAATTTTTATTAGGTCCAAATTAGCAAGTGTATTTTATGTGCCCATGGAAATTATATTCCTTGGTATTGCCCATGGTATAAAAGTCAAATTGGGACTATGTAAATATCTATAAATAGTAAAATTCCAAAGAGGGTCAGGTTGGATAATTATCGGTTGTTTTTTTTTGGGTTCATGCTTAATTCTTTGTTAACATTGTTCTTGTAATATTGTAACACGACAATGATTGGGCTAGTGCGCTGAGATTGAGTGGCATTGTAATGTTGTAACCTTGCACCTTACTTATTCTGACGTTAATGGGAGATAATTGAAGGTTTATGTGTACCCATTTCTTATGATATATGAGATGTCTACATGTTGTGTTATTTATGTCTTATTTTGGTAGATTACCAATCGATATTGAGCATGTTAAAACACTATGAATAATTAAGGCGCCCTTTTTAATATATATATATATATATATATATATATATATATATATATATATATATATATATATATATATATATATATATATATATATATATATTCGTGTTAATGCTATGATTTTTATTCAAAGTATTTACAATCTGGGTTAGCATATGCATCATTCATATATTATATATTATGATTTCACAAATTCAATTACAATTTACTTTGCCACTACAGAAGTCTAGTTCCTACAGTCCCCATATGCTCCTTGGGTGAGAATTCACTTGTTTTTTAGGTGATGTTAAAAGGGGGAGTATCCAATGGTGTTTTTTTGGATGCACCTCACACATTAACTCTGGTCAAAATATATAAAATTCCAATAAATGGTTCATTTTCGGGACCATGGTTAATTACTAAAGGGAATGTGGAATCCCATCAAGCAGGAAACTAGGTAATGGATAGAAGAGATCAGGGGTTGAAATATTGACATTGATGACTAGCTATAATGGTATGTTTTTACTGAATTTTATGAAATTTTCTTTTTTGAGTTTCCATGATTTTTAGCAGAGTGCATACATAAGTTCAATGATAATAATAGAAAATGGTGATATATGAATCCAAAGAAGTGGACTCCTGAGCTAGTCTAGTAGTTGAAGGTTGTTGATAATAAACTGCATCATTTTCAATTGAATCCATAGTATCTTATAGTTCTGCCGAAAGGAATATTTTTAAGGGACTGAGAGGGAGATATATTAGATCATTTCTCATTTCCATTAAAATGTTGTTATATGATAAGTGAATTTTGGAGATGGAATATGATAGCATGAGTGTCTAAACCCCTCGTGTGAAAATGGTGAGCTAGGTATGATTAGGGAATAATCTAGGGAAACAAGGTTCAGATTCATAAGTAGAAGGAAAAAGAGAGTGAAGGATTTGTTGATAACTCTGAATGGATTGTTAGAAAGTATGACAAAGAAGTCAAGGAAGACAGTGCAAGGTAGGGAAGTATGAGATATTTCAAGAGCAGAGTCTTATGTTGTGGAGGAAGGTTCCAAGGTAGAAGTGAGGGAGGATAAAGATTTGCATCGACACTTATAATTTATTGAATTCTAGTGAAGGAGACGATGAGAGGCCATAGGATAAGAAAGAGTAGCGTAGACTAGAGAAGCTCTAAAAGAGTGCAGATAGGCATACCACACAAGGAAGGAGTGAATGGAGGACCTTCACAGCATAGCTTGAGGGTAGTTAAAAGTGTGCCTTCCAGTAAGACTGCTTAGAATACACCTTGTGTCAAAACCACCATCCTACATGCATCATTTTATCAAGAGGTAAGTTCCCTAAGCAATGTTTTGAATAATTTAGATAGTAAGGAAAGTGAAAGTAGTCCAACTAGCAGTAGAAGTGAATCTAGTCATTTGAAGGGAAGTGGATTATATAATTCTCCATTGAAGCACATTGCATAGAGTGTACCACAATAAACATCAAATATACCTATAAATAATTTATCTAGGACTAGTAAATAGAATAAAAGGGCATTTACTTCTAAGATGTTTTTATGTTATGGTTTTGGGACAGAAGATATTGACCAGTAACTATTTCTGAGTGAGGGAGCATGGATTGTAAATTCAATCCAAGATGATGCTACCAATATTGTACAGTTGGAAGCCAATTTCATATATCAGGCATTAACATGGTATATGAAGTGGAAGAGAATTTCTCTAGCTAGATAGTAAAGGACTCTACCAGAAATCAAGCATTAAATCTTGAGAGAGTTCCCTAAGATCATGTTTGCATCACAGTGCATCACAAATATTAAGGAGATAAGGTAGGAACAAAACAATTCTATTTGCGATTACAACCAAATATTTAAAGTATTTCTAGGTAGATTGGCATTCGAGATCCCAGATGAGAAACATCAGTAGTGGTTTATTTCCATATTACTTCCCCATATTCAAGTTATTTTGACTCAACAGAAGATTGTATCCTAGTCAAAAGCATTAGGGGTTGCATTAAAATTAGAAGCATCCATAGTATAAAGTGGAGAGAGGTATATCATGGCTCAAGTTTAGTCTTAGTTGGCTACACTTATAGTCTAATTGACATATTTCGCCAAATGGAAAGAAAATCATAAGGAATTATAGTGCACAAATTGTAGAAAGGAGGGGAACCATATAAATGAATGTCGAGTGGTGAAAAATTATATGGACATTAGTGCATCCAACCCATTGGCACAAGGAAAAGGGTTGTGGTGTGAAATTTGCAGAGTGTGGGGACATTCACCCCCAAGTTGCTCCATGACGAAGAAGTATGAAACTTTTGCAATGAATCTATTTTATGAATTTTGTATGTTTGTAGGACATGATATCCATAGTTTTTATTCTTTGGATTTGATAAGGGATCACAATATGGATTCATACAGGGTGCAAGAGGGACATGACAAGGTGGTATAGAATTATAATAAAATTAGATCATATAATCGGTAGAGTAGAGGTCAAGGCATGAAAGGCAAAGGACCTGGAGGGCTAGAATGAAGATAAGGAGCATTCATAAGGGGAAGAGGAATGATTATTTGTTCTTAGGATTTTCAAAATCCATGTTGCACTTGTATATATTGTAGGGCCCTAGATCATGCGAAAGAATATTTTCCTTGGTTGACTACGAAGTGGAAAGAGAAGAAGGGCCAAAACATTCAGATGATTAGTTGATCCATGTGGATATTAGTGACCACCTGCCTATTCCACCTGGACCTCCATATGGTTTCATCAGTTTCCTTGATTATAACACAATTTACTATTATTAGTAGTTTTTCGAGTCTTGAACTTCCATAGTTGTTTTTAACTCCTAAACGGTGTTTTTTGAGGTCCATAGCAGGCCCATAGCCATAAGAATGGGCTTGCTACAAATATTGTAGTACTCATAGATATATTTATAAAAAGGTATCATACATTCCAAACGAAGCTCATATGACCAAGTTACGACCCTGGGAAGTTGGTTGTCCAGCTAACCCCAATGGGGCCCACAAACTCTTGGAATTCCATAGGGTTTTGGTTGTTTAGAGTTTCCCTTTCTTGTTCAATAATAAAAAGGCCCTTGAGCCTCATTGTAACATAGTTTAGAGGCATATAGATAACACATTTCTTCTCATATATAAGCTACCATCGCACAAGCTATTTTATTTCCATTCTATATGTAAGCATATTTCAATTCTTTGATATTAATGAAATGAAAATTTATTTATGTTGCATTCTATGTGCTTATGTTCATATCTATATTTTGTTTCTTCATGCATAAGCATAGATAATTAATACTGAACTATTCTAGGACCAAACATGAGTGGGCATATTTACATGCATAGGTATGAGGACTAGGTCAGATTATCCAAAACAAGCCAATACCAGTCAACAGTGGATTCAGAAAGTTGCAGCCACACACCCCCCTGAAAAACATAAAAAATAAAATAAGGAAATAAATCCTTTGAAGGATAGAGCCACATATAAGTAGGCACGTAGAGAACTAGTTGCATCATAATGGGACAATAAAAAAGAAGTCTAGGTGCATGATGTGCCTCACATCTATGGTAGAATGACCAATAGAGAAATTGAAGCGGGTAGTAATTCTATCCAAACTTTCTTGAAGAGTTTCTTGGAGTTTATGAAGGATGGAAATGCATTGGAAAAGCTTCATAGTTTGATTGATCAATGCACTATAGCATTAGATCCATATTTAGTGCAAACCATAGAACATGTAGTTAATAAGGTTTGATGTAAGAGGAGAACATGCCAGGAACTCAGATTCAATGCACAAGTATGGGATTTTGATATCGATAAGAGAGTTTTTGATTTGGGATTAGACATCAATATTCTACAAAAGAAGATGTGGGAGATCATGGGGAAGAAAAATATTAACTAGTATCCTATCCAACTAACATTAGAAAATCAATATAATATATTCCTTATTGGTAGACTATCTAATGTAGAGATGGATTTGATGGAGTCAAGCTTCTGGCAGATTTTGAAGTTATATAGATATTCGATGATATTGAACCATATCCAACATTGTTGGGCATTGATTGGGCCTTCAACAATTAAGTTATTATAAATATGAAGAAAGTATTGATGGTGTTTGATTCAGATGATGTTATATTCATTGCACCATTGGATCATAGGGAAGGAGACATATATGTATAACATGTTCAGCAGTAGCCATATGCAGAAGCCTTGGAAAACATCTATAATATAGTTGCATAAACGGAGGACTATTATAATCCAACTATAGATGGCATAATTAGTTGGAATATTATTGTTTCCTATTCATTAGACTCTTAATACGGCTTAAAGAAATAGCATAATAGGTGGCATGAAGTATGAACATGGAGGTGTGTGCATATAACTTATGCAATATGTTGGATTGGGACAGAGGTGCAAGATCCACCCAAGTATGACAGTTTAAATGGTA
This sequence comes from Pinus albicaulis, assembly GCA_034641835.2. Classification (NCBI taxonomy): domain Eukaryota; kingdom Viridiplantae; phylum Streptophyta; class Pinopsida; order Pinales; family Pinaceae; genus Pinus; species Pinus albicaulis. Next base: position 1,299,161,391 of record CM076584.1, on the reverse strand, counting down.
TTTTTTCTTTTGTCTAAGAGTTTTAATATAAAGTACCTAAACATTTCAGGCTATTAGCATTATATGTTACTTTAAGAGAAACCCCCATGCGATTGTAGATTGTGCATAAAAATACTATAGAAAATTGGCATCACTGTAAGCATGTGTTATGTATTAATTTTATTTCTAAGCTATAGGTTAGAGGATTCAGGTAAAATTGTTTTAATTGTCCAACAACCCATGTAAAATGTTATGTCGCTTCCTGGAATAGAGAAAGGGTACCACATGAGGAATGGGTCCACAGGTTTGCGCACAGTTTAGATATCATTCCCAAAAATTGGTATATTGAATTGGATGTGCATATGGGAACAATGGGATGGGAGGAAATAATCTAGATCTTTAAGTCTACATTCAATTTTATAGTTGAGGATGATGTACTTGATTAAGCACTAAAGGTTTTGAAGGAAAATATTTTTTTGTTAGAATTTCATGTTGTGCATAGGAAAATACCCTTGTGTCCTACAAATAAACACTTGTAATAGGTACAAGAATTTATGAAATTCTATAACATTGCATAAGGATTTGATGACAATGAGGATCCAAGGAACCTACAAAATCTAGAGACTCAAGGAGAGTGCACGTTGTTAGGGCTCGAATTAGAGATAGATGATTATACAAAGCCTATTAAGACAAAGAAAGTGAACATTGGAAGTACACAAAACCTAAAGATGGTTTGACTATATATTATTGGGATGGCGAGAAAACATAGAAGATAGTTGATTTGCTAAGGGAGTATTAATTTTTATTCCCCAAAAATTTTGCAGAGATGAAGGGGAGAACAAATGAATTGGGAGAAATTAATATTTCTTTAAAGTCAGATTATAATCCTGTCAAGTAGAGACCCTACATATTGAACCCAATCTATAAGCATAAGGAAAAGTAGGAATTGGACCAGATGTTAGAGGAGGGGATAATCAATCTAGTGTATGAAACATAGTGGATCAGTTCTATGGTGGTCGAGAATAAGAAGACAAGAGAAATCGATTTTTTTTTTATCTGAGAAATATCAATGTTGCATATGTGAATGATCCATTCCCCACCCTCTTCACATATGAGATTCTAGATCATTTTGGTGAACATGAAGTGTATTCTTTCATTTATGGGGGTTTATGATACCATTAGATCATATTTTATAAAAAATATATCTATATAAGACCACATTTTCTACTGAGTGGGGTTGTTTTTAATATATAACGATGCCTTTAAGATTACATAATGCACATGTTATTTTCTCCATGATCATTGTAGCAATGTTCAAGGAGTTCATCCATAATTTATTGGAGGCGTATCTAGGTGATTGGACCATTTTAAACCTACTTAAGAAGCATATATATATATATACTATGCTTAATATTGGATAGGTGTAGACAACTGCATATTTCTTTAAATTTAAAGAAGTGTATTTTTTTTCTCATTTTGGTATTCTACTAAGAGACATTTTTTTGTAAACAAGGATTACTCGTGGACCCTAATAATATTTCCATCATATTTTATTTTCCTCCCCCGATCTCTATTTGAAAATTATGCAAAATATTGGGCCATACTAGGTGCTACTGTAAATTTATTAAAGGATGTATGCATATAAAAATGATAACAAAGATGTTATTAAAGAAAGATGTGCAGTTTCAAAGGATAGAAGACTGTCGGTAGGTGTTGGATACATTGAAAGAGAAGATGGTTTTTGCACCCATTCTATTTTTTCCAAAATGGAAAATGAGTTTCACATGCATGTAGATGCCTTATCCATATCTTTGGGAGAGTTTTTATCATAACCAGGAGAGAGATACTTGGATCATCAAATTGATTTCACTAGTAGAAATTTTTCAACAACATAGGAGAAATACACCACCATGGAGCAAGAAGGATTAGCCATTATTTATGCTTTCCAAAATTATCGACATTACCTCTTATGGAATAAGTTTAAGCTATATACATACCACTTTGTGCTAATATATTTAGTGAACAAGCCAACGTTGATAGGGAACATATGCAAATGGTTATTATTATTCTAGGAGTATGATTTTGAAGTGGTTGTTAATCCTAGGAGCCTGAATGTAGGCCCAGATCATTTGTCTAGGATTACCATAGGGGAAGATGCTCATAATTTGGTGGATAGTTTTCTCGTTGCACAGTTGTTTGCAATCACAATGGTTGATGACTATTTTTTTGAGATTACACAATTTTTGGGTACAGGTGTTTATCCTGCAGAATATAGTGTCACATAGAAAAAACAAGTAGTAGTGAATTCTATTGATTACCTGTTGATCATTGGATGCTTGTATAATTTGGGATCTTATGTAATATTTCACAGATGTGTGCTACATCATGAAAGGTCAATGATTCTAACATAATCACATGAAGGATTTTTTGGAGGGAATTATGTAGGTAGGGATACTGTGTAAAAGATTCTTTGTGCAGGTTTGTGGTGGCCAAGTCTACATAACAATGCTAAATAATTTTGTAAAACCTGTGATGTTTGTCAAAGGGTAGGGAATCCTTCTAGAAGAGATGAAATGAATTTAGCTCCATAGATTACAATTCAAGATTTCGATAAATGGGTAGTGGATTTTTTTAGGTCCTATTAACCCACCAATAAAAGGATTGAGAGCAAGGTATATAATCACTGCAACAGACTATTTGACCAGACGGAAATAATATATAACTGTGAAGGATTGTAGTGCATAAATTATTGCACATTTTTTATCTGAGAATGTATGAATGACTAGATTTGGGTGTCACATAATTTTTCTGAGTGATCAAGGTACTCATTTTATGAATAAGGAAATTGTTGCCTTGACTAGGGAATTTTAGATCTACCATAAGAAAAATACATCCTAGCATCCTCAAGCCAATGGAACTGTAGAGGCTTTTAACGAGATATTGGAATTTATTTTACCAAAGTTTCCAATGTGAATAGAGATGACTGGGACCTAATGATACCTACATTAGCTTGGGTCTATAGAATAACTTGCATGTGATTGATATGACAAAATCCTTTCAGGATAGTGTAGGTTTGAACCCTGACCAACAATTATCTACACACGAATCTTATAACAGAAAATAAACAATAGCGAGAGCATAAAACATAAAACAGATCAACACAGAGATTTTCCCCTGGATCCCAAATCGGGACGACCAACTTGATTTTTCATTATATTCCTTTTAGTGTTACAACACATATATATACATGTCGAAGCATTCACAAACCCCAATCCATAAACCCCGGATTAGAACATAACCGTAGTTCCCTTGACTGGATCTACAAAAAATACCAGGGGCCCAACACCATCGTACCCCAAAACCATGTGCAAAACCATGCACAAAACCATGGACGCGCACTACCCACCGAAATTAAGGACCAAGGCTCTACTAGGCGCCGGCCGGCCCCGACAGGGGGCTACCGCCCGTGACCCCCCCCCCGTTGCGCCAAGACAAAGGGGGGCGCACGCCCTCTACCCCCGCGCGTGCTTAGTCGTGGAAAGAATATAACACATACCCAACATTCTCCCACTTGTTGTTTTCTTTCCACAGGGGGTCACAAGAGAGCTTAGTCATTGGCCCAATTCTTCAACACCCATTGTTTCTTTACACCAAGAGAACTTCTGAGTGCTCACAGACTTTGTTAATGCATCTGCAACATTCTTCAAAGTGTCCACCTTTACCAGCAACACCCTTTTAGCCTCAACCATATCTCTAACAAAGTGATATTGAACATCAATGTGCTTTGTCTTTGAATGATAAGCATGGTTCTTAGCCAAGAAAATTGCACTTTGGCTATCACAGTCTATCCTTATAGCTTGTTGTACCAACCCCATACTTGAACACAATCTCTGCAACCAAATTGCTTCCTTGCTTGCATGAGTGGCTGCTATGTATTCTGCCTCTGTAGTTGAAAGAGCCACTACAGACTGTATTTTACTCATCCAACTGACTGCGCCTCAAAATAGGCTAAACACATACCCACTTGTAGATCTTCTTTGGTCCAGATCTCCAGCCCAGTCTGCATCAACAAAACCACGAATGTCCAACATTCTTTCCAATCCTGGTCTTCCCTGGTAGCACAAGCCATAATCACTAGTGCCACGTAAATATCTGAAAACTCGCTTCACTACTGTCCAATGCTCCTTCCCCGGGTTTGACATAAACCTGCTCAATACTCCCACTGCATGTGCAATGTCTGGTCTAGTACAGACCATTGCATACATCAGGCTACCCACTGCACTTGCATATGGAACACGAGACATATCCTCCTCTTCTTCTTGTGTCTTGGGACACTGTTCAGCAGATAGATTTACACCTACATGAATAGGAACATTCACCGGTTTACTATCCTGCATATTGAACCTCTGCAATATAGTCTCGACATACTTCCTCTGGTTTAACCAGAGCTTCCTCTTTGCCCGATCTCTCTTAATTTCCATGCCCAAAATATAGTTTGCAGCACCAAAATCCTTCATGTCGAATTTGGAGAACAGTTGGGTCTTCAAATCTTGGATAATTTCTTCGTCATTTCCAATCAACAACATATCATCCACATACAAGACCAAATAAATAACACGGTCACCAATTAATTTAAAATAAACACAGTGATCCTCCTTGCTTCTGGTGAAGCCAAGCCCCCGTATATAGGTATCAAATTTCTGATACCACATCCTTGGTGACTGTTTTAACCCATACAGAGACTTCTTCAACCTGCATACCAGTTCTTTCTTACCCTTCACCATAAAGCCTTCAGTTTGCTTCATGTAGATCTCCTCTTCTAGATCCCCGTGAAGAAATGTTGTCTTCACATCCATCTGTTCTATCTCAAAATCAAATGCAGCAGCAATAGATAAAAGTAATCTAATTGAAGTAACTTTGGCAACAGGAGAAAAAATATCACCAAAATCAATTCCCGGCACCTGGGAATAACCTTTCGCTAACAACCGAGCTTTTTATTTCTCCACCTTACCGTCTACATTCATCTTCTTCTTAAACACCCATTTGCTCCCAATGGGCTTCCTTCCAACCGGCAACTCCACCAAATCCCATGCATCGTTTTTGTGCAAGGATGTCATTTCATCAACCATGGCCTCCTTCCAGAGTTTTCCATCCTCTGAATCTACTGCCTCCCTGACAGTTCTGGGTTCATCATCAGTTATAGTTAAGGCAAAACCTGAACAAAAAGCAGATGGGCTATACCTTTCTGGTTGCCTTCTTTCCCGAACTGATCTTCTCAAAGCTGGAGTTTGTGGCTCTTCATCTTTTGAGTCTTCTTCTGTTGTAGAGTCTGATTCATCCTCCTTTAGCTCAAACTCTATCTTCTCAGGTTCCTTTGGTAGGACTTCATGTTTAACAACATCTCTCACTTCTCTAAACACCACATCTCGGCTGTACACAACCTTCCTTGTTTCTGGGTTCCAAAGCTTGTAACCCTTTAAACCATCCTTATACCCAATAAAGATGCACCTTTCAGATTTATTATCCAACTTGGTCCTTTCTCCTTTGGAACATGTACATATGCATCACATCCAAATACCCTTAGATGTGAAAGAGAGGGTTTCTTACTAGTCCATACCTCATGTGGAGTCTTATCCTCCAACGCTGATGAAGGTGATCCGTTAACTAAGTAACATGCAGTCTCCACTGCCTCTGCCCAGAATTCTTGTCCTAACCCAGTACCACTGAGCATGCTTCTTGCCTTTTCCATCAGTGTTCTATTCATTCTTTTTGCAACTCCATTTTGCTGAGGTGTGTATGGAGTAGTCTTCTGTCGTGCTATACCACACTTCTTACAGAACTCTTCAAATTCATTCTTGCATAACTCCCCACCATTATCTGTCCTCAGCGCCTTTATCTTCTTCTCTGTCTGGTTTTCCACCAGAGCCTTAAATTCTTTAAATTTGTCAAAGACTTCAGATTTCTTCCTCAAGAAATATATCCATGTATTCCTTGAGAAGTCATCTAAGAATGAAACATAGTACACAGACTTTCCCAGTGATGGAACTGACACAGGCCCAAACACATCACTGTGCACAAGTTCTAATATCTTGTTTGCCCTCTTAGCACCAGAAGGAAAACTCACTCGATTCTGCTTCCCATATACACAATGTTCACAGAAATCGAAATCTAGAGAACAATTAGACATACCTTCTACCATACCATCTCTATGCAGTATCCGAAGTCCCTTCTCTCCAATATGTCCAAGCCTTTGATGCCATAGCATGGTCTTTTCTCCAGAGACAGCTAGGCTTTCCGTCCCACTTTCAGGAACCACAGAACTGTTACACCCATCAATAACAGTGCTACCTTGTAGCTTGTACAGAGTTCCAGTCTGAACTCCCCGCATTAATACCAGTGCTCCCCAAACCATCTTGCAGGCATCTTTATCGAACACTATTTTTACACCTGCATCATCCATCTTGCTTACAGAAATCAAATTTCTAGCCAATGCAGGAATATGCAGAACACCAGGAAGTGTTCTAATCCTTCCACCATGCAGCTTCAGCTTGAATTTTCCACGTCCGACGATTCTGGCCTTCCTATCATCCCCTAGGAAGACATCACCACCATCATATTTCTCATACTCGCAGAACCACTCCCTATGGGGAGTAAAGTGAAAGGATGCACCTGAGTCAATCAACCATGACTCATGATCTACATGTGTATTTGAAGAAGAAGCCAAATACACATCCCCACCTTCATCCGAGGTGGTTTTTGCTTCTGCAGAAGGAGCATCATCAGATCCCTTTCCTTTCTCAGGAGCTTTAGATCTGCAGTCCTTTTTGTAGTGCCCTTCCTTTCCGCATTTCCAGCACACCTTTAAAAACTTTCCAGGAGATTTAGATCTCCCTCTAGATTTGGATCTCCCACTCGAAACCTTATTCTTGTTTCTGTTCTGGGACCTTCCTCGTACAGATAAGGCATCTCCATTCTGACCCTCCATATTTCTCCGTCTCATTTCCTCCGACAGCAAGGCCGAGACAATGTCATCAAAGTTCAAGGTAGTTGTATTGCTACCTATTGTAATAACCAGACTGTCCCACGAGTCTGGTAGAGAACACAACAAACTGATGCACTTATCTTCATCTGAGATTTTAATATCAACAGATGACAGCTGACTTACCACAGTATTGAAGGCGTTCAGATGCTCTGTCACCGAATCTCCATCCTTCATCCTCAGGTTATACAACTTTTTCTGCAGGAACAACTTATTCACCAGAGACTTAGATTGGTACAAAGTCCCTAGCTTTTCCCACAAGGTCTTCGCCGTAGCTTCCCCAGATACATTCAACAATACTGAATCCGAGACACACAACCGTATTGTGCTTTTAGCCTTCCGATCCAGTTTCTTCCAGTCTTCATCTGACATTCCTGTTGGCTTAGTACCTGGATCTACCGCGATCCACTGATCTTTATCCACCAGCAGATCCTCCATCTTGAGCTTCCACAACTCAAAACTCTGACCATTAAATTTCTCGATCTCTATCTTTCCACCGCTCGCCATCTTCTCTCACCGCAAGAATCGATCCCGCAGATCTCCCACTGAACAGGGTCTACCTCAGGCTCGAACTAAAAACCCTCAGCAGCAAAGGCGTCCCCTTGAAGCCGAAACAACTCCGATACCAAATGTAGGTTTGAACTCTGAACGGCAATTATCTACACACGAATCTTATAACATAAAATAAACAATAGCGAGAGCATAAAACATAAAACAGATCAACACAGAGATTTTCCCCTGGATCCCAAATCGGGACGACCAGCTTGATTTTTCATTATATTCCTTTTAGTGTTACAACACATATATATACATGCCGAAGCATACATAAACCCCAATACATAAACCTTGGATTAGAACATAACCGTAGCTCCCTTGATCGGATCTACAAAAATACCAGGGGCCGAAAACCATCGTACCCCAAAACCATGTGCAAAACCATGGACGCGGACTACCCACCGGAAATTAAGGACCAAAAATTTTCGCCGGGGCGCTACCCCGAACCCCGACAGGGGGGGCTATCGCCCCCCCTCTTACCCCCCCCACGCGTGCTTAGTCGTGGAAAGAATATAACACATACCCAACAGATAGTATATGGGCAAGAAGCAGTAATTCCTATGGAATTTATGGTACCTAGTTTTCACATTGTTGCCTTTACATAGATGATCGAATCAAGTGCACTAGAACAAAGGCCAAATAATTAATGTTGTTGGAAGAATATCAAATACTTGTAGGATTAAATCTGAATTTTTAGAAAGTGTGTGATAAATCCTAGCATGATAGGTGCATCAAGCAGATAATTTTTGAAATGGGGTATTTAGTTTTGCTATATGAAAATAATTTCTTGAAGCACCTAGGGAAGTTCTAGATGCATTAGCTTGGACCCTAATAATTTGATCAAGAGTGTGGAAGATGTAGGGAAAATTCAACTGGAAAAGGTAAAATGTGATCCTTTGGAAGTTTTTGTAAATGAGAGTTGACTAAAAATGTATAGGGACAACTGATCTTCCACACACAATTAAGAAATTAGGACCTCTAAAAACAATTATTTGCATATAAATAAATTCGTAGAGTTGAAATTTTTTTTCTATGTTGTAGACTAGATAATTTTAGTATTTTATCACAAAATCCATAGTTGTATGTGTTTTTCCAGAATAATAAATCCATTGTGTGATAGGAAATACTGCGCTCAAAGGAGTGTAGCATGCAGTTATGTCACAGATGTGTGAAGTGTTCAGTGTTTGGGGAAAGTGCAGTTAGTGGAATACAATTGTCCAACAATGAGTGAAACAAGGACAAGGCACATAACATGTGCACGATGAAGTGAATGGTTACTATTCCACACAAGTGGAACCTATAATAAGTCACCGATGAAGTACATGGAAATGAAACCTTGCATCATAATCAAACGATAAAATGCTTGTAGGGGGAATAATGTGCCATGTTATCAATGTTTCCATTAAGTAGCTAGCATAGCAAGGATATTCTTATGGGAGACAAGCTGATAATCGTGGTTATGGACAGGATGACTATTAGGCCTAAACACTCACTGAATGAATGATCACACCTGTGAAATCAATTCTCACATTAGATAGGATCCACGTAAACATGATTTGAATTATGTCGTACTATAACACCTATATAACTTAAGGGAGAAATTTTTCTATTCCATTTTATCAATGAGATATGGATGGTAACACAAAAGTGGAGGAAGTATATTGGGCCATATAACATAAGGCGCCACTAGAAATTTCATGTGATTTTAGAGAAGAAAAGATTGGGAGTTGAGATTTTAGGGGTCGAGATGTTAGGAGTTCTGATCAAGGTTATGCAACTTGTGGAGAAGTCTCTTAGCCTATTATTTGTAGGCAAGGTAACTTAGAGAGAAGTTTTAGATGGAGAGGTATCACCAAGGAGGTAAAGTTCAAAATAGGTTCAGAAGTTTTATAAGGAAACTGCTTGTAGACCACACTTGAGGATGGATTTCGGAAGGCAATGTTTCTTTAGCCAATCTCATACTAAATATAATATCTAGAAGGAATCTACCCTACATGCACTAATAGGTGGCATGCAGATCTTTGTAAAATCAAAGGAGTGTAAGCCTTTGTAGGAGACCATGCCACTGGAAGAAGCAGTACTAGCAATGAACATATAAGTGCACTAATTTTAAATTATTGTTAAGTTATGTGAAATAAGGGGTACTAAGAGAAATATGGAATAGCAGAAGGATTGAATGGCTCAAGACAAGCCACGAGTGAATGTTGGGGGCCTATTGGGAGAATAGTTGAAGAAATGTTGAGTTTTTTAGATAGTTTTTACAGTTGTGTGCATAAAGGTGGAGTAGAAACAACATATAGAGATCAACGTGTGGATTTTTCATGGAAGGATTAATGCACATATTTATCACATAAATTAGAACCACATGGGAAGGAATTGCAAGTGAAGCAAATGGGCGAGAATGGTTAAGTTTTAATACATCTTTAAACTAGTTTTAATTGGGTCTAGATTAGAAAGCATAATTTATCTGCCCATGGTAATTATATTCCCCGGTATTTCCCATGGTATCAAACTCAGCTTGGGACTATGTAATTATGTATAAATAGGTGGATTCCAAAGGAATTCGGTTGCATAATTATGAGTTAGTCATTTTTTTTCATGCTTAGTTCTTTGTTAACTTGTTGTTGTTATAATACTGTAAGGCTTTTATGATTAGGCTAGTGAGATGAGTTGGAGCGATATTGTAATGTTGTAACCTTGCACTTAGTTCTTATTATAATGTTAATGGAATACATTTAAAGGTTTCTTTATCTCCATTTCCTATTATTTATGAGATGTTTTCATGTTGTGTTAGTTAGGTGTTATTATGGTATATTATGGCTCAATGTTGAGAATGTTACAAAACTATGAATAATAAAGAAACCCTTTTTTAAATAAAAATCATTTTTTTTTGTTATTGCTATGATGCTTGTTATAAGCATTTACAATTGAGGTTAGCATAAAAATCATGAGCTGAGTATTGTAGTATGTTTGCACACATTTGATTCCAATTTCCTTTGCCATTGTAGAAGCCTCGTTCTTGTAGTCCCCATAGGTGCCTTGGATTATGGGCGAAAATGTGATGTTGGGTTACACTTTTGTGAGAATTGGGGGCGGAAATTTTTTTTCAGCAATGGTTTAGCCGAACTTTTGATAAAGTTCGGCCAAACTATTGGATAGTTCGGTTGAACTTTATGAGAAAGTTTGGCCAAACTCATTCTTCCGGTTAGATTGAAAACACACTGACGCGTGGGAAAACAAATTTTTTTTCGGAGATGGGAAAACCGGCAAGAAAAGTTCGGCCAAACTTTTAGTTCGGCCGAACTATTTCTTATAAATATATCGCCCGCGAATTTTATTTGTTTCTCACGTCTGTGTTTCTTTGCTCTGTTTCTTCACACGTTTTTGTCTTTCTGCTCTGTTCGTTGAATTGTTACGGCACTGCTGCTGGTCTGGGGCTGCTTCCGCTCTGTTGGTGATTATCTGCAGCGACTTCAAGCGAACTACCAGGTAAGCAACTCTTTCTATTGTTGATTCTCCACCTGTGCATGGAAGTTTAGATCAAGTTAAAATGTAATTCTGGGTTTAGATCAAGTTGAAATGTAATTTTGGGTTTATTTGGCTCTGGATGGCACAGTATATAAGCCATGATTTTTTTCTCTCTTGAAGCTTCTCTATTTTATGATTGCAGACTAAGTATAATTAAACGTTTTTAGCATAGTATATAAGCCATGTTTTTTTTTCTCTCATGCAACTTCTCTGTTTTATGATTGCAGACTAAGTATAATAAAATGTTTTTAGCTATGGAACGTTGTCTCAATGTATAGTTGTTGTTGTGTTTTTTGATGGATAAGGAAGGCTCTGATATCTGCTCGATTAATATAAGAATGGTCTTTCAGTAATTATCTGTTACAATGGTCTTTCCCTTTATCTGTGCCACCAGCTGGTCATCAGTAGGTAGCTTGAGATCATCCTTGGTCTACCCAGATTCAGTCAACAGGCTAACAAAACCATCCCCAGAAATGTCGATTAGCTAATAATCAGTGTGAAAATTTCTCATTGTTCCTGTGGATCCATCAATTTCATCTGCTCTAGCTAATTCTACACCTATGATGGAAGTTTACCACCCCTGTTAAGCCTATGCCATTACTAAGCCTTCTCTCGATTCCTCAATGCTGGAATGTGCAACCTTTAGTATTTTTTGTAATCACTCATGGTGTGGATAGACTGTAGCTAAACGGCCATAATTATGCTTTAAATTTCATTACCTTTTGCTGTAAGGTGTATGTTGAATTTCTAGTAGTATGATATTCATTTAGTTGCTGCAGTTGTTACTGTTCCTGTGGATCCATCAATTTCATCTGCTCTAGCTGATTCTCCACCTGTGCATCGAATTTTACCACCACTGTTAAGCTTATGCCGTTACTGAGCCTTCTCTAGATTCCTCAATGCTGGAATGTGCAATTTTACTATTTTTTGTAATCGCACATGGTGTGGATAGACTGTAGCTAAACGGCCATATTTAGGCATATGAGGGTGAATGGAACTTTGTTTTACAAGAAGAATGATTTAACTAGAATTATCTACTGCTGTAATGTGACTACATATTGTATTTTTCAGATGTATTTCTCTATGAGGCAGAATCTGATCTTTTATACTCGATAACCTATTATGGGTATATCAAGAGGATTTTGTATATGAACTGTTATCAATATATGAAACAGGGTTTTTTCTCCTTTTAAAAAAGAGTTGAAATCATTCTAAATTCACGTATGTTCAATGGTGTCATTGTTTCACTTCTGATATTATGTTTCTTACGTTGATGAATAGGTGGAACTCTGCTGGGAGGCCTATCTGTTTTTTGACTCTTTTCTCATACTATCAAAGGCCGTTATATGTTATATGGGCTATACTATATAGTTATTAGACTACATATCTTCATATAGAACTTTCAAATAGTATGATGGAAACCAAACATAATAATTTATTAGGATGTCACAACTTGCTAATTAGTTATTAGACTACATATCTTCACATAGAACTTGCAAATAGCATGATGGAAATGTGAACTTGCAAATAGTATGATGGAAATGTGGATCTCATGACTCTTCATGATTAATTCTTCTAGAAACCAAACATAATAATGTATTAGGACATGCTCCTTTAACTTGCAAATAGTATGGTAGAAATGTGAATCTCATGACTCTTCATGATTAATGCTTCTAGAAACCAAACATAATTTAATGTATTAGGACATGCTCCTTTAGGCTTGGTGGAATTACCTTTGCTTTTTATTTCTCTCTTACACACACATATATATATGAATAGATGATCCCATTTTCTTTTTTATTCATAGATCAAATGTCATTTAAATACAAGATTTATCATAATGTACAATGATTCATTCCATATTATTCATAAATTTTTTCATTAAAAAATGAGCCCTTTAAATGATGAACCTAGTTAATGCTTCTTCTTCATGAAGAAGACTACTTGATCTTTCAATTTGAATTTGATGATGGTCCTTTGTTATCTTTCTTGACTACTTAAAATTATCAAATTATTGACACAATCATATAGATATTGCACTCAATTTTGATGGTCCTTTGTTATCTTTCTTTACTTCAAATTATTGACACTTGATCATATAGATATCATATAGATATTTCACTCAATTTTGATGGTCCTTTGTTATCTTTCTTGACTATTTCAAATTATTGACACTTGAGCATATAGATATTTTACTCAATTTTGATGGTCCTTTGTTATCTTTCTTGACTACTTTAAATGATTGACACAATCATATGCTTTTTGTTACTCTTTTTATTCCTTCCTTATATCTATTCTCCCCCTTAGATATTGTGTACTCTCCCACATAGATATTGCACTCAATTTCATAGGCTCTTCTTTTGAAGTCAAATATATTGTATTCTCCCCCTTAGATATTGTGTGCTCTCCCACATAGATATTGTACTCAATTTCATAGGCTCTTCTTTTGAAGTCAAATAAGTGACAATAATTTACAAGAACTATCCCTAATTTGTTTCTCACATGTTCAAATGGTTCTCTAACAAGATAATTTACAAGAACTATTCGTAATTTGTTTCTCACATATTCAAATGCTTCTCTAACAAGAGGCTTTGTGGGTATGTATTCCATCTTCACTATTTTCTCATAGACTTGTTGTGTGAGGAAGTGGTACTTTATGATGATATGTAAATAGTGATTGAAGGAAGTAGAATATTTTATTTTTGAAATTATTATTACACTTCTATTGAAACACTTAATAGATATATAGATTTACCTTACTATCTTCTAGATCCCATCTCATCCAAAACACTCAAAAAGAAATTTACCTTACCTTAATATCTTGTAGAGCCCATTTCATCCAAAACACTCAAAAAGAAGTAACTACTATGTATTCCACTTCTACTCACTCAAAAATAAATTTACCTTAATATCTTGTAGAGCCCATTTCATCCAAAACACTAAAAAAGAAGTAACTACAATGTATTCCACTTCTACTCTAGATAGAGAAAGTAACGACTCTTTCTTGCTTAACCATTAAACCAAAGACTCTTCTAAGTAGAATTATACATTGTCCACTTGTACTTTTCACAAGCCTAGTTGAATCTTTATATGTTGTCAATGTAAATTTCTCACAAGTAAATTTTTCAATGTAAATTTGTCAATGTAAATTTCTTAACTTCTACAAGTTCTATAGGTAGAGTCTGTAAAGGGCCAGGTAGCCTCTGGATCTCATATTTTATGAAAGGTGACATATCTAGTAAATGCCTCTACAGTCAATCTCTGGAATAGATCTAAATAGAATTTCTTCATTTTAATGTCCATAAAACACAACCACTATAAGGTAAACTGTGTACATGTGTCATTTCTCCCACAAACTAAAGGCTTCCTCCCATTAATTTTAGATGTGAATTCTAGACCATAAACTTTTTAAGTCAAAATTTAAGATAAACCATGCACATGTCATTTACCTCATGATCTTGTGTCATTTCTCCCATGAATTTGCAATAAATGTCAATTTAATATATATATATATATATATATATATTTTATTTAATTTGTTTTTTTTTCATGGATAAGAAAACCATTAAATATGGTTGAAAAATGAAAATTATGCGTAGAAGTTTCTTGCTATCCCAATCCAGGGAAAGCAGTGATTTCATATGTGCTTTCCAATATTCCGACTAGCAAAGTCGTCCAAAGGAAAATGAATATACTGGGAAGAACAAAAAACAACGAGGCATATTATATTGGATTGATAGAAGGCTTGGGAACAATGATGGAGTAAGGATCAAATGGAAGTGTATTTTTCACCAATTTTGAACTTGTGTGCAAACAGATGAATGGCATGTGCCAAGTTAAGAAGGAGAGGCTAAAAGAACTGCATGGAATAGCAAATAATATTGTTAGCCAATTTCAATTTTTTAGTATAAGGCATTGTACAAATGTGAATAAGATGTCTGTTGATCTATTGGGTGGGGCAATGCCAATTCAGGATTCATCTATCAAAGATGAATTAGAATTATACAGAGCAATGGAAATGCAAGATTCATCTCTCAAAGATGAATTGGTTTTGAGATGCTCTTCTTCAAAAATTCATGATTCATTTCTCAAAGATGAATTAGTGTTGAGACGCTCCTTCAAAATTTATTGATGGAAATTGTAACATATCTTGGATATGTGTGTGTTGTGTACTTATAAATGCGTATTTTTTAATGACCATGTGCTTTTTTCAATTATATACCAAGTGTGCTCCCACCGCACCATGTAAAGCGCAACTTGGTGAACTTCATATTTGCAACAAGTGGTGAACTTCACATTTTTATAAAATTAAAATGTGGGGACTTCAACAAATTTTTGTTTAAATGGAGTTTGTTTAAATGCAGTTTCACTTCTTTTTTAATTACCATGTGTTTTTTTCAATTTTATACCAACTGTGCTCCCACCATGTAAAGCGCAATTTGGTGAACTTATCATTTTTATAAAAAAAAAATTGCTTAAATTGAGTTTCACACATCAATTAGTGCTTTAAAAGTTGTGTTCTACATAATTTGTGTACACTAAGTTACATTAATTTTCTGAAATTTATTTTGTGTAAATGTCCACCAATAGATATATATATCATGGAGGGTGAACGATGAAGATCAACAGAATCCCATATGAGGGATCAGGGATCGGGGGATGTTCATGGTATTTAAATATAATCTTAAATCTCCATACATGTGTGTACATATGGAATTGATTTTTTATTAAATTTGTGAGTTAAATTAGTTGTTAATAAGTTTCATTTCTTATTTTTTAGGAGCTAAGAGGAGAAGGGTCTCTACTCCATCCATGGAGCATGCCCATGGTTCACCCAGTTGTGGTATGGTTCACGCAATTTAATCAATGAATATGTACATGTATTTATATGTACACATGAATGTATTTTTCAATTGATTATAAATTCGTATTTTTTTATGAAGCTTTTCTCTCGTCTCGAGAGGTTGGTGGTGGTTCAAATCCCCTTAGAGGGCCATCAATGAGTGGTATCAGGTTGCGTGAAGGTGGTGATATTTATTCCTTAGAGGCCAATCAAAGGCTAGTGGTGTTGGTTCTCAGCAGGGTCATTCTGTGTCTCAACAGTTTCAGGGTGGAGAAGATGCTAACCAACCATGTCGAGGTTTCCATCAATTTCAATATTTTTTTCATTGAATTTGTACAAATTTGTTTACATGTGTTTTTTTTAAATATAAAATTATATATATATATTGATGCAGAGGCTGAAAATGTTCCAAATATTGGTCAAAATAGATGCAAGGTAGAACGCTACATTCAAGAAGAAGGTTGTCTACCCACCACAACTTATCCGGCCGACATTTCTGATATACCATGGGAAAGAAACATGGCACAATGCACCTTACAAAGGTGTCAACAACTTCATGCAAAATCGTAGAGAGATCTCGTGGCTTTGAATCTACCTGCTGAGAGTCGACAAAGCCTTGAAATAGTTACACATTCATTGGGAGAAATTGTAAATGTGTACAAAAATCTTGGGCCAACGACTAATATATTTATAGAAGTGATGAAAAAGAGAAAGGAAACAGTAATGGGTCTCGATAAATGGGAGGATGTAAAACAAAGAGTTACAAAAGATATGGCGAAGTCAACGTTTAATTTCAGGGAAGGGCCAAAAAGAAAAATGTTGAAGGTGCAATATTTCAAGCACCCAAATATAGCTCACTATTTGTATGATAGGCACCTTGCGGCCTATGGAAGGCTCCCATGGAATGACGAGGTTCCTATTTATTTTGCACAATTTTTTTACGCAAAACTTTTTTGAATATGAGACCCAACTACAATGACCTTCTGTCAGAATTTTTTGGTCCGGGGAAAGGTCGATTGTATGACCGTAAGGGCACTAAGCGAGATGTGGAGTTGCCTCGCCCTGAGATGCTATTGGTGAGTCGACATTTTTGGGTCGAAAATCTGCGGTTAGAGATGGATGCGACTTCTCAAATAAGTCGAGAAGCAAGGGATGTCACGATTGACAATGTTTACAGCAGATTGGATGGATTCAATGTTTGTCTAAATCGACAAAGAGCACGTGAAAATGCACGTGCCAATTTTGTGTATTGTACAGATGAAGAGACTGACAACATGAATGTTGAAGATCTCTGAATATATCCAAAGAATTGTCACAATGGTTTTTAAGAACTAATTCTTCATGAGGAAGAGGGCATGGGAACAATATGTGCTAATGACCTTAGGGTTCAATTATTTTAACATGTATATATGTGTACAATTTGTAATAAATACATGTGTATGTACATGTATACATTTATTTGTATGTACATTAATCTAACAAAAATGTATCATTATATGTTAAAACACCATTTGCAGTTGTCATGCATGATGAGTGACGAAAATTTTAATATCATGTTCGGGACCTCTGGTTCAAACAATGCAGATGGGTCTCACCATCAAGATATGTTGGAAAATGTTAGTGTTTTTTAAGTGATATTTTTAAAATAAATAATTGTGCACACATGTACATGTATGTATATATAATGATAAATGTTTTAACAGATTCCGATTCCATCCGATGTTTTTGGGATGGTGGTACCTTCTTCTTCCTTGGGAGATGTACCTTCTACTTCATTAGGATATGTGCCACATCCACAACAAGTATGGACAATTTTTCACTTTTAAAATTTATGTTTAAGTTATACATATATATATATATATATTCCACCTCAAAAAGTTCCATTAAAAATTGAGATATATATATCTATATATCTTGATTTATTTTAAATTTTTTGAATTTTAGGTTATTGGATATTTTCATTTGGAGCCTCTCTTACGAGATGTCCCAAATTCACCTGCAGAAGTATTCAATTTTTCACTTTTAAATATGTGTGTGTGTGTGTTTAATTTAGTTATAATTTATAAATTGTTGTTTATTTAATAAATTAAGATCTTGATCTTGAGTTATTTTATACTTTTAAAATTTTGAATTTTAGGTTCCTATAGAATATTTCTTTAATCCACAGACTCTAGTGATGGAGATAGGAACATCCACACCATTTCAACCATTTGAACAAGTTGTCTAACTTTTTTTTAAAATATTATTGAAAATAAGTTTATATATGTACACATGCATTTTCATTTGAAATTTTTTAATATATATATATATATATATATATATTGTATAGTTTACCGTTGCAGATTTTCCCATGGGGGGGGGATCTTGTAGCAGGTGAACAAATGGAGAGGGAACCTCATGAGGTATTGCATGATTTTTTTTTGTTTTTTTGTTTTTTACATGAATTTCTATATATATTCTCACTCATTTTTAAAACATCAAATTTTAATGTTCAAGTACATGTGCATTGTGTACAAGTTTCCCATGCTTCGCATGATAGTGCGCAGATTGAGACCCTGATAGGAAAGATGCTACATCCATCTCTATTTGATGGACATGATTTGTAGATTTGATTTCAAGATTTAGATAGTATTAAATTTACTTTTTTATATATTATCTAGATGCACTGTCATATATATATATATATATACAGTTTGATACTTGTGAGATCTACAAGTTTTGGACATATTTTATTATAGTGTTAATATAATTTGTTTTGTTCCAAAAAGTTAAGTTTTGGATGGTTTTAGTACTTTTGGCATGTGAATGTGAAGTAATGTTGTTATATAATTTGTTTGGTTTTTAAAACTTTTAAGTTTTGGATAATTGAACTACTAGTAATGTTGTCATCTATAAATTAATGTTTTTTCTTCTGAACTACATTTGGCATGTTATGTAATGATGTGTTATAATTTGTTTTGTTTTTAAAATTTAAGTTTTGTTTTGCTTCTGAACTACATTTGGCATGTTATTTAATGATGTGTTATAATTTGTTTTGTTTTTAAAATTTAAGTTTTGGATGCTTAAAATACATTTCGCATGTGAAGTAATGTTGTGATCTATAATTTTTTGTTAAATTAAAATTTAAGTTTTGGATGGTTTCAATCTACATTTGGCATGTGATATAATGTTAAATGTTTTTATTGGATCGTTGAAATATAATTGGCATGGCATGTGAAGTAATGTTATGTATGATATAATCAACAAGTTTTTAAAACTCAAGTTTTGGATGGTTTCAGTCTACATTTGGCATGTGATATTTAATGTTAAATGTTTAATGTTTTTATTGGATATTCAAGAACTACAATTGGCATGGCATGTGAATTAATACGTGCATGTGAAGTAATGTTGTGATCTATAATTTTGGATGGTTTCAATCTACATTTGGCATGTGATATAATGTTAAATGTTTTTATTGGATAGTTGAACTATAATTGGCATGGCATGTGAAGTAATGTTGCACGATATATAATTGGATGGCATGTCAAGTAATGTTGTGATATAATCAAAAAGTTTTTAAAACTAAGTTTTGGATACCATTTTAATCTACATTTAATTTAAATCCCTTCAATTTTGATTTAATGTTAAATGTTTTAAATGTTCTGATCTAAGTTTTGGATGGTTTCAATCTACATTTGACCTATGGAAGAATCCCATGTGAAGTATTGTTTTGATTTAATAAAAAAGAGTAAAGAAGTAGTTATATGTAAATCCCTTTAATTTTGATTTAATGTTAAATGTTTTAAATGTTTTGATATAATGTTAAATGTTTTGATCTAAGTTTTGGATGGTTTCAATCTACATTTGGCCTATGGAAGACTCCCATGTGTAGACATTGGATGCGTTATAGAAGGGGAGGTGGGGGTAGGTGTGGATGGGGCAGGAGTAATGGATCTCGCCTGCCTCTTTAAATCCATGACACAGGCAACCACCCTCCTCCAGCAAGCAATTTCGCACAATTTCACTTCACTAGCGCTATGGTCAGACCTCAAATTACGGTGACAATTTCTGTCTTTTTCAGGAGGAGCCGCAAGATGAAGGTGCCTCTGGTTCCAGGAAGCAGCGGAGAAAGTCCACCATCCCAACCCATCAGCCCCAAGACACCAGGAAGTCGTAAGCTCTTCCAGTCAAATCCAGCTCGACGAGCTCCAACAGCAATGGCGCAAGCAGCGGCAACTCGGCCTAGGTGGAGAAAAAGCTCAAAGACGACTCTGTCTCCTCTTCCTCTTCAGAGAGCTCCTCCCAGCACTCCAAGGGAGTAGATGATGATCCGGAGGATTACAGTTGTCCAATTGTGGAGGAGAATCCTCCTACACACATCGATAGCTAGCCTGATGTCAGGTCCTTTTTAGCTTTTTTTAACTTTTGTCATGTTTTGCAATCACTGTGCTTATAAACACTCTATTTCTGTTGGTTTCACAATATTGGGTAGCATCTTCTGGGCTAGTTTCCCAGTTATGGGCAACCCCTTTTCTATTTTTTGATTCAGACCCCCTCTGGTGTTGGCTAGTTAGGCAACCAAGGAGACGGGTCTCGCTATGTACATTATGTTCAATATCAATAGATTAAACCAAATTAGAAAAAAAAAATATAATGTTAAATGTTTTGATCTAAGTTTTGGATGGTTTCAATCTACATTTTTCCTAGATGGAAGACTTCCATGTGAAGTATTGTTTTGATTTAATAAACAAGAGTAAAGAAGTAGTTATATGTAAATCCCTTTAATTTTGATTTAATGTTAAATGTTAAATGTTTTGATATAATGTTAAATGTTTTGATTTAAGTTTTGGATGGTTTCAATCTACATTTGGCCTATAGAAGACTCCCATGTGAATTATTGTTTTGATTTATTCAAAAAGAGTAAAGAAGTAGTTATATGTAAATCCCTTTAATTTTGATTTAATTTTAAATGTTAAATGTTTTGATCTAAGTTTTGGATGGTTTCAATCTACATTTGGCCTATGGAAGACTCCCATGTGAAATATTGTTTTGATTTAATAAAAAAGAGTAAAGAAGTTGTACATTATCCCTTTAATTTTGATTTAATGTTAAATGTTAAATGTTTTGATCTAAGTTTTGGATGGTTTCAATCTAAATTTGGCCTATGGAAGACTCCCATGTGAAGTATTGTTTTGATTTAATAAAAAAGAGTAAAGAAGTTGTACATTATCCATTTAATTTTGATTTAATGTTAAATGTTAAATGTTTTGATCTAAGTTTTGGATGGTTTCAATCTACATTTGGCCTAGATGGAAAACTCCCATGTGAAGTATTGTTTTGATTTAATCAAAAAGTTTTTAAAACTCAAGTTTTGAATGGTTGAAGTACATTTGGCATCTTAATATTGCTTTTGATCTCTACATACTCTTGTTTGAGTGAAAAAATTTCCAATAGGAAGAACATAGCTTTTCAATGCAACTAACCATATCAATTGAGCTCTAATTGAAAAAAAAAGTAAAGAAGTAGATATATGTATCCCTTTAATTTTGATTGGAAATATAAGAAGTACATATATGTTTTTTGAATTCGGGTCAATGTCATCAATGCACATGTATAGAAAAGCTACTTTCAGTTGATACTAGAGCACGTGCATGTACCAAAACAATTTGTACATGTGCAAACACTTGCACAAATAACATAAGCAGCTCAATTTTTAGTTGAGCACTGGAAGTTGTAAAACATATTTAATCCAAAGAGAACAAATTTTTGGGTAGTTCAATCAAACAAATTCCAATGGAATGCCATCTTCAATAATCTGTTCATGATCGGATTTTTACATTTTCCATTTCTTAATTGTTATTTTTTCTTTGATTGAACCTCTATCAACTTTATGCGTCCTGCACACACCAAGTGACTATATTGACAACTTATGAAATCAGGTTCATAGTCTTCAAAGTAAACAAAATCCCCACTTTTATTAGTTTGTCTGAAAAAATAACCTTTTAGTATAATAGATTCTCTTTCATATTGAAATCCATGATCATTATAGTTTTCTAATAATTTCATTTTTCGTTCAGTGCAATGCATCAAATAATACTTCACATTTTCATCGTTTCAATAGGTTGAATTACAGCAAAAACATCTCATGCACAATAAAACAAACTTAACAAAATTATACATATTTAAATTTATTCTAGATCTTTAAATCATTAGAAAGAAATTCAAATGTTACCTTCTCTAACAAGATCAGAAACTCGATCACCATCAGATGATATTGTAGTTTCCTCTGATTGCATTTCTTCAAACACTGCAACAGATATTTTTCCCTTTGTATTTAGCTTTGTATGTTTCCAATCATTTACATACATTTTGTTTTCACAAATGTAATTGGATTTTGTGTTGTCTATGCAAACATGACAAAAACAAGAATATTTTCATTTATCTAATGCAAACACATTTCTAGATGACTTTGTTTTAATTGAATGTAATTTTCTAGTCCTTTTTATTGTTTCAACATCATTTCCAATTGATCTATCTACGTCTTCGATCCCAATATGCCAGAAAAATCTTTATATGGAAAATTTAAAGAAGAATGTAAATATGATATCAAAATACAATCAAAGATAATCATTGCACGATAAAATTAGATTTCCAATAAAAATTAAATTGAATGTACCTTCGCACTTCCCTTGATGGGTTAGTCTCCTGGCTTAGAGCAGCGATGCACCATTGAACAACTTATTTCGCATCCATAAGTCGACTTGCAGAGGAGTTCATTTGATATATTCAAAGTGCTCGTTTTATGCATGCCCCTGCATCGTCATGTTCTCCTTTTCCATGGTCAGTCTCAAAGAAATTCCAACAATGTTTAATGCAAGTTTTCTTATGAAGACATCACAACCAAAAGAATGATCGTGCAGATTTGAATTGACCCGTGCATCCGTCTGACCATATCCAATGTTCATTGAATTTTATTCCACGACTTTTCAAGGAATCATAAAGTTTTCCAAAACAATGTTGTACAAAATATGTATCATGTGTAGGATCGTCACTGATATAAAAGTGATATTCTTTAATGATATGTCGATTTTCATTCGTGCTTTCTATATGATAAAAATTTTGTTCAACATGTCTATATAGAATATGGACGAACATGGATACTTGGTCAGAATGATAGTATTCACTCTGAATTTATTTTTGTGGAACAAATGTGTAGTTTTCTGCAAAATCAATCACTGACAAAATGGTCCCTAGTGGAAAAAATTCAGGAGATTTTTTGAATTGCAAGTCTTTCCATCGAGCTCTATGGGAATGCTTGGTGTATTTGTAAATTTCTGCCTCAAACTTTCTCAAAAAGTCTATCACAAAATTTCGTCTTCTCATAATTCAATTCTTTTAACACTATTTGCAACTTGAATCGATGTATGGATATATTCATATCTCTTCCATTTCACTTTCATGTTGGAAAATGATTGATCATTTATATCAGTATGATATTTGTTTTTAAATTTATTCAAATTTCCACAATCATCACATTTTTTACCACCAACACATTTCTTTTTGTAAAATAGTTCATCGCTTTCTCTTTCACATAGAATTTGAGATATGAAATCACGGATAGTGGAAGGAGGAGGTGAATCCTTCCATAATGTTCTACCAAAATAAAGGAATGTGTCATAATATAACTCAAATTCCACATGATAATGGCAACAAGTGTCACGTAGGGTGATAGGTTTTACATACCATGGTTTTTTTTTAACAAAAGCACTGATTGAAACATGAATTTCATGATTCTCTTCTTTGAACTTGTTGAATAACTCTATCTGAGTGGTTTCCAAGAAATATTTTTCATATTCTTCGTACTGATTTCATGTTATTCTTATTCGCATCACATGCTTTGCAGTGGGCGAAGCACGTGAATTGTTATTCCGATATTCATATATTATTTTTTTAACATTTTATTCAAGTCTATCTTTGTATGGTTGCCTACAAATAGCTCTCCAACAAGCGAGTTCATCATTTACATCTATTTGCAGCTGAAATTTCCAATGTTTGTGCAAAGTTTTTCACGAGGTTCCTAATGCTCGTGCCATAGATGTTACCAAACGATTCTCTTTAGTACTTGATGAAACCATTGCCATATGTATTCCTCTACGTACAATTGAAATTTTTTTATGTCTAGATATCCTAATTGAATTTATAGCACTACTTATATTTTGTATCACATTTTCCTTCATTTTTTTATCTTTGGTTGATTTTCGAATACCTAGTAGTGTCGTAGCTTCTTTTAATTTCCTTAATGATAGGAGACCTTTCAACATTCAAGCTTGAACTCTCACTTGCTCCTTTATGAAATATGTTTCAAAAATGCGGTTAGCATGATATCATATATAATGGTCAAGTTTTTTATGTCCATATGTGTGAGTGTCAACATTTTCTAACATCTCATCATCGACACTGATTTCATCTCTACATATTCGAATAAATAGTACATAATAAGTTTACATATTCAATAAATAACTAAATTAATAAATATATGTATAATTTCAATAATACGTGCATGTGTTCAATATATATATATATATATATATATATATATATATATATATCTTTGTGTGTGTGTGTACATACCTTGTGATTCAATTTCTTCACTTGAATTTCTTTCAATATTTTCACCATCTTCAATCATTGGTTCAAAATCTCTTTCACTTTCTCTCTCAAAATTTGGTATCTCATTATCAATGTTTTGAGGAATATCTCTCTCTGTTTACACTGCAAAATATTTTTCAAATTAGTTCATCAAATAAAAATTAAGCTTCACATCTTACACTAGGAAATTTTTAAATATATCAATAGATCATAATATTTACATTTACATACCTACTTCAATTTCTAGTTGAGGTTTCTGAGAGTGCTTTTATCTTTCTTTTGTGAGATTGTCTCGTCTCTTCTCTACATTTCTTAGAGTCTCTTTTTCGATTATATTTTCTCGCACAATTCCTTCGATTTCCCATGATAATAGAGTATGAAGTTCAAAAAATTTCCTTCAAAAATTTAGACAATAACTCAATTAGAAAAAGCATCACAAAAGATTTAATTTTAAAAAAAAAACTCATTTTAAAAATTTCGCAAAAAATACATACTCCAATCCAAAACACTTACTTTAAAAAATTCGAGAAAAAAATGTCTTATAAAAATGAAACGAAGATCAAAAGATTTAATTCAACTCAAAACACGTACTCTAAAAAAATGTCACTTCAAAAAATGCATCCAACTTAAAAAAAAAACGTCACCTTAAAAAATACTTCAAAAAATACTTCCAGAAAATATCTTTTCGAAATTAAGCCCAAATCCATACTTTCAAAAAAAATGAAGCATAAAAAATATCCAAAAAAATGCATTACATACCTCCAATAAATGTCCTTTGAAATCAAACCGCCTCCAAGAAATGTCCTCCAAGAAAAGTCTTTAAACCCAAAACAATTCTTTGCAAAATCAGACTGCCTCCAAGAATTCGAAATTAAGCCCAAATCTATACTTTCAAAAAAAATGAAGAACAAAAAAATCCAAAAAAATGTATCACATACCTCCAAGAAATGTCCTTTGAATGTACGTCCAAGAAAATTCCTTAAACCCAAAACAATTCTTTGCAAAATCAGACCGCCTCCAAGAAATGTCTTCTAAGAAAAGTCCTTAAACCCAAAACAATTCTTTGCAAAATCAGACTGCCTCCAAGAAATGTCCTTAAACCCAAATCTCCGAGAAAATTATTTAAACCAAAACCAAGACCTTTGTAAAATCAGACCAAATGTGCGAAATGTGCGAAAATTATGAATGATTTCATGGCAATTTATATTGCCGTGAAATGTTTTTTTGGAGGGGCTTCACGAAATTTTCCAACCGACGAAAAAGTAGGCAGAAGTTCGGCCGAACTATTAAGCCATGAGACTTAACAGCCTATTTGCACAAAAAATAGTTCGGCCGAACTTTTTATAAAAGTTTAGCCAAACTAATCGGTCACCAGTTACACAAATCCAAGCATTAATACGTTTCTGCAACTTTGGACTGATTAAACTCCATGAAACATTCTGAATTAATTGTCGGAACCAAGACAAGCATTTTCAGAATTGAATCTACTTTCAGGAAATATAACTTTTATGGAATTTCATAAATATTTACTAATTTAATTATTTTTTTAATAAAATGGGTGCAAATAATTTCTGAGGGTCATTGTGATTCAGTGAAATCAAAATTCTGTATCTCCCAAAATACATTGTAAAAAAATTGAAAAAATTATGGGGCATTACATTGGTCTGTCATCTCTAATGAGTAGCTTTTAGATTTTTAGTTTATAACTTATATTTTAAGAAATTTCTTGTGTCGTGAAACATACTCAAAATATGTAGTTTTTTCATATTGGACCAGTTCAAAAACTTCTAGTAATTATGATATGCATCCATTGGCTTTGTAAATATGAAGAAACCGAAGTAGACTCAGTCTAGATTGTTGTAACACATTTTTTTTTCTCAAAAACACAAATTTTTACAGAATACAACATTGTGTATTAACATGACTTCTTATGAATCCTTTGATTGTTAAAAAACACACACTCAAAGAACACTAAGTTGACATATCAAATGTGCATAAAAAAAATTCCAAAAACAAGTAATAGAAAGCTAACATAATTTCTGACAACTTTTATTTTTATCGCAAAATGAAATTCTAAACAGAAAAACTGTTATAGCTTGCAGAAAGTTGAAGAACCGAAAAAAATGAAAGTTTTTTCTCAAAAAAGGGCAAAAAGTGTAACCCAACTTCACATTTTCACCCTTTGCAAAAAATTGATTTTAATTTAACATACATTTTTTCAAACAGTTTATATGTAAAAATTTCTTCAAATACTTTGTATACAACCAATTAAGTAGGTTTTTTCTTATAGACATTTTGTCAAACATTTTGTATAAATCAAATAAGAAACATTTCTTTTATTCCACTTGTGACATACTAACTAAAGTATATCACATAATCATGCTACTTTTGAGTATGCAAAAAATTGATTTTAATTTAACATACATTTTTTCAAACACTTTATATGTAAACATTTCTTCAAATACTTTGTATACAACCAATTAAGTAGGTTTTTTCTTATAGACATTTTGTCAAACATTTTGTATAAATCAAATAAGAAACATTTCTTTGATTCCACTTGTGACATACTAACTAAAGTATATCACACAATCATGCTACTTTTGAGTTTTTTCTTTGAGTCATTTTATCAAATATTCTATATGAAAATTGTAATAAAACACTTTTCGGTGCTTTATATAGTCCAACTCGGGCTAATTCACGAAGTGTTGCTAACAAAACCCTACTAGATACTAGCCTTTTTTAAATCACCTGCAAAATAGGTGAAGTACAAATTTTAGGATAAATTTGGTAGAGGTATGTGACAAAGTGGTATCAGAGCTAAGGTTCAACGCTAAACTTGGATGGAATCGAGTATAGGAAATAATATAAATTTTGAATTAATATCTATGTATTCATGTGTACTAATGTGAAATTATTTTGTTGTATATATGAATAAAATGATGATCCTTTAATACTGACATGAGATTAATGCAACAAGATAGACTTGAAAGGTAAATATCTAAGAGACTAATAAGATTCCTTAGAATAGCCCAACATAATAGAAAAATTTTATGGTTTAGTGGTCCAAACATAAGTATGAGTTGAAAACAGTATTGGGAATCCAATGAAGGTGTTTCATGTAGTCTTGTGTAATCAAGGTAGTGGAAGATATGGTGATGCTAAGAGAACGGTACAAGTGGCACCTATACATGTTGATATGCATATTGTGATAGTGTTGTGAGTGTATTTCTCCTTGGGTTGCCTTGCATAAGGCTAGAGCCCTAGAGGGAGGAATGGAAGAAAAGGTTTTTTTATGTGGGGCTTGGAAAGTACTTGGAGCCCCAAAGGAAGATGAAACTCCTATAATCCATAGGGATCTAATTCATCCTTTCCCAACCCATTTGGAAACCTTGGAAATATAGTGGCACAACCCAAGGGATTGTTGTGATCAGAGAAGGGGGTGCACTAATATCTTCTCTACGAAACAAGACATTACCAGGGAATTGAAAGAATAAAAAGTTGAGCTAGAAGTCCTGGAAAGGCATATAAAAGGAGAAAATGAGATTCCTAAATTTAAAAAAAAAATTCGTAGAATTATTAAGCACATGTACTACTGGCATCATAAAAAAGAACTCTTAAAAATATCAATAGAGAACTTCAATAGGAAAATCTAAGGGTTAAGAGTAACTTGGATATCCCGATCCAGTCTGTTAAGACTGTTCTTTAAAGCTTATATTGTGACAATTTTATTTTTTTTACCAACATGCATGCCACCATGCAACACCCTAAGCGTGGGGGAATGTTGGGCCAAATAAATAACATCCTTTTGACAACCTGTTACATAGTTTTTCACTCATCTACCACAAAAACCCTAATAACTTACTCATCTTTGCATTATCCTACTACTCTTACATGAATAATTAGCCATCAGAGCTACATAAGATACAATAAGGTAAAAATACAATATTTTCCTATTTCTATGTGTTTTACTTTATAAATTTGGCTCAATTTCAAAAAATTACAGAAATTAACATATTCTATAGCCTTTAAAACATTTTGTAGTTGAATCCAAGGTTTAGGTAGACTACCTTGAGGATAGATCAGCTTGATCATGTGGATAGATACCAAATCACTTCTACATGGTATTCCACCTATTGGGAGCAAGAAAAAGTTCATTGTTTGATCACAATGGCAAAGTCAAACATTTGGTCAACTTTTAGATGGTGCATGAACTAGACCTCCAAACTATTTGGAAATCGATCAAATCTTAAATGAGCATGATAAAACTTCAAGGAACAAAAAAAAAATAAACAAGCAAATGATGATGATTCACTTCCTTGATAATGAATCATAGAAATTAGAATTTCAATAGAAATATAATACATAGTTGTCATTCACTGGTCAAGTTTATAACAATGAATTTCTCAAGTTGTTATTATAAAAGACACTATATATATCATTAGTTGATAAGTGAACAAACGTCCATTATCATCATCATTTTTTTTGTTAATTTTTTCCTTTCGGTCATCTATGCACTATTCTGATTTAATAAAATTCCGCCTATTTTTATGATTGTGACTCAATGAGAAGAGTAAATGCTTGATAATCACGTTTTCTAAGTATTTTTAGATATCGTGCTTTAGGAGGAGGTCCCCTTGCTACATATGGGAAGTGTACTTTAGTTATTTCTTTTTGTTTATCATTATGTTTGAATACTATGTTTTTCACCATTTCATTTTGTAGATTTTTGCTCATTTAATTTATTTTTTTTTGCAGATGTCTAGTGCTTTTAAAAAATTTAAAAACCACCAAAAAGTTTACCAGTCATATTTACCATAACTTCTTTACTTATTACCTTTTTTTAGTCTCAAATTTATAGATATGATAAGATTTCTTGCACAACATTATAGGCACATCAATGAATGAATTCTGAGTTTTGCACACACACAAGTGTTTAATTCTCAGTGATAGATTTTAGTTGCTTTCATAGTTAATTGTTTGGTTATCATTTATGTTTTTCCTTTACCTTCCATAGAATATAATGTGATTTCTTTCATAAGGTAAAATGGTATTTAATTTATTTATATTATAATTTAAAAAGATTTCCTAGAATACAATGTTTTTATTTCTTAGATCAGAATTTGAAAGTTTTCGTAGCATAAACTACCTTTACTTTTCATACATCAAATTTCATAGAGTATACTCCTTTTACCTTTCATAGCTTAGAATTTTGATATTTTCAGTTATATTATATGTATTTCTTATTTAGATTAGAAACTTATTGCTTTCTTAAAACAAACTATTTTTTTTTTTCCTAAAGTTGTAGTTAATCTTTACTTCCTTTAATTTAGTTTAACATGTGTGTGATCTATTTAGATTTAATCTCATCAGTAGAATTCCATTTCACTTCTTACAATACATTTTAAATCCTTTGATAATTTATTTATTTTTTTCATTAGAATATAATTCATCTTTAGCATTGAAATTGAAAAGTTAATCTCCTAGCACATATAGTGTAGTGTACTTCATAAGTGTACAAACCTAGATTTATATTTTAATGTAAGAAATTTAACACTCAATTAAATTACCCAACATGATCTATGGCTTATAGTATATATGAAGAGTTTAAATGATAATATTTTTCCTTAGTCTACGACAATCACATGGATAATTTTGTTGATTGAGAATGCAAGCCTTGTATTATTTTTTGCATATATAGGATCATGTTTTATTGTGGTAAGGTGATTCTGGTTAATGTCAAATTTTGTTGCCTCTAACATGCAACATAAAGCATGTATCATGAAACACCTCATTCATTACTACCATTCACAGTTTGAAAATATTTGTTGAAAATATAAGGGTTGTTTCAAGTAGATCTGTGCGTTATGACTTGTTTACATTTGTTATATAACATATTTTGAACTCATTTATTTCTATATACTTTGATGAGTGCATGAATCATGTATGTGTAGGTTGCATATGACACTGTGAAATTCATATGAATCGAAGTCCTGCATGTATGGATATAGGGGAATGTTGAAAGAGTTGCATGCAACTTGCATATAGATTTAATATTTATATTTGTTGTATATTTATATTTAAAATTAGAATATATGTAACCTTTATCAATGTTGAGTAAGTCTTTGGATCTAAACTTAAACATTATTAATACTCTATTTATTTTTTGTAGGAAAGAAATCTATGTGTGTTGTTGTATAAACAATAATTCGTGGATATGAATTAGTATGGTGATTTGCAACAAGGTTTTGTTACAATCTATGAACCTTTACCTCTATCTGTCTTGGAATTAAATCTTTGATGTGTGTTTAGCAGTGGTATGACCCCAGGATAGACACAGGATAAGTAACTATTTCCTTATAAAATTGTGTGATAGTAGCGCTACCTAGTTTATTAGGAGTTGCTTATTAAAACCTATGTTTCCTTTCCTACAGTGTGACTATAGAAACCATAATGACTTCTTGAGTCCTTTTTACACCTGAAGACAACATGGAATGTAAGGTCAATCAGTCCATGAGGGTTTAACACTATGAAATTACCGGTATCTTAGTTAGAATTTCTTGATTTCTTTGAGTGAAGACTATCATTGAAGGTATTTTGATTGCTTGTACTCTAGGAGACGACTCTTCGATGTAAACCAAGGTTATGTTATTTTAGTTAGGACTTCTACTTGCTTTGAGTGAAAACTGTCACTGAATGTAATTTGATCACTTGTATTAGAAGAGACAACTCTCCGACGGAAACCAAGGTGGTGAAATTTTTGATGTCTTCCTATGTGAACCTTTCTTAAAAAATTAGATAGATCCTTAGGATAGTGAGTATATGTGGTTCCAATCCTCGCACAAATTGTGCAACATTTATAAGTCTACGAATCCAGATTGACAAGTAAATTTTGAGTAATAGTTTTACAAATTATTCCACCAAAAATAAAGATTTATTAATTATTCCATGAGGGTACCACTACTAAGAACTATGGAATGTTGAGTTACATGACTTTCTTGTTTCTGATTTTGATTACAACCTATGGAATGACCAAAAGGGTGTAACTAGTGATAAAGCCCTGTTTCTTCACTTTGGACTTGATTCTATAGAGATAGTAATGATTCAAAAATTTATAATCATAATCATTTGATAGTTACTTTATGGTATTTGTCCACTATTATCAAGCATCCATAGCCTTGACAAAATCACCAAAAATCATAGGCATTGTTTCTCTCCCAACATGCTTCCATAGCCCTAATAAAGTTTCGTGCATGTCCTAGCTTCTTAGGAAACCATTCTCAATCCTTTATATTTTATTATATGATACATATTCATTCTTTATGCTCTCTTTTTTGTTTTTATTATTTTTTAATTTTTTAGGGATCATTAGCCACAAGGTATATTAGTGTATCTTAAACAATAGTTAGGATGATTTCCTTTAGAAGCTATCAAAATGTTTTGAGTCATTAAATCACATTCTTAGCCTTCAACTATTACCATTATTGAATACAAGACTTGGGCATGAATACGTACAAAAGAACAATGATATAGTGCCAAGCTCATCAGCAAGAGAAAAAGAAAACATGGAACCCATAATCTATGTTGATGCACTCAACAATATTTTAAACCATAAATAACATTTCATCAAAACAAGACTAAATCATGCAGAAAAAGATAAGGAAATGGTGAAGAAATCAACTTCCATGAATAAATCACGTTACGACAAAGGAGACATGAAATACATAATCAACAATGTTATCCCCTTCAACGATTGAATATTCATCTAGGTGCACAATTTTATTTTATGGCCATTGTTACTTATACAATAATATTGGTCATAATGCAATTGACTATACAGCATATGCTCAAAGAACTTATGAAAGAAGATAATCTCTGAAGAATATTTATTCAAGCAATAAATCCAAGATTATGTATGAATATGGTACTAGAAGGGGGATTTATTTTACTCCTTCATTTAATTTTTTAAAATGCTACACATGCAATGAATTTTAGCACAAAACATGAAATTGTAGGAGAAGTCCAGACATATATTCTATCCAAGGGAAGGAAGAATTCCCCCCTAGATATACAACTATATGGAAGAAATAAGAAAAGTAGGAAAAGTGTGGCCTCATATTGTATGCTCAAAAACAATAAAATAAAGGGTATGTTGACAGTGGTTGTTCAAGACACATGACATGATATCGGAGTAAGTTTACCAACCTTAAAGAGGTATATGTAGGCAAAGTAATTCTTGGGAAGAATGCATCTGCAAAAATTGTTGGGAAAGGAACAATTAGCATTGGTAATGGAAAAACTAATGCTCAAATTTCTGTATATGTGGAAGGATTGAAACACAATCTCTTAAGTTTTAGTCAAATGTGTGATCGAGGGTATGATCTCATGTTTAATTCCAAGAGATGTAAAATTAATTTTTTTTATAAAAGGAAACTAGTAGAAAAAACTAATAGGATTGAATGCAATGTGTACATTTTTTATGGATATTAAATTTAAAAGTGTTGCATTGGAAAGATAGACGAATGTTGGTTATGACACAGAAGACTGGTGATGAGTTCCATCATTAGACATATTTGGAGGGGTTAATAGCCACTTTTTTACCTTCTTAAATCTCTTTTTCTTGCATTTTTATTATTATTTGGTTTTATGATGCTAGTATAGGTGGTGATTAAGGCTAACATATTTTGAGTGCTAAATATGAGGTTGAGTGCATAAAATCATGAATTATTAGCATTTTTATAATGATTTTATCATAAAGACTTGGAGGAGACAACAAAGAGAAATTATAGGAGGATTTTCCATCCTCCTTAACTCTCGAAGGCAACTGAAGGATCCCAAAGTTTCTCTCCAGCAATTCGATTCTAGAGGCAGCCAAGAAACTCAAAGAGGAGTGCACCCAATCTTTGTTTACTTGGATTCAAGTGGACTCAATCACCATTTTTCTAGGGAAATTTTGGTAGTTGCCTTGTAGAATAAAGAGAGCAGAGCTAGAGCTAGGAAGATTTAGTAAATTGCCGTCAATTCTAGTTGGAACTTTGTTGCATAGCTATTGAGATTTTTATTAGTTACTCAATGATCAAAATTTCAGAGATGTATTAGGCTATTATTTTATGAAATGAGAAAATTGATTTCATTCCACTGATTTAGGATTCAGAGAGCTAGGCTCGTGGGTTAGGGCCCAATCCATGTGCCTCAGTTTCTCTGTTGTTACCATTCTTTCATTTCTACCATTAAGCTAGTTTTTTTTTTTTTTTGTCATTCAATTAATTCTTCTTTTAATAGTTTCATTGTTTCTTAGTCTTTTATTTCATTTTTCTGTTGTAGTTTTCATTTTCTTGTGATTAATAGAATAGAGGAAAACCAAAAATTTGTGGATCAAGTCCCCATTCTCATCTCTGTCAATAGAGCTCGAAGAGGGTAAACGTTCCCACAAACCCAAAAACTAATTTCTGTTCACTATTCTAAGATTAAAAGTAGAGTTGCATTACCATTTTCCAGTCTTCCTTTGCATGGTACTTTCATGCATTTGTTTATTTCTCTGCACATAAGTTAGCAATTTGTTTGTAGGAATAGGCATCAAAAGCCCTAGGGATATTATTCAATTGTTCCGCTTTCTTTTCCAATCCCTATCCATCTCTGAGTTACGCCTCTGAACCTTGATTTTATGCCTCCATTACCTCCTGTTTTCCACTTGTTTTACTCCTGCACCCACCTTTTATTCCCAAAAAAACTTAAACCCTTCAGCCACCTCATTCCTTTATTTTTATCATTCACCATTGCCTTACTTGTTTTAACGCAAAAACGCTTGAAAACCATCGAAAGTCGACCTCTGCCTTTGATCCTCGCATCTCCCACTACTGTACACCACAATTCACAAATCGCAACTTTTCCCCTTTTCCCTTAACACTTACCGTTTGTTTTTTTCCGATTTTGATGTTGCGATATCACATATTGCAAATCGCAACATTTTCCATTTTTCCTTTACGACTTACCACAATTCCCGCATCACAATTTACTTACTCATTTTAACGCAAAAACACTTGAAAAGCATCGAAATTCGACCTCCGCCTTTGCTCCTTGAATCTCCCATCACAATACATCGCAATCACTCTTCGCATGGGTTATTTTTTTTCCTTTAAACACTTACTACTCGCTTTCACCGACTGCGATATTGCGATCGTGCTCTGCCGTCGGTCCCACCGCCACGTCACCCATCGAAAATCGTACTTCACAATATTTACCCTTTTATTTTTCCACTTACCGCTCCGATCCACTGATTTTGAAGTCACACTTTGTACCATTTAGTTGGTTTTGTTAATACTTACCGCTCTTTCCGCCGATTGTGATATTACACTTTGCACATCGCAACTTTCACCATATCGCAAATCGCTCATCACAAATATTTCCCTTTTCTGTTAAGACTCACCACTCCTATATTTTGATTGTGATATTTTGATCGTGCTCCACCACCAGTCCCACTGCCACATCATCCGCTGCATCGCACATCACAAATCACACATTTTAGTTTGTTCCTCTTAACCTTTACTTTGCGATATTGCAATTGTGATATCTCATATCACAAATTTTGCCTCCATCTCACCTCCACCATCACACTTTTCAATTCATTCCACTCCAAAGCCATTTCTGCACTATAATAAATTTTTATAAGGATTAACCATGCTCTTTCCACTTCTAAGCCTTGTTTCATGCGCTAAGCCCTCCATTAGCCACTTTAGCCTTTTTTTCCTCCAAGCTGCGAATCAACACTTTTTCAATCAGAATCAAGTCATGGATAGCTTAGCTACATGAATATAAGCATGGTAGATAGAGCATATTATAAGTAGGGTGTGTTTAGCCGATTGGCCAAGTTAAGTGTGGTTTAGAATTAGTTTCCTTTTTGTCATTTCTTTTTTGAAAATTAAATTAGTTTCCTTCCTGTCATTTCTTTTCAGCAATTTAATTTAGTTTCTTTCTGCCATTTCCTTCCTACACATTAAATTAGTTTCATTTCAATCATTTCCTTTCTGCAAATTAAGTTAGTTTCCTTTCTTTGATTTCCTTCTAGCAATTTACTTTTCAGTTTTTATCGTAGTTTAAGAAATAGCACCCTTTCGTAAATCAGAAGAGGATGACATGAACAAAATGCATCTGCTATGCATATGGCATTGTAATCTCCAATTTTGTACGAACCCCGGGTTGATAAAGTATATAGAGCAGCCCCTGGGAGTTGCAACACTCTTGGTGCAATATCAGGGCTCACCACTTTTTGGCGCCGTTGTTGGGGAGGTATCTAGTAGATGCTTTTATTTTGTTTTTAGCATTCTTTTCTACTTTCCTTTTCATGTCATTTTATAAATATTGAAAAAATACAAAAAGATTTGATTTTCAGGCCTAGTAGGACTAGGAATATTCAAAGACAAACCTTACCTAAAACCCCCACATCACCTCCTGGCCACCCTTCACTCTTCTTCAGTGACAGTAAGAGTGAACCCCCTCTAGGAGAGCCTTATGAATATTTTGAGGATCATATTAGGGAAGAAGAAAAAGACCTTGTTTCAACTGAGGGACCTACTTCACCTATCTTAACCATGGCTGGGATCCAGAGAGCCCTTCCCATAAGAGAGGCAAATGGGGAAACAAAGATGAAGAACATTAGCCCCTCATCTCTTCCACACTTTCATGGACTTACCTCTGAGGACCCTGACACATTCATGTTTGAATTTGTTGTTTTTTGTAGGACTTATGACTACACCTATGATGATCAAAAGTTAAAGCTATTCCCATCCACCCTTAAGGATGCAACCTTGCACTAGTTCATGGGTCTGCTTGGGGATAAAATCACTACCTAGGCACAGATGGAAGAGACCTTTAGCAGCAAATACAAAGACTACTGTAGGTCCAAGGAAACTAAGGATGAGATATTTAGGATGACTCTAGGACTGGATGAATACTTAGAGGACTATGAAGAGAGGTTTCAATTAAACTATAAGAGAACTAACTGTACTTTTGATCCTGACTCACTTAAACTTATACTTCTTCGAGGGATCAGTGAAGAGATTATAGAAACCTTGAATATGTTATCAGGAGGAGATATCTACAAACAACCCTATGAAACAATCAAAATTGTCTTCTGGAACCATTCTAGGGCATTTAGGAAGAAGGGCAGAGCTAGCCAAAGTACATCCAATACCCCTTTGTCTTCCACCTTCATAAAACATGATATTGGAAACATGATAGAGGACTTCAAGAGTGACATGTTGCGCACCTTTTCTTTGAAAATGTACATAATGTAGGTAAAAAGGAAGCAAGAGAAAGCAGAAAGAGCCCTGGCCATATTTTTTCCTAGATGTACCAGGAAGCACCCAAGAAATGAAAGTCCACTGAATGTCATATAGATTTTTTTATTCTGTGAGGAGAATCATGCCATAGAAAATTGTCCCTCCTTACTTGGACTTAAAGCTTTATATCAAGGTGGGGAATAAATGCCAGAGCAACTTTGTTTCATCAACCAAAGAAGGCCTCAAGGCCCTCGGCCATATCAAAAAGGTATGCAAGTTGCAACTTACTCTTACTATCACAACAATCAGAGTGCACCCATGCAACCTTGGTACGCCCCCACTCCTCAATACTGGTCTACACACCCTACTTGGCCTTACAACCCTTCATATCATCCTCAGCCAGTAAACCAACCATTTCAGTAGTATGTTCCACAAAAACCTTAGTGGAACAACCCATCCCAAGGGTGGAGGCCTAAAAAAAATCAACCATCTGCTCTAATGCCTCCACCCCAACCTCAACCTCAGCTTACTCATGTTGCTCCACCTAGGCTCCTTATACCTGTACAACCCAATCTGAACCCTAACAATACACAGGTATAGCAGGCTCCCAGTGGAGAAACATCCCATCCAACTTATGTTGTGGATATATAGGAGGTTAATCGCAGGTCCGTAAGAGTACTCCCAGAAAACCATCCTCCATCTCCACCTGTAGAGGTTGAGGAGGAAAAGGAAGAACGTAACACTTAGATCCAACAACCTCCTTTTCTTGATCGCTTGATCCACCCTAGTCAGCACACCCCAGAGGAGATTGAACTATGGGAGAATTAAAAAATTTGTGTGTAAAAATACCATTTATCCAGACCATTAAGGATTTCCCTATATACAATAGGTTCATCAAAGAAAACTGCTTCAAGAAACCTGGGAGAAGGAAGAGATACCCCCACCGTCAATGTGGTAGGACAACTGTCTGACCTGATGCTGGGGAAGGTGATATTTCCAAAGTATCTAGACCCTGGTAGTCCAGTTGTTGATGTGCATATAGATGGTGTCATAATCCCCAACACTCTGATTGATCTAGGGGATGCCATAAATATCATGACCAAGGAAACTATGTTGAAACTTAATCTCCAAGGGACTTTGAGGAAAACCACAATAGTTCTGCAACTTGCAGATCGGTCCACAGTAACTCCAGAAGGAATTGTTGAGGATGTTATGGTTACCATTGACTCTTGGGGGTATCCTATAGATTTCCTGGTCCTGCAACCAAAAACCAAGTTTAATGGTTATCCCCTCATCTTAGGGAGACCTTGGTTAGCCACTTCATATGCTTATATTAGTTTTCGGGTTGGAAACATGACTATAAAAAATGGGCCTTTGTCTAAACAGCTAGTGTTATATCCTCCAGCCGAGCCTTCCATTGATCATGATCTCCCTATATGGTTGGAGGATGAAGAAGATGAGTTATATAACACTGCCCCTATGTGTACCGTAGATGTTATTCTTAGAGGGGGAAACTTGATGAAGATGAACTCATTGACCATGCCATTAAAAACCATATCTCCACTAACATTCCTATCGAAATCTTAGTCAAAGAGTCTAAAAGCTAAACTTGGATGGAAGTGCACTCAGTTGAATCAACCTCTGAAACAACCAAGCCTATTGAGTTTGGCCCATCCAGATATTTTAAAATCAACCCAAACCTCTTGAATGAAGAAGAGAAGCAGCTATGCCAGCTTTTGAAATAAGATCTTGAAGCATTTTCTTGGGATTACAAGGACATGAAAAGGGTGCATCTTTCAGTATGCAGGCATCACATTTACATCAAAGAAGGATGCAAGCCTGTGAGACAAACCCAAAAAAGGATGGACCTAGCTCTGAAGGACATAGTCAAAGAAGAGCTACATAAATTTTTGGATGTAGGGTTAATATATCCTATATCCAATAGTGAGCCGGTATCCCCCCTTGTCTTAGTCCCAAAGGAACATGGGAAGTGGAGAATTTGTGTCGACTATCGAGAACTTAAAAAAGCCACCAAGAAAGACCATTTCCCTTTGCCCTTTATAGACCAAGTCCTGGATGGACTTGCGGGGAAGAAGTTTTTTTTCCTTCTTAGAGGTTTTAGTGGGTATAATCAGATTCAAATCAGCCCTGAAGACTAGGATAAGACTATTTTCACCTACCTTGGGGTACCTTTGCTTATAGATTCCTACCCTTTGGGTTGTGCAATGCCCCAGCTACCTTCCAAAGAGCTGTCCTGAGCATCTTTTCTGAGTTACTCCATGACTCTGTCGAAATCTACATGGATGATTTCACACCATATGGGCATGACTTCTAGGAAGCTCTCTCAAATTTGTGTAAAGTAATAAGAAGGTACATTGAGATGCATCTCTCCTTGACCCCAAAATAGTGTGAATTTCTGAAGAAAACAGGGGTTGTATTAGGACACTCCATATCCCAAGCAAGAATACAGGTAGACATGAACAAAATCACTATCATAAAAAAGGTACCTACTCCTCAAAAGAAGAAAGATGTCAGGAGTTTCTTAGGCTTAGCTGGTTACTATAGAAGGTTCATCAAATATTTTAGCAAGATGGCTTCTCCATGATTTGGGTTATTGGCCAAAGATTCTGAGTTTATTTGGTCTGGTCCTTGTCAAGGTGCATTCGAGCTCATTAAGATAAAGTTGACTACTACCCCCATTCTCCGAGGTCCAATTTGGACTCTACCTTTCCACATCCACACTGATGCATCCGACAAAGATGTAGGGGCATCATTAGGAAAATTAGAGGACAAAGTATCTTATGCCATTTATTTCATCAACAAGAACTTGTCCAAGGGCGAGCTAAATTATATTGTTACTGAGAAGGAGATGTTATCCATTTTCCATGCCTTGAAGAAATTTAGGCATTATGTAACTAGATATCAGACCTTTGTTCACACTGACCATGCAGCCATCAAGTATTTTATGAACAAACTGGATGTTAATGCTAGAATAATTAGATGGTTTTATTTTTTTAGCAATTTGATTTGACTATTGTTGATAAACCTGGAAAGGAGAATGTTGTAGCAGATTTTTTGTCCAGGTTACCTCTCCTTGTAGGTGAATAAGGAATGGTAATGACCAGCTACCGGATGAGAATCTCTTTGCTATATCATCACTCTCACCATGGTTTGCTGATATAGCCAATTACTTGGTTGCTGGGAGACTCCCTCCTAATCTTTCATTCAGGGAGAGGAGCAGAATCATCAAAAAAATTGCCCCTTTCACATGGATTGGGGGAAACATTTTCAAGCTAGGCCCTGATTAAATCCTAAGGAGATCTATGAGGTAGGACTAATTTTTTTATATCCTCTCTGCATATCATGATAACCTGTAGAGGCCACTTTTTTGCAAAGAGAACTGCTTACAGAGTTTTGCAGGCATGATACTATTGGCCTACCCTTCATCAAGATTCCAGAAGATACACCAGTAGGTGTGACTAGTGCCAGAGGAAGGGGAAACCCACACAAAGCGATGAAATTCCTTTACACCCTTGGGTGGATCTTGAGCCATTTGATAAGTGGGGCATGGACTTTGTTGGACCTATCGATCAACCATCCAGACAAAAGAAGTATATCATAGTCTGCACTGATTACCTAACAAAGTGGGCTGAAACAAAAGAAGTGAAGGTAGCAACCGAGGAGAAAGTGGAATAATTTTTTAGGGAGAATATGTTTTACAAGTTTGGGTACCCCAGAGAAATATTCACTGATTTGGATGAACAATTCACCTGTCACCTCATTGAGAATCCTTTGATGAAGCACAAGATTAAGAATAGAAATTCTAATGCCTATCACCCTTAAGTGAATGGCCAAGTAGAAGTAACTAACAGAGCTTTAGAAAGCATCCTCGCGAAGGTTGTGAGTAGCAGCAGAAAATATTGGGCAGACATATTGGTAGAAGCTACTTGGGCCTACAACACTACTTGGAAGACAACAACATGATTCACTCCTTATGAACTAGTCTATGGTAAGAAAGCTCTACTTTAGGTTGAGTTTGAATTCAATACTTTAAGAATGGAAGTTGAATTAAATCTAGATCTATCAAATGCCCAAAAATAGAGGTTGTTGCAACTAAATGGATTGGACGAGTTCAGAATGCAAGCATTTCTTCACACAGAGGTAGTTCAACTGCAAAGGAAGGTCTAGCATGATAAGAACATCGAAGAAAAGACCTTCCAAGGAGATTGGGTGTTGTTGTATGATTCAAGGTTTAAATACTTCAAAGGAAAGCCAATGACAAGATGGTTGGGACCTTACACAGTGGAAAAATGTTTTGATAATGGCGCAGTTCAAATCAGAACCATAGATGAGGAAGGAATCCTCTTACTTGTCAATGGTCACACACTAAAAAATTACAAGAAGCCTTTGTCAAAGTCAGAGTTCCTAAATTCAATAAGGAGAGAGGTGTATGTGATGGGAAACTCCATAGTTTCCCACACCTCCTGAAAAAAAATAGAAAAAAATAAATATCCCTGGGTGAAAACCTCTCTGAGGCACCCAAGGTAAGCTTGTGGGTTGAAAACCTCGATGAAGGCAGCTCACTTTCTCTCAAAAAAAGAAAAAAAAATAACAAAGATCCATGGGAAAACCTCTCTAAGGTGCCCAAGGCAAGTTTGTGGGTTGAAAACTTCCATGGAGGCAACCCACTTTCTTTAAAAAAAATAAAAAAAAAAATTAAACAAAAACAAAAACAAAAGAATACACCTGCATATCTGTGTTTTCTATTTTGCAGTTCATTAATGGTTTCTGGAAACACAGGGAAGAATTCATCTTCTTTTCCCTTCTATTTTATCATCCATCCCATCATTCACTCCATTAATTTCCATGACTCCTTCCATCACCTCCATACACCATATTCCTCCATTCCTGAGCACAATGTTGAAAAAGAAAGCAAGACACAAATTGTTACAAAAATCATGAAGTAGGCTTAAAAAACAAAGTTGTTCATGGGCTACAAAGAAAAAAAAAGGATGAGCTGATAAATCAGACCCCAGGAAATACATTAGTGCCACCCATAGAATCTAGAGCAACTCCACACAACATCTCCAATGGGAAGAAACAACAAGAAAGATCAGCAACTCACTCAGAGAGTTTCGCATTCAGCAAGCTGCTCACTCAAAAATGAGGAAAATAAGGAATAACGTGGAATATAAAAAGCTTGTCTCCAAATTCCATCTCCCGCAAATTCCTTGACAACAACAGGTAAGCTCAGGTATAGCTTCTCACCCCTCACTATGCATCCATAATAACCAGAAATAATTAAATTTGCAGACTTGGAGTTTAAGGGGCAAAAAGGTGGCCAGTA
The DNA here is from genome assembly GCA_034641835.2 of Pinus albicaulis. Classification (NCBI taxonomy): domain Eukaryota; kingdom Viridiplantae; phylum Streptophyta; class Pinopsida; order Pinales; family Pinaceae; genus Pinus; species Pinus albicaulis. Next base: position 1,299,119,197 of record CM076584.1, on the reverse strand, counting down.
AGCTTGGTCACCATCATGAAGTATGATTATGGAGAACTGCAAATTCATGCCACCTGGGAATTCATAATAAAAAATTTAAATCAAGTGGAGTAGAGGAGAATGAGAGGAGGAAGCATGCAATACATCATGAATTAATAGAGAGAAGGAAAGCACAGTCTCTAACAAAAACTGGAGCTGAGGCCGAGTGACAAAAGTGCTCCAAAATTAGTTGTGCAATCTAAAAAATAGATCCCGTCTCATCCAAACCAGTGAATTGGGAAATTTTGAGGGAAAGAGACTGAAGGGAGCCCACAACACAATAGTATCTAGAGTGGGTTGCGTATTTTAACAACATGCAATAGCAACAAAAAAACAACGTCATCTTACCCATGGCCTAGTCCTCTTTCATAAATATGATCGGGAAGCTTTTATAGCAACCCAAATGAGGCAGAATTTCACTTCTAGCCTTACAGAAGAATAAGAATAACCATCAGAAGAGGAAGAACCAGAGGAAGAGCTAGAAGAAGATAAAGAACGAGAGGAAGAACCAGAAGAAGAACCAGAGGAAGAGGAAGAACTGAAAGAAGAACAAGAAGAAGAAGAGGAAAAGACAAAGGGCCAAGGAAAAACATAAGAGATGGCAATATAAGTCATAGAGGTAGTAGAAAGTGAGCAAGAAACAGACTCACAGCACAACACCACATCCTATCAAGGCAAAGAGGTAGTTACCACCTTAGCTCCTCTGAGCGCAAAGAGAAAAAGGCATACCTCTATGTATTTCAGAGCTGACAAGAGTCAGAGGATAAGTCAGAGTGAGCTAGAAACTCCTCCCACAAGCCTGATTATCATTGAAGAATCACCAAGGGAGGAGGAAAGAATTGAAGAAACAGTTCTGAAGGATCAGCTACAGAATGCACAGGCAGCAAATGTAGCACTGAAGGAGCAATTGTAGCAAAAAGGGTAGCAAGTTGCCACCATGGCAGACTGATGCATTGAAGCCCTTCAGGACAGATTCCCTTCTGACTCATATGATGTGTACCTCAAGGAGAAATGGATCCTATTTCAAATCAAAACTCTAGCCTCCCATGGATCCCTACCTTTCCAAGATTGTAGGCAATTCATGGATTTCTACAAGCAAGCTAACAAGGCTGATCAAGCAAAAATGGAAGAGTTTTATGTGCATAAACTTAAGTTTACAAATCTGGATACGTGGGACCCCAATTCCACAATGAGGGATATGTAGCTAATGGCTCTAGCATCTTGGATGAAGAATGAGGACACTAGAGAAAAGGACATATGGGGGGTCATGGGAATATGAACTAGAGTACCCTTATATATTAGACTAGAATTTTTCAGCCCAAGAGGAGTTACCTTAACCGTCAAGAGATTGAAAGGGACCTTGGACAAGTTGAGAGTTACCTTCAGACTCAAACACAAGTAATAGGCCACTTTGATGATGTTTCTCGGCAGATAGAAGATGAGTGCATGATGACCAACCAGAGGAGATGGAACAACCTCCCTCACGACATCAAGAATAGGGAGTACCATACTCCAGAAAGAATCAGTGGTGCATTGGAAAGGGCACCATTATACAAGAGGTCCATGTAGGCCAAAAATATCCAATGGTTGGGACTAAAGCTCAAAACACCTTTGTTGCTGGGGATGACTGATGAAAAGGACATAGATGCACAAGATAGAGAATGGGAGAATGTAGAAAAGAATAATGGTTTTTACCCCCTTGGGGAAACTCCCACACTTATTCCTTAGGAAATTAGGGGGGATGTCAAAGCCTTGAAGTAGATGTCAGAGGAGGATTAGTTGCTCAAAGGATCAACAACCATTTAGTAGAGGGGTGATGATGAGCTCCATCATTAGACATATTTGGACAGGTTAATAGTCACTTTTTTGCCTTCTTAGATCTCTTTTTCTTGCATTTTTATTATTATTTGGTTTTATGATGCTAGCATAGGTGGTGATTAAGGCTAACATACTCTGAGTGCCTAATATGAGGTTGAGTGCAGAAAATCATGAATTATTAGCATTTTTATAATCATAAAGACTTGGAGGAGAGAGAAAAGAGAAATTATAGGAGGATTGTCCATACTCCTTAACTCTCGAAGGCAGCCAAAGGAACCCAAATATTTTCTCCATAAATTTGAATTTCAAATGCGGCCAAACGATCCCCGAGGATTCTCTCCAGAAATTCGATTCCAGAGGTAGCCAAGCAACTCAAAGAGGAGTGCACCCAATCTTTGTTTACTTGGAGTCAAGTGGACTCAATCACCATTTTTCTAGGGAGCTGTTGGTAGCTACCCTGTAGAATAAATAGAGTGGAGCTAGAGCTAGGAAGAGTTTGTCAATTGCAATCGAGTCTAGTTGGAACTTTGTTGCAAGCTATTGATATTTTTATTAGTTACTCAGTGATCAAACTTTCATAGATGTATGAGGCTATTCTTTTATGAAATGAGCATACTGATTTCATTTGACTGATTTAAGCTTCAGAGAGCTAGGCTCACGGGTTAGGGCCCAATCCATGTGCTTCAGCTTCTCTTCTATTACCATTCTTTCCATTCTTCCATTAAGCTAGTTTTCTTTTTGTCATTCAATTAGTTCCGCTTTTAATAGTTTCATTGTTGCGTTGTCTTTGATTTCAGTTTGTTGTTGTAGTTTTCATTTGCTTGCGAGTAATAGAATAGAGGAAAACTAAAAAGATGTGGATCAAGACCCCCTTCTCATCTCTGTCAATAGATCTTGAGGAGGGTAAACCTTCCCATAGACCCAAAAACTGATTTATTTTCACTATTATAAGATTAAAAGTAGAGTTGCATTACCATTTTTCAGTCTTCCTTTGCACGGTACTTTCATGCATTTTTCTGTTTCTTTGCACATAAGTTAGCAGGTTGTTTTCAGGAATATGCATCAAAATCCCTAGGGAGATTATTCAAATGTTTCGCTTTCTTTTCTAGTCCCTATCCATCTCCGAGTTACGCCTTTGAACCTTGCTTTTATGCCACCATTACCTCCTATTTTCCGCTTATTTTAACTGTGGCACCCACCTTTTATTCCCAAAAACACTTAAACCCTTCAGTTGCCTCATTCCTTTTTTTTTATCATTCACCATTTCCTTACTCCTTATAACACAAAAATGCTTGAAAACCATTGAAAGTCAACCTCCGCCTTTGCTCCTCGAATCTGTCGCCACCGTACATCGCAATTCGCAAATTGCAACTTTTCCCTTTTTTCCTTAACACTTACCACTCGTTTTTTCTGATTGTGATATTGCAATATCATATATCGTAAATCACAACATTTTCCCTTTTTCCTTTACGACTTAAGAAATTCCCGCATCGTAATTGCCTTACTCGTTTTAATGCAAAAATGCTTGAAAACCATCAAAAGTTGACCTTCGCCTTTACTCCTCGAATCTCCCACCATCGTACATCGCAATCGCACTTCACATGGTTTAGTTTTTTTCCTTTAGACACTTACCGCTCATTTTCACCAATTGTGATCGCGCCCCGTTGTCGGTCCCACCACCATGTCACCCATCACAAATTGCACTTCGCAATATTTACCCTTTTCTTTTGACACTTACCCCTCCGATCCGCTGATTGCGATATCGCACTTTGCACTATTTATTTGGTTTTCATTAATACTTACCACTCTTTCCACAGATTGTGATATCGCACTTCACACATCACAACTTTCACCATATCGCAAATCGCTCACTGCAACTTTTTCCCTTTTCTTTTAAGACTTACCACTCCTATCTGCCGATTGTGATCATGCCTGCCACTGGTCCCACTGCCATATCATCCACCGTGTCACACATCGCAAATCACACTTTTTAGTTTGTTCCTATTAACCTTTACTTTGTGATATTACGATTGCGATATCACATATCGCATATTGCAACTTTTGCCTCCATCACACCTCTGCCATTGCACCTTTCAATTCATTCTACTCAAAGCCATTTTTATGCTACAATAAATTTTTATAAGTTTTAACCCCACTCTTTCCACTTCTAAGCCTTGTTTCATGCGTTAAGCCCTCCATTAGCCACTTTAACCTTTTTTTTCTCTAAGCTGCGAATCAACACTTTTTCAATCAGAATTAATTCATGGATAGCTTAGCTGCATGGATAGAATCATGTTAGATAGAGCATAAGATAAGTAGGGTGCGTTTAGCCGATTGGCCAAGTTAAGTGTGGTTTAGAATTAGTTTACTTTCTGTCATTTCTTTTCTGAAAATTCAATTAGTTTCCTTCCTGTCATTTCTTTTCAGAAATTTAATTTAGTTTCTTTCTATCATTTCCTTCCTTCACATTAAATTAGTTTCATTTCCGTCATTTTCTTTATGCAAATTAAGTTATTTTCTTTTCTGTCATTTCCTTCCAGTAATTTAATTTTCATTTTTTATCATAGTTTAAGAAAAATCACCCTTTCGTAAAGCAGAAGAGAATGACATGAACAGAATGCATCTGTTTTGTATATAGCACTGTCACCTCCAAGTTTGTATGAACCCCAGGTTGATAAAGTAAAGTAGAGCAGCCCTTGGGAGTTGCAACACTCTTGGAGAAATACCAGGGCTCACCAACTGGGACATATCATATTTCATAATTCGGTAAAATTTATAAGAGCATAGGTGATTAAGGACATGCCTAAAATATTAAATCCTCACAATGCCATCTGTAAAGCATCTCAGTTTGGAAAACAAACTAGAGCCTTCTTCAGAACAAAATAATACTCAATATCTAGGCCATTAGAAATCATTCACACCGACCTTTGTGGACCAACCATAACTCAAACTCTGAAAGGAGAAAGGTAATTTCTGTTGTTTCTAGATTATTATAAAAGAACAAATTGAGTTACGTTTCTTAAAGAGAAATCGTAAGCTTTTGGAAAATTTGAAGCTTTCAAGGCTCTATTGGAAAATGAAATAGATTTAAAGATCAAATTCCTAAGAACCAATATAGGAGAAGATTTCACCTCACATGAATCCTATGATTTTTGTGAGCATCACGAAATCATAAGAAATGTCACTATTATGAGAACTCCACACCAAAATGGTGTGGTTGAAAGAAAAAATCAAACAGTTCAAGATATGGTAAGATCTCCTACTCTTTTATGATCAACTACTAGACCAATTTTTGGGAGAAGTAGTAAACAAAAAAATCTATATCTTGAATAGAGCTCAGATAATGAAAAATAATACCAAAAATCCTTATGAGTTATGGAAGGGAAGACCAACCACAGTCAAACACTTCAAAATTTTTGGAATAAAATGCTACATTAAGGTCAATGAAGAAAATATAGAGAAATTTGATTCCGGAGATGATGAAGGAATATTCTTAGGATATGCCTATAAAACCAAATGATACAAATGTTATAAAAAAAGGACTTGAAAAATTGTTGAATGCATTGATATAAAAGTAGATGAAATAGTAGATGACTTATTTCCCCAAGATCAACCACAACCAATTATCTACCAAGAAACACAATTAGATGAAAATGACGATGAAGAGCATGATGGATACTAAATATCTAAATAATATGAGTCATTGCACTCAAAAAATCCATCTAGATATGTTCAAAACAATCATGCAGATAATCAAATTCTAGGAGGTAAAGAATCAAGAGTTCAAAAAAGAAGAAATATTCTCAATGCATCAAAAAGAGAGAACCTATCCTTCCTATCCTTAATGAAGCCTCAAAATTTTGATCATGAAATTCAATATGAACATTGGGTGAAATATAAGAATGAAGAGCTAGATCGAGTTGAGAAAAATGAGACATAAGAATATGTTCCAAGTCCAAAAGGAAAAAAAGTGATTGAAACCAAATGGGTCTATAGAAAAAAACTCAATGAAGATGGAAAAGTTGTAAGGAAAAATAAATAGTCGTATGAATATATGCTCAGGTTGAAGGTGTAGACTTCGAAGAAACATTTTCTTTAGTAGCTATACTGGAAGAAATCAAGATGTTTTTGGCCTTCTCTTATTTTAGCAGGTTCAAGGTTTATCAAATGGATGTAAAATTAGAATTTTTGAATTTGGAACTCCAATAATAATTTTATGTTGAGAAAAAAGAATGATTTCAACAATCAAAAGAAAATGATCATGTGCAACATAGTTTTAAAGTAGGCACAATAGATATCAATATCTACATTATGACTGAAAAACATAAGATGTTAATTAGTATTGTTTATGTGGATGACATAATATTTGGAAGTGATGATGATTCCATGAGAAAGATTTTTGTAGCAAACATGCAGAAGGAACTTGATATGTCTATGATAGGGGAATTGTCTTTATTTCTTAGCTTGCAGGTTAATCAATTAAAAATGTATCTTCATCTCTCAAACCAAGTACCTTCAGGAAATATCAAAGAAGTTGGGCATGGAAAATTGTGCATCAATAACCACTCCTATGGTTACATGTTGCAAACTTAGCAAGGATGATGAATATCTAGAAGTAAATAGACCACATATAGGTCCATAATTGACATCCTTCTTTACTTAACAATTTCAAGACCAAATATCATGCAAGAAGTAAACTTTGTGGCAAAATTCCAATCCTTCCTAAAGGATTCTCATGTGAATGCAATTCAAAAAATATTTAGATATTTATAGGGCACTATTGATTATGATTTATGGTATCCAAGGGTTACACTCAAAGTTTATACATATGCATATTGGGATGAAATTATTGATGATAAAACTAACACTAGTGGAGGAGCTTTGTTTCTAGGAAAATGGCTAGTTTCCTGGCTCACCAAGAAATATACTTCAATTTCTCTATATATCACTAAAAAAAAGACATTGCAATGTCCTCTTCTTGTGCCCAAGTTCTATGGATGAAGAAAAATATCAAGGATATATAAGAGAATGGTTATCATCCTTTTCCCATTATTTGTGACAATATGAGTGCTATCAATATCTCAAAAAGTCCTATTATGCACTCTAAAACAAAGCACATTCCTACCAAGTACAATTTTCTTAGAGAACAAGATGTTGATCAAACTATTAGGTTGGAATACATTCCAACAAAAGAATAATTTGCAAATATATTTGATAAGAATTTACCAAGAGAAATATTTAATATTTGACTAAAAATGAGAGTAATTTCTTCCTCATGTGAAGAAATGGTTCACTAAATTCAACATAGTATAGGGATGAATTCCACCTACTAACAAGGGGATCATAGCCACATGACAAGAAGAATTTAAAAGAGGAGATCTCATTCACAAGGGGATAAGGTCCACAAGGAAATACAGGAGTAGTTTAAAAACATTGGCTTGACAATAAGCAGTCTCTAGATGAGAAACCATATTCATTTGGTCCCTTTTCCATTAATGTCAAAGGGGAGAAAAAGTAGATATTTTCAGGTGGAGAGAAAGAAGATTCATGGCTAGTAGTTTGAGAGGGGGAGTCAGTCCATTTTCCATCAATGATCATTAGTTTTTGGTGTGTTACAATCAATGACAAAGAGGGATATTATTGGGCATAGTGTTGTCATTGATGGAAACCAATATCATGTCATTGATGTCAAAGAAGGCATGGTGTTGTGATGTTAAGAAGATATGATGGAAAACATTTTATTTTTCATTTTTATTGAAGTTATGGAGATCAAATTATTATGTAGATAGTTTTTTTGGATTGTCCTCTTTGAGATCTTTCCAAAAATATATTATAGTTTGTCAAACTCATCTAGAATGAGAAGATATGATAATTTGAAAGTAACATGGTGAACACCAAATTTGTTAAAAAAAACACAAAATTTGTTAACGTTCGTAAACAACACTTGGTGTGCGGACATATGAATTGTTTAACGATATTGAATACCATGCAACTTAGGGCATACATGACTATTATGGATCTTAGGTATGGTGTATGGAGTGAAAAATTGTGTGGTGGTTAATGGATTTTGTTTCCCCCATGTTCTAAAACCTCTGCCACACTAGACCAATAGAAACATGACATGTGGTAGGTATTAAGTAGTCCTTTCACAAGATGGCACATGGACCCTTTGATGACAAGACATGTGTATTGATGACACATGACAATGATGATGTGGAAACATAGTATTGGTGACAAATGGAAGTACACATGGTTGAAGATGTCAACACACACATGCTGATGACATGGTAGTACAATGAATGTTGTGGTATCATGACAAGGTGTCATGTGGCATGTCCAGTCAGTAGTTTTGGGTGGCTAATTGATTCAAATTTGAGTGACACATGGCACTAATCAGAGAGTTTCATGTGACATGATGCCATCATGTTGGTGTTATCATCGGATTGAGCATGGACCCCTAAGGACCAAGTTACATGGAATGGTCATATGGAGGATTTGGAAAGACTTAGGGGCTGCCTTGTTCATGTCCTAGATGTTAAATCAAGTCATGTAGAAGGTTCTACATTAGCACCAAATTCAAATTTGTGTCATGCTAGCCCCAACATGGCCTCAGGGCACCCACATACACACACACACACACACACACACACACACACATGCACAGGTGTTATGGTGCAGGAATAAGGGCGTTGATGGCATCAAAGACAGAATACCAAGTGTGTATTTGGTTCTAATATGACACACACACACATATATTTATATATATGGTGTGGATCTTAGCTTTGTGGTGAATCCCAAAGGTGTATTTAGTTCTATCATGAGTTCATCTGGTTTGACATATATGGTGTGGCTCTTGACTATGTGCTGAAGTGTGAAGGCATATTAGGTTTTTTTATGAGTTCAGTTAAGTGAATCGATCTATTTTGAGATACACAACATGGTGCTTGGATATGCGGTGAATCCTAAATGTGTAATTGGTTCTATCATGAGTTCAGTTAAGTGAATCAATTTGGTCTGAGATACACATCATGGCGCTTGGCTCTGTGGTAAATACGTAAGGTGTATTTGGTTTTGTCAAATGATTTTAATCCAATTTGAAATTGAATGTATGTTGTGTCTTTGTTAAGCATGAAATTTTCCGTCCATGGATTGATTCAAGTTTAAAAAAATTGTGAATGGAATGAATGAGGAACACAACAATAGAGTTGGTATTGAGTCTTGTTGAGCCATGGAAGGTCATGGATTCAAATTATGTTAGGCTCACCAATATATTTGTTTAACCTTGGAAGTGCATACTGTCCAACCTTTTGACAAATGATTGGAGTTCATTTTGTCAAATGTCTGCTAGAAAGGTGCATTTTGTAGACCACAGATCGCAAAGGTTCATTATGTCAAGTTGTTAACTTTTATAATGTTCTATGGGTTATTTATAGTTCCAAATTGAGTTTTGAAAATGGAAAAATAAAAAGAATATTTTTTTAATTCAAAATTGGGACATAAGATGTCATGAACACAAATTTTTGAGGACAAGGAGTTGTATTTCCTTTATTGTTGTCAAAATGTTCTGGGGCATATGAACAAGTGTTGCCATTGATGATGCAATTATTGGTGCATTTGTTGGATGCAATGTTGTTGGTTGGAATTGATGTCAACTTGGTAGCTTGATAGTTGCATGAGTTGCAACTTCTTATGCTTGATTTGTTACTTGTATTATTGTCTTGTGTGTAGAGCAGCTTGGATTATTAATGTTGAGAAGATTGTGTTAATAGTTGTAGGGTATATCACTATTGCCTTGAAAATTTTGTAAGTGATGAAGATGTCAAGTTTTGGAAGAAGTTTGATAGATTTTTTGAGTGAATTTTACTTATTTTTTCTATACTCTACCATAGCTGCATGGAGCGAGTCTTGTGCATGCAGTTGTAGGATTTTAACAGCACATATATAGTCTTATGGGTGTAGTTGCAACCAAGTTTTCCATGTTCTATGTGTGCAATTGCGAGTTCAATTATGAGTAGATTATTACGTTGGTACATGTGCTCTTGGTCTTGGTATTATCATGGTACAATTGTCCTTATTATTGAAACGACCATGGTATTAGTATGTGTGTGCAGTAGGTTGGCACGTGGCATTATTATTACCTTGGTACAAGAGATCTTGGTCTTAGTATTACCATGGTATAGGTGTCTCGGTTATTGGCATAACCATGGTATTTTCCTGTGGTATTGATTTGGAGATTGTTGAGGATATTTTTGCATATAATTATGTGAGAGTATTGAGTTGGGTGATTGACAAAGAAAGAGTTTGAATGGAGTGAGCGAGTGCTACAATACCTTGCATAGATAATTGTACATTTGTAGTTGAGTTTAGTGTGTGCATATTAGATTTTATTTTCATATCAGGGAGGTTGTTAGCTTTCTTATGTTGAGCATATTTGAGATCCCAGTTTGAAAATACATGAAATGTTGTTCACATGTATGTGTTGAAGTCATTGAGGCTTCATAATACGTAGTGTGTAGATAAGGTGGGGACCTTCTAGCAGACATATCATTATGGGAAGTAGTTTCTTCAAAATCTAATAGAATTTGGGAAGGCTCGTTGGTCGTTGTGGCTTCCAACGAATGGTTGCTCGTACATTCATGAGAGAAGAGTATTTATAAATGATGTTGCTAACAAAATATCATAGTAGTCGAGTCTTAGAGATAGTTGGTGCTACATCCTCTATGCAAAAAAAAATATTCAACACTTAATATAATATTTGAGAAGAAGTAACAATGGGTATTTTTCTACCCTAGAGGGTGTTTTCCACCAAAACAATTATGTCCATTTGTGTGCATGTTTTGATGTTGTTCATGGGGTTTCAGTGTTTTGAATTTATGTTACTTTCATATGCTAAATGACAGGTTACTGATTCTTGGTTGTTTTGAGAAAAATATTTAAAAAGTTAAAATCCCCTAGTATTATTCATTCACCCCACCCACCTCTCAATAGTGAGCTCATTTCCAACAATTGGTATTAAAGAAAGATTCTCTTGGTCGAGATTAATTTCTCAAGGTTAGATCGTGGGATTATGGAAAATAAAAAGAGGAAACAACCTCATAATAAGAAGAACTATAAACTAGTTAAGAATGTTGCAAAGCACAATGAACCTCTTCTCCTGGTAAAAGGTATGGAAAACAATATTTTCAGTCATGGAAATTTTCCTTGCCAGTCTAGTGATGATCATTTTGGGGTCATTGAAGAAGTTGATGACCAAATTTTTATGTTGATTATTCAAGAGGTGAGGAAGGTGTATTTCCAATATAGGAATCTGAAGATGAAGAGCTTAAGATACTAGTAACTCTTGAGGCTCAAAATAAATATCAAGTAAGGCTAATTGAAAAGCTCACTTTAGAGAATAGAGATTTGAAGTAATTTCTCTAGATTCTTGAGGAGAGAGAATATGCTTTCAAGAACAAAATTTCTGATCTAAAAACCCAGTTGGAGAAGGCAAGAAAGACTAAAGAGGAAATTGCAAATCAACTCTAGGATCATATCAAATACTGCAAGAAACTTGAAGCTAAAATAGAAGAGGGTAGATCAAACCTAAAAAGAGAAAATGAGGCAATAGTTGAAGAGCCCAAAGAAGAAATTTGCAACAACACTGAAGGAAGCCACCATCAAGAAAAAAAGTTAAAGAATGTGACAAAGTAAGGTATGAGAAATATTAGATGTTTTAACTATCATAAATTTGGTCACATTTCAGTGAATTGTAGAAGAAAAATGGCAAGATTTTCCTAGCAAAAGAAGCAATCGGGTGAGAAGAATTCTCAAGCAGTGAGACAAAGAAGTATGGTCCTATTAGTTTCCATGTACAAAAATTCCTTTTATGGGTATTGTTACTTATGTAATGACTTCGGGAATAAATCTGCTGATTGTTAGCCAACTATAAAATTTGTTATACCAAATGCTGGCTAAAAAAAATTTTGAGCCTTCAAGGAAAAAATTTTATTACTAAAAAGTGTTGGCTCTTGAAGACTCTTGAAGGCCTCCTGCCTCTGTCCTCAAATCTTCACTACTGTGCCTATTCCCCTTTCATAATCCTGCTAATTCCCAAGAAAGAATACTGCTGCAAGACCCTTTTCCCCCTTTTCCCCTTTTCCAAAGCTAACCTCATTTTCTATCCCTCTATTTCCCATGAAAATCCCTCATTTTCATGTTTTTCCCATTTCCCCTTCTTCAAAATCCCTTGATAAGGTTTTAAGACTCCCTCTTAGCCTTATCGGAACCCCTCTAACCCTTTGAAAATCATTCAAAATCCATAAGAATCATATTTTTTATGTATTGTGAACTTAAGCCCCCTTGGGCTAAGTTTTTAACCCCCCCCTACATAAGCCCCCGGTCGTACTACCCTTCATATAACCTTCGGCCCCGCAGACGGGTGCCTATCCGCTTCAAATAAAATATTTCCCAGCCAAAGTTTAAAACCTTGGTTATATATTAAAAATCATCGGCTTTATTATTTTATAAAATTTCCGCCGGTTCTGTTTTTAAATCATTCCGCACCATTGATCTGATCTGAAGATCGGATGACGCAGAGTCCATCTCTCTTGTGGTCCCCGCATTCTACTCACCATTCTGAAAACCGCGTGGTATCTATCGCACCGCCTTTGGGCGACGACGATTTTTTCCCGATCGGTAGCGATTCCATACGCTGGTCGACACATGTCCTGGGCACTGTTCATAAAACTGTCATCCATCACGCGTTAACGTTTGGATGTGGACCCCACGTGATATTGGCATCCACCGTCCGATCTCGGGCGGGCCATCCAACGGCTATCGCTCATCGAAGATGCCCGACAATTAACTGGGCTACGACGCGGCATCCAATTAATTTCCGCCATCGATCTGATCTATAGATCGACAGTTCATATTTCATCGCCCACTTCCGTCGCCCAGTCAACATTTCTTGTTTTGAATTTCCATTTTCCACTCCCGATCATCGATCTCTGCGCAATCGATGGCCCTGATTCAAAATTTTCTTCTTCCTTCACTACGCCTTCTCCCGATCAATCCTGACTGTTGGATGATGCCATCCAATGGCCACGCTTCCTCCACATGTCCTCCGCAGCAATAAACCTATATATGCAGGATTTTTTAATATTTGTTTGTATTTTACAGGGTTTAAATGGTTTTCTCGCCATTTTTGAAGAAAAATTGAAGGCAGAGGATGACGATCTTCCTGCCTTCGATTCACCAAAGAAAATAATCACAGGGTGTTAAAAACACATTTTCATCAATCGTTCATGAAGCATTGATGCCACATAACCCTGCGCAGCCCTGTATATCACAAAAAACCATGAATCAGGCACAGTCAGAGAGTATCAGTGACGAAGGCCAAAATTTATCAGAACAGAGGACTAAAGACAGATTTCGCAGGGATCACGGCTAAGAATGTTTATCAAAAGCCTAATCCCCGATTTAAAACACATTTTAAAGAATATCTTAAGGGTTTTATCAACAAGAGCGCTTCCACTGCCACATCTGAGGCAAATTGATTCCTCCCAACTACTAAAATGCCACCTGTACCTCAAAGTATTCAATCAGAGGTTGAATTTATTGATCAGGATCAGATATTTGTCTCAAAACACATCCAAAAAGGAAACTCTGCCAAGGAGATTAATGACAAACATCTGCAGAGTTATTTCGATGCCACACAGAGCCTCAAAGGTCAACAAAAGCTCCCACCGAGCTTAAACTTTATGTAAAACATTTAATACAGAGTGCACCCATGTAAGTTTCTTCATTGAGCCCCTCAAAGGCCAAGAAGCCATTAAGTCTGTATTAATTGTAATTAGAGATCTTTTATCAGATCTCACCTCCTCATTCTTCTATATATACTTCTGCAGAAGATGAGTGAAGGGTTGGTTGCAGAACTTTGAAATATATTTGAGCTTAAACTTCTTATTGTAAATAGTGTTCACTCAGACTTGGAGCTCTGCTTGTGATAGATTATTTAGGTTGAATAGTGAAGATGATTGTTGAACTGAAACATTGGACCTGAGTACTGTAACTGGTTTAACATCAATAACAAGTTGTTTTTTGGGATCCTGGTCTATATCACTCGTGAAGTGCCCCTTTCCTTGTTATTGTTTTCCTTCTATGTATGTCATATTGTTCACTATTCTCTGATAAAGAACAACATTTATAGAGTTAGGACCTGTTATATATCAGTAACCTTCTCTGACTGAAAAGTTTTATCTCAATGTTTTCCTCCAATTTGTTTATTTAAGAACAATTTAATAGAATTTAAGCAGTTAGGAATGCTGGAGTTCCCTCGTCCTATTGTTTGCTTTAAACATTGTTCTTGAAAGTTATTTTCCTTATTTTTCTTATTAAAGATGACTATGGAAGATATGGTGTGCCCTAGTCCTAGTTTTTCTCCAAAAGAAGATTCTGAAAGTTTCCCTTGGTGTTGATCGAAAGCAGACTAGGTTTAAAAGTACTTTATCTGATCTTAAGTTTACACTCTATCTTCTCTTATATGTTTTCATACTTTCTGAAGGTAATTATGTGGATTACTGGATTGTTTGTCAATTAAGCTGCTTTAATACAAACTTTCCCAAGAATTCAATGGTTAGCCCTGCACTTGGTTCGTTTTAAACAGTTACTTAAGAGGCTTTTCTTGTTTGGACTGACTATAAATCCCTTGTGAAATTATTATCAGTTTCCACCCCTCCAACACTTTATTGTTCCCATTCCTTCATTTTAAATCTCAATAATCTTGTGATGTAGATGACTTTCCCCTTGGATCACTCTTGATGTTGTTGTTCAATTAAAGTCTTGTTATGACTCCATAGCCCAATGGACTAAAAACCAGCGTTATATCTATCTTTTTAGCCTAGTTGTTCTATTCAATTGCAACTTCTCACCTTTGAAACTGTTTTTCATTTATAACTTTCCCCTCAAGTAATATTCATTCTCAACCATCCAAAAAACAAACAAAACCCTTGGCCTTCATAACTAGCCTAATATCATTACCCTAAATTTCAAAGACAAATCCATCTTTGCACTTATTGGAGAGATCCCTCTCCAGATTCAGGAGGGCTAGATCCTAGAATCCCAAAGTTGGTTGAAATAATGTTGCTTCTGTAGTTTTAGTCTCACCAATATGCTAAAATTACAGATTCCTAAAAATTTTGGCGACTCCACTGGGGATTTCTGAGTTAATAAAAGTTCAAAAACATCCTAAAGCTCTAGATAACCCCTGGTTTTATGACAATTGTTCTGTTTAATAGCTGAGCCACCAACAACTAACATTTCTGGCGACTCCGCTGGGGAACAAACCCAGAATCATTTTCATTTTTATAAAACCTTGTGAGTTAAAAGCAGCCTTTTCAAGCACTACCAAGAACTGGTAATCATGGTAAAAATTGTTTGAATCAGTGACAAACTAGGTAAACCCTATGATTCTCTTAAGCCTTTATCTAACCTTGAAAAATCAGCTAGCTTAGCCATAAGAGTAGACTGTCTTTATCTCTTAACCGTAGCAAAGTTTTGAACAAAGTTAGGATATTCTTAGAAACCACAAAATTGAAAAAGAACTCAGGAAAACCCAAAAATATTTCAGATTGGTATTCAATAAACATGGTGGTGGACCATAAAACCTTTTACCTCCTTAGGAGCTAAAAATCTTCCACCTGGCGACTCCACACTTTGAAACTCCCAGAAGACCAAATGACTCCACTGGTAGAAGACCCTGAACTGATTGACCAGGAACAGTGACCTCTTTCTTGATTTACAAATATGATTCCAAGAATACAACGAAGATATGCCCCAATGAGTAGAGATCATATCCCTGGGTTTCCACATAAGATGCCCCAGGTGAATTGGGATGACAACCTGCCTGTTTTTCAAGGTGAAAAGTTTGATGACCCTCTATTACATCTCATCAAATTTCATATACATGTATGGAGGTTGAATGTTGAATGGCATGAAGACTGCCTAATGAAAATTTTCATGTTAACATTAGAAGGAAAAGCTAGGGATTGGTATGAATACTTAAGATCTAGTAGTTTGTTTTCTTTAAGAGACCTTGAATATGTGTTCTATGAGAACTATAAAGAAAACACTACATCATTATCATTGGGTGCAATATACTATGATCCATCACAAAACATCACCCAACAAATTATAGATAATGAGGAAGCTTTGAAAGAGATGCATCCTAAAGATATTTTAACAGCCATTCATGAGTTTAATCTCCTATTGAAAAATTTTAAGAACATAGATTAATCAATTGAGGAAGAGATGATCCAAGAAATAAAGAACATCCCTCAAGATATCTCTGAAAACTCTAATATTGGCTCATCATCCCTTATAGCTGAGGCTCAAGAAGACATCCAGCCTCAAAATCAGTCTTCGCAAGAGACAAAGAACTGTTGTAATTCTGTTCAAAAGAACATGGAAACATCTTCCCCTTTGACAGAAAAAGAGATAGATCAGACTATTTATAAACAATCAGTCTCTGAAACTTTTCACAAAACAAACACTCTTGCCCATTCACATAGAGGACTTTGTTGTACATATTTAGAAAGTTCTTTTGTGGATCAAAATGAAGAAGGACCTACTAATATCCCAATATGTTTTACTGATGAAAATGTTTATTCTAAAAAATTTTCAAATTTCAATCAGTCTTATGATGATGATGATTTCCAAGCAGAAACTAATCATGTAGGGCAACCAGCATTTGATTGGTGATATGAGTTTCACCATCATTAGCTTAAAATCCGCAATCATCCTTTTCGATCCATCATAAAAAGCTTTCACTTAATTGGGAATCAGCAGCCTTTCAACTCAGAAGGTGAAGAGAAGAGTAATGAAGAAATTTTTGAGCAAGAGGAAACCATTGAATACACCCCCACTCAAGAATATAATAATCTCTTTACAGAGTTCAGCCCACTGAATCCAAGCATACCAGGGCTACAAGAGGACAACACTACCAAATATGATGAGTCCTCCAGTTCAGATGATGATGAAGAAGAGGGAGAGAAACAAATACAAGACTATCCTGTTGTGGATATACCATCTTCCCAAGAAGATATTTCTCCCTTCATTAATGTCAAACTGTCATCCAAAGAACCTGAATGTATATTAGAAGCAAGCATATGTTTAGAGAAAGAAGATATTTCACTGTTTGCTATTGTGCAGGTTAAAGATGACGATACTTCCAAGCTACATACTGAAGAGATAGTCCTCAAAGCTGATGTCTTGGAAGTAGATAATCTACCAATTGTGGAGGGCCAAAAATAAGATAATCTTCATATTTTCTTTGTTGATCCTATGGAAGAGTGTGTGGAAATCCCAACTAGCTCAAATTATCAAGCAGTGATCCTTTGCAAGAGCCAGAGACATGAAAGGTTGTCACCTTCTGTGATAGCCTTGATATTGAAGGTTAATCTTCAATATGCTCTATGGATACCTCTGACAAGCAGCCAGAGTTTCTACTTCTTCTTGACATTACTCAGCTGGTTGCATTGGCATTTTTGTATCGTATGATAAATGTAAATACTCCATGTTTAGAATGGGTTAGATAGGAATGTCAATAAAGCTCAGTTCTAAGCATGTAGATTAGTTGTTGTTTTCTGCTTTGAAGAAAATAAAAAAATTCAAAAATACAAAAAGAAAGAAAAGAGGGCAGATTGTCAAAACAAGAAAGGTATAGCCCCATACCAAAAAAGAGAAACAAATTCTGAAAGTGTGCAAGCTTAAATGCCACTTCTACAAAACACACTTCTATTTAGTCAAACAGCTTAATCTTGACTAATTAGTTTTAAATTTTATGTTGATAGGATAGTGAATTCGATTTGCCAAACTGTTTAATCTTGGCTTATCAGTAGATAGATTAGGATAGAAATTAAAAGTTCAAACATGTTCAAAATCTGAACCTAAGTTTCCACAGAGAGATGACTCAAATCTATTTTATTTTCTAAGTCAAAGAAGATGTAAATCTGGTTCTAATTAACTCAAAATCTGAACCAGAGAACAAAGAAGGAATAGCTCAAAGCAAAAGTTAAGATAGAACTGTAAAAAAGATGAAGGAAGCACTTTGAATTTTCAGATCTTAAGCCTTCCATTTTTGTTTTAAATTTTCTGCAAAATAAATGTCTATGTGCAACTTGTTTTTATGCCATAGATCATAGTAAGTCAAACAGTTTAATCTTGACTTGAATGTTTTTAAATTTATGTTTTAGAATTTAGAGAATAAAAATCTGTTGGACAGTTTAATCCCAACATATGGTACAATAGGTAGAGAAGCATCTGAACTCAACTGTTTAATCTGAGTTCAGGGAGAAATAAGGAGCAGAATTAGATTAGTTTTATGCTTTCAAAAGAATAAAATGTTGTGAAAAGAGTTTGCCAATCCAAGTGCACTCTAATGAAGAAAAAATGCTAGATCAATAGGATTGGGTAGGTAGAAATCTTGTATTGATGAAGATCCATTGTTTTTTTGACTGCTAACATGTTTTTAGAACAAAGAAGATCATCCACAGAAAGAAAGGTAGCCCAATGGATGAGGCAACTGATCAACCTCCCAGAGAACATAATGGATGTGGCACAGGTCAGCCTCCCAGAGAGTGCAAGTCTGAAGTTCTTGATGCCTTCAAGAAGGCATCATCCCCAAGTGGAGCCACTGTTAGCCAGCTATAAAATTTGTTATACCAAATGCTGGCTAAAAACTTTTTTGAGCCTTCAAGGAAAAAATTTTATTACTAAAAGGTCTTGGCTCTTGAAGACTCTTGAAGGCCTCCTGCCTCTGTCCTCAAATCTTCACTACTGTGCCTATTCCCCTTTCAGAATCCTGCTGATTCCCAAGAAAGAATATTGTTGCAAGACCCTTTTCCCCCTTTTCCCCTTTTCAAAAGCTAACCTCATTTTCTATCCCTCTATTTCCCATGAAAATCCCTCATTTTCATGTTTTTCCCATTTCCCCTTCTTCAAAATCCCTTGATAAGGTTTTAAGACTCCCTCTTAGCCTTATCGGAACCCCTCTAACCCTTTGAAAATCATTCAAAATCCATAAGAATCATATTTTTTATGTATTGTGAACTTAAGCCCCCTTGGGCTAAGTTTTTAACCCCCCCCCCCTCCATAAGCCCCCAGTCGTACTACCCTTCATATAACCTTTGGCCCCGCAGACGGGCGCATATCCGCTTCAAATAAAATATTTCCCGGCCAAAGTTTAAAACCTTGGTTATATATTAAAAATCGTCGGCTTTATTATTTTATAAAATTTCCGCCGGTTCCGTTTTTAAATCATTCCGTACCGTCGATCTAATCTGAAGATCGGATGACGCGGAGTCCATCTCTCCTGTGGTCCTTGCATTCCACTCACCATTCTGAAAACCGCGTGGTATCTATCGCACCGCCTTTGGGCGACGGCGGTTTTTTCCCGATCGACAGTGATTCCATACACTAGCCGACACGTGTCCTGGGCACTGTTCATAAAACCGCCATCCATCGCGCGTTAACGTTCGGACGTGGAACCCGCGCGATATTGGCATCCACCGTCCGATCTGGGGCGGGCCATCCAACGGCTATCACTCACTGAAGATGCCCGACAGTTAACCGAGCTACGACGCGGCATCCAATTAATTTCCGCCATACAGATCGACGATTCATATTTCATCGCCCACTTCCATTGCCTAGTTAACATTTCTCATTTTGACTTTCCATTTTTCGCTCTCGACCGTCGATCTCTGCGCGATCGACGGCTCTGATTCAAAATTTTCTTCCGCCTTCACTACGCCTTCTCCCGATCAATCTTGACCGTTTGATGATACCGTCCAATCGCCATGCTTCCTCCACATGTCCTTCGCAGCAATAAACCTATATATGCAGGATTTTTTAATATTTGTTTGTATTTTGCAGGGTTTAAATGGTTTTCTTGCCATTTTTGAAGAAAATTCGAAGGCAGAGGATGACGATCTTCCTGCCTTCGATTCACCAAAGAAAATCATCACAGGGTGTTAAAAACATGTTTTTATCAATCGTTCATGAAGCATTGATGCCACATAACCCTGCGCAGCCCTGTATATCAGAAAAAACCATGAATCGGGCACAGTAAAAAAGTATCAGTGACGAAGGCCAAAATTTATCAGAACAGAGGACTAAAGACAAATTTCGCGGGGATCACGGCTAAGAATGTTTATCAAAATCCTAATCCCCGATTTAAAATACAGTTTAAAGAAGATCTTAAGGGTTTTATCAACAGGAGCGCTTCCACCGCCACATCTGAGGCAAATTGATTCCTTCCAGCTACTAAAATGCCACCTGTACCTCAAAGTATTCAATCAGAGGCCGAATTTATTGATCAGGATCAGATATTTGTCTCAAAACACAGCCAAAGAGGAAACTCTGCCAAGGAAATTAATGACAAACATCTGCAGAGTTACTTCGACGCCACACAGAGCCTCAAAGGTCAAAAAAAGCTCCCACCGAGCTTAAACTTTATGTAAAACATTTAATACAGAGTGCACCCATGTAATTTTCTTCATTGAGCCCCTCAAAGGCCAAGAAGCCATTAAGTCTGTATTAATTGTAATTAGATATCTTTTATCAGATCTCACCTCCTCATTCTTCTATATATACTTCTGCAAAAGATGAGTGAAGGGTTGGTTGCAGAACTTTGAAATATATTTGAGCTTAAACTTCTGATTGTAAATAGTGTTCACTGGCCATTGGAGCTCTGCTTGTGATAGATTAGTTAGGCTGAATAGTGAAGATGATTTCTAAACTGAAACATTGGACCTGAGTATTGTAACTGGTTTGACATTAATAACAAGCTGTTTTTTGGGATCCTGGTCTATATCACTAGTGAAGTGCCCCTTTCTTTGTTATTGTTTTCCTTCTATGTATGTCATATTGTTCACTATTTTCTGATAAAGAACAACATTTATAGAGTTAGGACCTGCTGTATATCAGTAACCTTCTCTGACTGAAAAGCTTTATCTCAATGTTTTCCTCCAATTTGTTTATTTAAGAACGATTTAATACAATTTAAGCAGTTATGAATGCTGGAGTTCCCTCGTCCTACTGTTTTCTTTAAACATTGTTCTTGAAAGTTATTTTCCTTATTTTTCTTATTAAAGATGACTATAGAAGATATGGTGTGCCCTGGTCCTAGTTTTTCTCCAAAACCAGATTCTGAAAGTTTCCCTTAGTGTTGACTGAAAGCAGACTAGGTTTAAAAGTACTTTATCTGATCTTAAGTTTACACTCTGTCTTCTCTTATATGTTTTCATACTTTCTGAAGGTAATTATGTGGATTACTGGATTGTTTGTTAATTAAGCTGCTTTAATACAAACTTGCCCAAGAAGTCAATGGTTAGCCCTGCACTTGATTGGTTTTAAACAGTTACTTAAGAGGCTTTTCTTGTTTGGAATGACTATAAATCCCTTGTGAAATTATTATCAGTTTCCACCCCTCCAACACTTTATTGTTCCCATTCCATCAGTTTAAATCTCAATAAACTTGTGATGTAGATGACTTGCCCCTTGGATCACTCTTGATGTTGTTGTTCAATTAAAGCCCTGTTATGACTCCATAGCCCAATGGACTAAAAACCAGCGTTATATCTATCTTTATAGCCTAGCTATTCTATTCACTTGCAACTTCTCACCTTTGAAACTGTTTTGCATTTATAACTTTCCCCTCAAGTAATATTCATGCTCAACCATCCAAAAAACAAACAAAACCCTTGGCCTTCATAACTAGGCTAATATCATTACCCCAAATTTCAAAGACAAATCCATCTTTGCACTTATTGGAGAGATCCCTCTCCGGATTCAGGAGGGCTAGATCCTAGAATCCCAAAGTTGGTTGAAATAATGTTGCTTCTGCAGTTTTAGTCTCACCAATCTACTAAAATTATAGATTCCTAACACTGATTATAGGGATCATGGCACAAAAGCATGAAGTGGACCAGCCAAAGATTTGAGCTTTTTCCTTAATTTCTTGGACACATTAATTGTTATTTTTGTGATAATTTAGGCCATATGTCCAAAGACTACAAGCTTCCCATGGCCATCATGGAATCGAGATGAAAGAAAAGAAATCCGGTGCGAGTACCTCCAGTATGCATTAAAGCAACCTTCATGTGAAATTCAAGAAAATATAGAAAAGAAAGGAGTAAAAGGAAAATTGAGGCCAATTCACCCTCAAGGGGAGCTCTAAGCAATAAATGCATAAATTTAGGAGGAGCTCCTCAAAGGAAAAATAGCCTTTCCATATTTGACAATATTTGTGTAAAGGTTTTCTTTTATCATTTGATCATTATTTTAAATAGGAGCATGATCTGGTTTAATTTGTTCAAGAATTCATCATATTGTCTTGTTCTCCAAAAATATCAAATCTGCAAGTAGCTCTGGTTAAACTTTTTGCACATGAAATATCCTATACCAACAAGAAATCAATGCTTAGCTTTTGAAATGTACTCTAAATAAAAATAAAATGATATATAAACAAAATTATAAAAGGAGAAGAAATGTGCAAAACTGAAGCTATAAAGGTTATTTCCTTTTTCTGGATTGAGCGTATACATAGCCAATGGTTCTTGTCATTGTTTCTGATTTTGGCCTCACAATAATGTAAAAGAATTGATTGCATTATCATATCAGAAAGAAGAGATCAATAAGTAAGATGGCACTCTCAAAATGCGACTTAGAGAAGAGAAAATCAACGTAAAACCTTTACCAAAGTGTTGTGGGCATACCATGAGAGAAAAACCAAGGAAATTTTGTGTATAGTTTTGTTTATTCTTGATCAAAATAATTTTGAATGCATTGGAGTAGTGTAATTGGAATTTGGTGTGAATACTTTCATGGCTCGACTCTTTTGAATTGGTCTTCCCAACGCATCAGAAAGTTGAGGTTGCATTTGATTATAATTAATGCATGGATTTTGTACATTTTGATAGCTGCATTTTTCTTCTAAGAAGTTCTTCATATGTCATAATTTTAGTTTTGATTTGGTCTGCTGGGTATTGGAATTTTTGTTATGGAATGCATTCATTGTTGCATTCTAGTTGATATTGTATGGATAAAAATTAAAGATCTGATTTGGTTCTTAAGGGCATTATGGTCAACAATTAAATTTGTTGCTAAGTCAAGAAAAGGTTTGATGAAAGTGGGGACTCGCATGCCTTAGATCTATTTGGACATAAAATAATAATAATAATAATAAAAACAAAAGAGATACAGTGACATGTGGTTTAACGGTAAGTTTCGTTGGGTGAAACCCACGAGACGGAGGTTCAAATCTCATTGAATATATGGCCTGTTGTGTCTTGGCTAGAAGAATAGGCGACCCCATAGTGGACGTCTCGGCTCATGTTGAGGCATAAGTTAATTGCTATCCTAGATTTTTAAAAAAGGAAAGAAAAAGGAAGGAAGAAAGAAAAAGAAAAAGAAAAAGAGGAGAGAGAGGTGCACATGGAAATTGATGGTGTGAACTGTAGGAAAGTTGGAGAGAAACTGTCATTGTGAATAGCGTTGTTCTTAAGAGAGAAACATAGATAACACTAACATCAATTCTGGTATAACACTCTCGTGCACGCTCCAAAAATAAATCTTAGCATAAAACAAGATGTCAGGATACCCTTCCGAGAAGGCACATATCTATAATCATAAATCGTGAAGTTGTATATTCATTAGGCAATCTAGAATAGCACATGGGAAATATTTTTGGAGGAGTCAACGCATGTATGAAGCAAAATCTCATGTTCTGACCTCCAGAAATGAAATCCAGTGTTTGCCAAACTTATCTCTTTTGATTGCAGTATATTACAAAGGTCGCTTTAAAGTTTGGGTAAGCCACTATGAGCTGTGGAATATTAGTCGCAGTCTTAAGTTTGCCTGGGAAACAAACTATATACCCAATGTTGGATATCGTACTTAGTTTGGTAACAATGGTATGTATTGTCAACAAAGATGTAAATTGTAATGTAGTGGCTGCCCAACAATTATACCAAAATGTTGTGCGTTTGATCTCGGCTATGGTGTGATATGGAGTTTTAGTGAATGAAGAATTAATCATTGGTCGTGTATGGCTGCATTTTCAGGTAGAGCATGCTTGTGTGCAGAATTGACAGAAATATTTCCTAAACCATTGTTGCAAGTAAGAAATGAAGATTTGACTGGATGGGCATTCGTTCTATTCTCCTAGAGGGCCCAGTTTCCACAACAACATTATCTACTTCAGAACGCTGATTTTGATTGCATTTATTGAAGATAATTTCTTTGTGAAAAGGCTACTTCAACTTGATTTTTATCTCAAGGGTTGAGTTAGTTTTGAATTTGTCGAAGGATTTGTGATACAAATTGCAGTAGTTTGTGTTCACTGGCTGATAGTTAGCATATTAAACGCAGTTAACTTAATATAGTACATAAAACATGAGACAGTGCAAATATATTTAGATGGTTAATAAGCATGATAATTATGGCAGAGCTTTATGTGATTTCAAGTAAGCAGAGACTCTCTTTGACATTGAGATTGCATAATCTTGGGACGTACCTCATGATGTTGCCTTATAAGGATTTATGTGCTTCCTTGAATTTTTATTTTAGTAGAGAATAGTGATGATTTGGAGGGAAAAGGAATTTTGGATGACATATGCTAAAGTTTGAAGTCTCTTTTCATTGATGATATCATAATATTGTTTTT
Organism: Pinus albicaulis; assembly: GCA_034641835.2. Lineage (NCBI taxonomy): Eukaryota > Viridiplantae > Streptophyta > Pinopsida > Pinales > Pinaceae > Pinus > Pinus albicaulis. Next base: position 1,299,094,662 of record CM076584.1, on the reverse strand, counting down.
GGCATTGCATACGAGAGTCATGAGTCATTGTGCATTAAAAAGGACATTCATTTATTTTTCAGTTATATGTGGCCTTGGATGTCATTGTCCTCCTCTTGTAATGAAGCCTTATAAAAGTGAGTGTTGTGTTAATCATTGTCATACTCATGTCTTAATTCATTGTTTGGATAAAGAGTCTCATGATGTAAAAATCAAGTCCATGTTGTCATCTGTCGGTGATGGGAAGTGTCATGTGTCAGTTCAAGGGGTTTTGTGTTTATTTTACACATATTTGTGTCCCTTTGGTCAAGGTTCAGATAGTCTCTTACAAAGAGGCATTGATAGCTAGAAATTCCCTTGTACAATAGTATGAGGGATTATTTACAATTTGCATGCAAGGGGAGCATGCCTAGTACATGGTTTCTATTCAGATGTGATTATCACATTACAACTTTAGGAGCCTTCAGTAAGAAGTCATTGATTCTAGGATAATGATGAATATAATGCTTAGGGGGAGCTTGTCCAGTGTTTTTCTCGCTGATAAAATTTAGATGTTGTTGAGGGAGTATGGATGGTGGTTATGTTGTTTCTTTTCCCTTGTCTTCTTGTATGTGTTGCTCTATGCTTTTGGTGAGGTCAATGTGCATTGGTTAGAGGTTTTTATTGATACTTAGAGATTGTTGTTGTTGATGGTCACAAATATGTTTCAATTGGTTTGATTAAAGAGTGATGTTGATAGAGATGGAGTTGGTTAAGTCTTTTGCTGTTGAGTTGAGTGATGTTGTTGTTGTTGGTGCTCATTGAGCGATGTGATTTGTTGTTGCTGTTGAAATTTGCAACAAGAAACAGTGAAATTGGCATCAAAAGACAACACACACACTGGTGTGAGATCACAAGTCACAGAGTGATGGATCTTAGTGACACATTAGTGTGCAAACCAATTTTTAAATAAATTGTAAAATTAATTGTAATCTTATCTCATAAAAACTCGTAATAGTTAACTAAATGTGATAGAATTAGTTAGCTCAGGAATTTCGGGTTGAGGGTCTAAGGATAGGTGTGTAAAGTGATTCCATTATTAAGAAGGTCCAGTTGCATTTGTAGCACTAGTGTAGTGTGGGTGGGATCAGTTAACTCACAATAATTGAGTTAAAATCAGTTTAACTAGTTTATGAGCTAGTGGAAGATCAAGTGAATTAAAATAGATTTAATTCATGAGTAGTGATATAACAAGTAACTGATGATTCACTATTTATAGTTACATGCATGATAATTCTGGTGGAGACCTAGTTGAGACAAAGGTTCAAGGCAAGTAAACTATAAGTTGTATTTTTAGCAAACTACCCAGATGGAGTTATATAACCACAGGAAGCCCATGATGAATTTCACAATCAAGGAAGGTTGAATTTCGTATTTAATAGGGGTTTAATTCTCTAGGGATTGCGTGAGAAAGGTAGGCTGAGAGTAGGATGATAATTGGCTATGTGTTTCTCCAATTTTTCCTAGATCAGTGTGAAGCAATTGGTGGAGTTTATGAGGTTGTGGTGATCACAAATAAATTGTATTGTTTCATCATTCCTTGGTTGATTATACAATAAATATGGAGGGGTTTTGAGTAGTTTATTTCCCCTAGAATATCTGGTGTTGTGTATTGATATAATTCTTTCTCTTACTTGCATGTAAATGAGCGATTATGTTTTATATTCCGCAAATATTGTAGAAGGATTAAATATATTTCTTTAGTACATTGCATGATCGTATTGATTCCATTGATATAATTTCTACATGGTATTATAGCTGTGTTAGAGATTTTCTACATGGTATCAGAGTTGTGTTAGGTATTTTCTAAATGGTATCAGAGAAGGAATTTTTTTGGTGGCAAGTTTGCAAAGAATATCTGAAATTTTTGATGCAAAAATTTCAAAAACAAATAGCATATTTGGATTCCTTGCGAAAAAAATACCCAAATTGAAAAAATAAATCGGTCAAATTGGAGCTCGGATGAGGGAGATATTGTCGATTTAAAATCAACTCTTTTTTTAGAAAGATTTGCGACGGCGAAACAATTACAAAGTGCACGAGTTAGAAAAGGAAATAAAGCCAAGGAAAAGAAGTCCCAAAGCAAAAAGTGCAAGAGAGACTTTTCTAAGATCAGATGCTTTCATTATCATGAGCATGGGCACTATGCTTCGAACTGTCCACAGAATAAGGAAAGAAAGAAGGAGCCTACAGTTGCAACGGGTGAAGCATTGGTTTCACAGTTTGAGCTTGATTTTACTCTCATCACATGCATGGCCAGCACTTCAATGGGATGCATGTGGTATCTAGACAACATTTCCTCATTCCATATGATGGGGAATAGAGATATATTTAGTGACTTGGAGGAGAATGACCTCCAGCAGAACATAGAGTTTGGAGATGATGGGAGGTATAGCGTGACGGACATAGGTACAATTACCTTTCATAGGGAATTTTTCTCCCCTCTCAGACTCACAAATGTTTTGTATGTTCAAGGCCTGTGGAATAATCTTGTCTCTATAGCAGTATTGGAAGACTATGGTTATGAGGTGATGTTTAGAAAAGGAAAGGTGTTCCTTAAACACATAGTCACGTGACAGGTGAAGAAGATTGTTTCAAGAGTCAAGAACCTATATGCTCTCGAGGTTGAGGATGCATGTAAGTATTTGAGGAGCGAAGTAATGGTTAATGACTTGGTAGTTGAGAGGGAGAAATTATCTCTCAACATGCAGCCTCAGAAGCAGTCTTAGAAGGTTGTGGAGCAGCCACAATTAGAGAATTAGAGAGGAGACCGAGTGGAATATTCTACTCAAGCAGAGACCTTCAGGAGGGGAAATTTTTATCCAAATGGGCAAAGGTAGTACATGCAGCTATACCTCCAGGTTTGAGGTGGGGCGATGTGCAAATATGATCCCAAGGAGAAATTTGGGTATGGTCTATTGAGATGGTGTGTCTCATGGATCGAACCTAGCTACGAGGAGCCCACAATAAAACAATAGCAGGAAGGATCAGTTAGATTGATGCAGTCAGATGTCAGGCGGATAGAAATCAGAGTGACAGGTGTGAGATACTAGAGTGTAGATCAGATTTGGAAGTAGTGCAGAGTGCATGTATGCAGATGTTAGCAACAACGTAGGGAGTGGTAGTAGACAAGTGAAGTAGCTAGCAGCAGTGAGAAGACTCTGATGACAGATGCATTATATTTATTCAGTTTTTTGGAGGCTATTAAATTTCAGGAGAGTTGCATGTGCGAAAAACACTAGAGAAGTGTTGCATGCAAAACATTCCAAAGGTATCGGATTGGGAAAGATTGATTTCTTTCTTGTTGAGAGGGAGTGTTGAAATTTGCAACAAGAAACAATGAAATTGGCATCCAGAAACAACATACACACTGGTGTGGGATCACATGTCACATAGCAATGGATCCTAGCGACACATTAGCATGCAAGCCAATTTTTAAATAAATTGGAAAATTAATTGTAATCTTATCTCATAACAACTTGTAAAAGTTAACTAAGTGTGATAGACTTAGTTAGCTCAAGAATTTCAAGTTGAGGGTCTAAGGATAGACATGTAGAGTGATTCTATTATTAACAGGGTCCAGTTGTAGTTGTAGCACCAGTGTAGTGTGGGTGGGATCAGTTAACTCACAATAAATGAGATAAAATCAGTTTAACTAGTTCTAACTGTTTTATGAGCTAGTGGAAGATCAAGTTAATTAAAATAGATTTAAATCACCAGTAGTGATCTACCAAGTAATTGATGATTCACTATTTATAGTTGCATGCATGCTAATTCTGGTGGAGACCTAGTTGAGACAAAGGTTCAAGGTGTTAGTGTCATGTGATTTGGCAGATTGGTAGACCAAATGACAGGGTAACATGGAACCAATCTTTGGAGTCTGAGGACCTAGCCATCCTAGACTCAGAGAGGGATCTCTCTATTGGATGCAAAGGATGTGTTCTTTTTGCTCTAGGGTTTTGATTTTAGGCTAGTTATTAGGTGTAGGGTCTGTTGATTGTTTTGGTTGGGTGAGATGGTCAAATGGAATAGGTGGAGTGAGAGCATGTCAAAGCCATTGGGCTATGGAGTCAAGTGAAACTCAAGGGTGTCTAAATGATGAAAAAGAGTGTGTTGCAGGGCCGATTGAGCAAGGTTAATGGATCCTTAAGGTGATGTATGAGGTGTAATGAACATTAAGATTTGAAAATACTAAGAGGTCTTAAACATATATAGTTTAAAAGTTACAATTCATGAGGCAGGGAAAACCATTAAGCTCAATAAAAAATACTCCAAACTAATAAAAATCCAAGAGAAACATTCCAATGAAACATAGAAGGCATAAGAGCTTATAACTTTATAAATTCACCTTCAGATTTTGGGAAAACATATAAGACAATAAAAATAACTTAATTTATGGAGAGGGAACTCCTAAAAAACATATATCAAGTTATTGGGAACTTTGAAACAAGTTTGTAAGCATGGAAAAAGGGCAAGATCGAGCGAGACCTCTTTGAATTAACCTAACAATCAATATTTCACAGAAAGGCTTCAAGATAGGGTTTTAAAAACTTCAAAGAAGCAGAGCATATCATGAAACATACTTGTAAGCTAGCATACTAACCATACATGAAACAAAAACAAGTTTTGGTGGACCTAAGGAGCAGTCAAGAATTCCTTAAGATGGCCAAAAGAGAAAACATCAAAGCTATAACAAATAGGAGGACTGAGGTGCCTCAAATAACATGTCTCACCTATACTTTTCTGTTTAATAGAAGCCAAGAAACATGAAACATAATGATAAGAAAGGAAGCAATAAACAAATTAGGAAGACGTCACCATTCACCAAGCTATGGAATCCTGCAAACAAGCCATTCATCCACTTCACAAAACCAATTTCTTCTCCAAGCTCATGAAACCATGTATATTGCTCTTCAAGCTCATCAAATGCCAACAAAATACATAGGGGCATCATGCTTTATTTATGGAGAAAATGAGGACTAAAACCCTAAATGTGGTAGGAAAATGTCAAATATAGTCATAAATATCATTTATGGCCAAGAGACCATGCAAGACCCAAGGCACATAATATCCTAAGAAATAAATGCTAAAATAACTATTTGCACCTAATTCTAGCTTAATTTCCCTCAAAAAACTCAAAAATATCTATTTGCAATAAATGAGTGTGTTTTGTTGACTTTTGGTCCAAAACACACTAGGCAGCCTCTGTGCGTAGCGCCACTTCACCAGAAAATAGGATCTCTTACAGCTGAGTTTTGGACCCCTTCCTGAAACCAGATTTGGCTCCGTGATGGCCCGTTGCAAAGACTGATGAGTCTACTTTCCAGAAATGCTTTAGTTGTGCTTAGTGGATGCCATTTACCTATTCAAAAATCAATTTCTCCAACATTTCTCTGTGTGTAGTGCCTGGTCTGAAAATGAGGCAGAAAGGTCAAATTTTTGATGTTGTTTGACCTTTTGAGAGGGTAAAAATGCTCCAAATTATCTAAAAATTGGTGAGAAGACTGTTGGTGATGTGAGAAATCCAAAAATGAAAACTTTGAGAGCTTAGGATGCACCAATTTTGTGCGTAGCACCTAGGGTGTTGTGCACAGAGGGGTCAAAATTTGGAAAAAAAACAAAAAATTGTCCAATTTGCCTCAAAATTTTTGGAGAAGTCCCTCAAGAGGTCTTGGACACCTGTTGAGAAGCCTCAGCCAAAATTCCAAGGCTTTCTTGCACTTTTTCTCTTTTTAGGTCTTCTAGCTCCATAAGGGTCTTCTTCAGTTTGGCACAAGCAAGCATGTTTTTCCTTGCATAATGCTTGGTCATTTTCTTTTGTAGGGCAAGGCCTCTATTTACCTCTTTGAAATGCTTATGCTCCTCTTTTTAATAGTGGATGACACAATGTGCCATTTCAAAGTCTCTTTCCCACTCCTGAAGTTGTGCATATTTCTCCATGAGAAGCAATCTAGTGGTCATCTTATTGTCCTCATTGTCACTGTCTAGATCAATGAATTAAGGCTCTTGAGAAGTCTTCTTGATCCTTTTGCTTCTCCTTACCCTTGCTTTTTGCTCACATTTGTCCATCTTTTCCTTTCCTTTTTATTTGTGGTTGATAGCTGGAGGAGAGATGGCCCTTTTCCTTTTTGAGGAAGCAAACACATCTCTTTTGCCTCTATGGTAGGTGCATGTGAGAGGAGTGATGAGGGTGCCTTGATCCTTGGTGAAGCCACAAGCCTTTTCATTTTTGTCATGGATTTCATGAGTCACTTCATGCTCCATTGGGTCACTGATTTCTTGACCTTGAGCTTCATTATCATCTTCATTTCCCTCACTATTTTCCATGTTGTCTTTTTGGCTTTCAAACTGATCACTACCCTCCTCACTTGCCTCATTTTGGCTTTGTCCTTCACTAAGGTCTTCTTCTTGGTCACTTCCAACATTGTCACTTTGAGTTCCTTGGTCATTCAGAGGCTGACTTGTGTCATAATAGTCATGACAGCTATCATGAATTTCATGACTATTTCCTTGCTCATCACTGACTGTCTCATTTGTGCCACTACCTTGGTCACTGTCTACCCCTTGAAATTATCTTTCAACCTCATAATCTGTCTGCTCTTGGTCTTCAGTTTCTTTATCCTCTTCCTCTGTTTCTTCATTTTCATTGTCTTTATTCATTTCATCACTTTTTTCACTATCATTGTGCTCACTGTCATGCTCAAGCACATCTTCGTCTTGGCTGTCTTGTGCACTCTCTTGATGACTGTCACCTTCATTGTTTTCTTCATAATCCCCTTGGTCTTCATCTTGTTCATCATCAACACTCTTTTATGAACTTGAGATTGTTTTATGGGTGTCATCACTATCACTGTTTTTCTCAAATTCGTCACTGCCTTTCCCTTCATGGCTACCATGTTCATCCTCCTCCTCCATGTCATCATCATCTTCTTGTTCATTGTTGCTATCATCATCGTCTCCTTATTTTAAATTTGTTTCTTCCTCACTGTTTTCTTCGAGTCTTTCACTGTCATTTGTTTGTCCATTATTGCTACTACCACCATCTTCATTTGATGCATTAGGTGAAGATATAGGAGGTGGGTTTCCTTGTGGAGAAGGCATATGTGGCGATGGTGGAGGAGTGGAGGTAGGTGGGTGTGAAGTGGAAGGAAAATTTTGCTGAATGAAGGCTTGGGGATTCACAAACACATCATGTGAGATAAAAACTTCCTAAGGGATTCCTTGCTCCTCTAGCTAGTGTAAAAAAATCATCTTAACCAAGGAGTGATGAAAAAGGCTCTGAATTTGGTGGGCATAACTCCTCTTCTTGACCACTGAAGCCATTTTTTCGATGCTCTGGTAGAGATAGTATGGTAGGTTTAGCAATTTATCCTTGGTGAAGTGCATCAGAAGCATTATGTGATAAGAATAAACCCTGGAGTACCTCCCCTCACAGGTGAAGTACTTGATAATCTGCCTCATCAGTAGGGCATACCTCTCTAGCAGGTGGGAGAAGGGGAAAATAGCCTTGTAGCCTTGTTGACAGCTAGGTTTGAGGTAGGGCTCATAATAACTCAAGTCCAATTTCTTCTGTTTAAACCATCTCTCACCAATATCTGGTATTCCTGTGGCTTTAGCAATGGATTCAGATGAGAGTTCAAAATTCACTCCTGCTAGGTTGACCTGGTGGGTTTTTAAGCTGAGGATGAACAACCTAGTCAAGTCTGACTGGCTTTGAACTTGTTTAACCTTCTCACAAAAATGATAACATCCAACATCTTGAAAAAAGGCAAGGATCTCGATAGAAGAAGTGATTTGAATGGTGTCTAAGGGCTCAAACCTATTAACCCTTCCTCACTTATGCTTTGGCTTGATAGATCTTTGGTTGTCATCACTGCCGATATGGATTTCTTCCTCAGACATGGTGACTGGCCTAAAACAAAATGTTTTAGCTTGTTTGAGAATTTTTAGGTCTAGAGAGGGTAATGAGTGAAATGAGGGCAAATTTCAACAAAAGAGTGCCAATTGAATCATTGGAGGATTGTTTTCAGATTTTTAGAAGCAGGTTGTTGTCATTGAGTGCCTTTACACATATAACAACCTTTCTCTTGGTAATTTCTTTCCCTAGAGGGTCAAAATTTGATTTCCATGTAGCTTAGGGTTTGGTCAAGTTTTTTTAGGTTTTGAACCTCTCCCTTGATTATGTATGCAAAGAAAAACTTGGAGGGAAAACAAAGAAATGCCACCAACATTGTCTAGACCTTTACAGGAGCTTGGAGGCAAAAATTTCACTTTTGGGCACCTTTGGGAAAATTTGACAAAAAGTTGCAGGAGCATAGCGCCACCCGACTGCACGTTCAGGTCAGGTCAGGTTGGCAGTTTTGTGCGCAACGTCGGGTCGAGACAAGCCTGTCAGAGCACAGCGCCAACATGAAGTGGGCAAGTCTATTCATTATGGGCCTTTGCATAGTACCGCCCTCCCGGTGAGCATCGTAGTGTTAATTTTCACTTTCGCTGCCTCCTTTGTGCACAACGCCGATGGCCAGGGGCGTAGAGTCGGCCTCGGTGTGCAGCGCCTGAAATTTTTCTTTAAACTCTCACAAAAATCCTCAAAACTTGCTTTCAATGACTTTTCTCTTTTTTGCATGACAATGAGGTTGAGGGAAAGGGAAAGGAGGATTTATAATCTTTTGAAAAAATAAATTTATGAGCCCAAACCCACTTTCCTAATGTTGATTTCTCTTTTTATTTATCTCACTATGCTTTTGGCCTTTTTGGTCCTGTAGATGGCATTTTGACATAAGGAAAATGGCTTTTTCCTTTGCTGGAGTATCTTGATGTTCTCCTTGTGCTCACAAACCCTTCAACCAGCTCAAACAGTGCCCTTTACCCCGTTTTGTAAACATGAACCGTTTTATGATGTTTTAACATTTGTAACAACAAATTTTTGTGATCATTTGACATATTTACTTTGACTGACATTCTGTCAGGTTTTCTCTCTAAAATAGTGAATAACCTCCCAGTATGAAAACCCTAACAGCAAGCATCAATAGTCCCTTTAGTCTTCAGGTGGGCCATCATTGTGAAAAAAATTTGGTTTGTTTGTCTCTATCAATTTTCCTATAGGTAGCTATTTTGACAGTCCTGAAGAAGTGTCATTTATGGCTTACCTATATCTTGCATAATATACCTTGATAAAGAAATCATTTTGGAGGCTTTACTTCTCTTAAACCAGCTACATGTCTGTTCCTTTGATCAGTTTGATAATGATGTATGTCTAGTGACAAAGGTGAGTTATTTAAACCATTTTTGTGTCTTTTCCTGGCCACTTCTATTCTTGCAAGTGTCTACACAACTTCTACCTTTTTTATCACTGTCCTCTTGGAGTTTAACATCTTATTTTATCAATAATGAACCTATGCTTGTCATAGTTTCCTCCTTGGGAAAATTCTTCCCTCATGCTTGCCTCCTTGAACCTTTTAAAAAAGACTTTGATTGTTCCTTTGAGAATTCAAACCTGGAACTGATATTTCTGGCCCTTTTTTTGATACCCTTTATCATCTTTCTTCCTTTGGTGTAGTGGAGTATTGGTTTTTATGTCTGCCTTATTTGATCCCTTTAAGACTTCTGATTTTACCTTTTGATGAGGTGGAGTTAGTGCCTCTTTTCCAAACCCTAGAGGACAGTTTGAAACCCTTTGAAGCCATCTATTGTTATGAAGGAGGCCCTTTGTCATTATTTGACCATTTTTTGTCCATCTCCCCAAACTTCTAGGTTTTAGGGCTACTTAGGAAAAAGTAAATAGTGTTGTCTTCTAAGCTCCCTAAAACTTCTCAAATTCATTCATCATTTCTATAAGTCTTCAATGTGTACTTGATGGAGTTTGAGGTAACCTTTGCTTTTGTAACCCTGGTACTGATTTATTGCTTGGTCAAAAACAGTCACAAACCTTGATTTTCATCAAACAGATGATTGCTGCTTTCTTCTTGATATGAATGGTCTTCTTATGATATTTTTCTCTTTTACCTTAACCATTGCTATTCTGATGGCTATTTGATCCTCTTGTAAAAAGGTGAGCAAAGGGAAACTATCCCCTTGCAATATTTGTGCTTTAGGCCAAAATCCTTTCTGAGTGACCACTTTTGATCAATCTGGACAAGATCACTTGCCCCTTGCTTCTTTGAATGCAGTTTATTCATACAAGAAAAACATAGTTTGCAAGGCACCAAATCCACCCTATGACTTTGTGAAACCCTAGGTGACCTAGTGGAGGCTTTCTTGGATTTGGTTTTTGGACTGAGACCTAGACTTTGGGATCATCAAGTGTAATATAGATTTTATGATAAACTGATGTATTGAAGATCCAAAATCCAATGTACTTGATTTATATAAAAAGTCTACAGAGATATTTTGAGACCATCAGTGTTTGGGAGTATTTTGGGATACACAACAAAGTTGTTTGATTGGTGGGCTTAGGTAGCAGTGGGGGTTTTTTTAGGCAAAACAAAACAGAAGATTTTGGTCAAAGGTTACAAGATATAGAAAAAATGTATGACTTGAGTCCCTAATTGGTTTTCTGAGACTGGTAAGCAGAGCTGGACATAATGGAAAGATGAAATAGTGAAAAACTATCTGTAAGGATGATGAAGGCAGTGAGATTTCTAGAAATCACAATGTTCATGAAATTTGTTTCTAGAAATCTAAGGAAATCATTTAGTCATCTATGAAGGAAAAAATTACTTATGACTAATAGTGGCTCCACTTGGGGAGGGTAGCTCCTTTTCAGGAGGTGTCCAGAACTTTAGATCTATGGCTTTATGGAAACCAGTGCCTCATCCATTGGGCAAATTTTTTACCTCTTTCTCTTGTTGATTCTTGTTTGAAGATTATGATGATAATAATCTGAAAGAAATGATTCAGCTCCAATCCATTTCTGCCTACTCAACCTACTTTGCCTAAATTTTTTTCTTCTTCAGGTGCATTTGGACTAGCAACCTTGACATCTTCTTATTTTTTGAAAGAAAAATAAACTATCTACTTCTACCTTATGTCTTTCCAGAGCTCAGATTATGCTGATGAACTCCTTTGATTCTCTACCTATACTATTCAATTGTCAAGGTTAAACTGTTTGACAGGATTTATTCACTAAGCTAAAAACATGAAATTGAAAACATGGCTAAATCAGGATTGGACAATCTGATTAACCATGGGTTTGTGGCATAAAAACAAGTTGTACACAAATGTTATTTTTGTACAAAATAAGACTAGAAAAATCAGGGCTAGGATACACTGTTTGCTACTCATCCCTATTTTTCTCTTTGGTTTTGTTTTAGGCATGTGGAACCAGTATCTTTCTACCTAATCTATCTTTTGACAAGTCAAGCTTGAATAATTTGACTCATTATCTTTCACTAACTTATCAACCATAAATTTAAAACATGTTTAAGCCATGATTAGGCTAGATGAATGAAACAAGACTCCTTTATGCACTATTAGTGGTATTTAGACTTACATACTTTCAGTAGTTCTATTTCTTGGGTATGGGGCTTTACCTCTTTTCAAATCTGCCCTCTTTTCCATTTTTCTTTTTTGTATTTTTTGTGATTTCTCTCAATATCTTTTCATCAAACAATGATATGTACAATGAATGAGAAATTATAACTAAGACTCGAAATGGCCATGGTATTTGATTACCCTGTCTTCCACAGGATCATCCAATAATTCTCTTTCATTCAACTCTTCTAGATAGGGAACAGGGCTATCTACTTTTGAGGGCATGGTATAGGACTTCTACCAAGAATTGTCAAACATGCTAAGCTCTTCTTTATATTTATCCTTTGATTTTAGTTTCCAAACCTTGTTTCTATGAGAGAAACTATCTAGGTGAAGAAGGAATAGGCTTCATAAGCTCCCAAACTAATGAAAATGTCATCAACGTACATCATAGTGAAAAATTTGGTAATAGGAGGCATGGCCTCTTGGAAGGTGTCTTTAGCTTTCCTTAATCCAGGAAAAATTTGTTCAAGCATGTAGTCATCCGAAGGAACTTTGAAAATTTCTTTGTGTTGATTGATTTGAAGTGGTATCATCTCATGAAAACCTGAAACACTACCAATCAAAGTCACGTTGTTAGAAATTCCTATTTTTGGCATAGGATGAATTATCTTGGGAAAAAGGTGTTTGTATTCCATGGAGGGTTTGCCTAAGTGTCTAAATTCCATACATATTCTGCATCCTTTGGTTTTCTTTGTTAGTGATAGAATTTGCCCAAATGTTTCATAGTTCTCCTTGGAAAAACATCCTTTTTTAACAATGTCTATGTCATTAGGCTTTGAGCTTTTACTTCTATAAACAAGAATATCTTGGCATTTCTTGGATAACCTCAAGTATTTGATTTTTGTGTGTAATGGCAAGGCTTTAGATAAGTTAATTACCTTGGGTCTCCTTAGGCTGCGTATATTGTATCCCTCTATATCAGTTTCAATAGACATCCCTTTAGGATTGATGGCCACATCAGTGAGAGTCAACAGCTTTTTTGGAGGAACAAGATTCTCTGATAATGAGGTGTCTAGATAAGGTAAGAACATGAGACTCCTTTGATTTATATTACCCAAGATTTTTTTTCTATGAGGGCATCTTAGCATTTTGGAATAGGTAAAAGGGAAGGGTTGTGTTTTTTATGTTTTTATTCCCTTTGAGCAACCTAATCTATATGTCAAACTGACCATTGGTTTTGAGGTTTCATTGTTAGTTTGTAGAGAGTCAAGTTTGATTTTTTCATAATGTGTTTGTTCAAGATTGCTAAAGTTCTGAATACTGAGTTCTTCATGTAAAGACTGGTTTGACTGTTGCAGTGTGCCTTGATGTGTTTCAACTTCATATACTGCTCATCAATATCTACTTCATCATATAATATGAAAGAATCAAGATCTGAGTGAATAGAGTAAAGAGGGGTGTTGTCTGGTTTGTCCTGACTGCTAACCATATACTTCATATTTGACTCTTGGTATAATCTCCTTGTTTGATTAAAAAAATGGATGGTTGCATAGGACATATCTAGTTGAAGGTTCCCCTGAATCTTGGCTCCCCAAGATCTGGATAAGAGCATGCCATACTTGGGAGGAATATCTGCCACTACTATGTCCATGACTAGATTCTTAGCAAGCACTTATGCTAGGTTGACACAAAGGTCCTTGATAAGGCCCAAAAATTTGACCCTACTGGAATCGAAGGAGTACAAGTCTTTGTAAGGTTTAGTTATTTCTAGGCCTAGTCTCTCCATCACAACTTTGGGCATGAGATTGTGAGAGGCACCAAAATCTAGCATGGCATTATGTAATATTTTGACATGTATTTTTAGGCTAATATAGAAAGGTGAAATGGCTCCTTCCTGATACTTTCCTTCTATTTTGGGTCCAAATAGCAACTTAGGTGTGTCATCAGCCAATTTCAAAGTGTCAGCATCATTTCCTATGTTTAGTACCTTCAACATCTGAGACCTATATATGGGTTAAGTAACCAGTTCAGTGAGGGGCATATTTACCTTGATTTTGGCAATCTCTCCCTCAAAACTGAAAGGCACTAGTGTTTTGGACATATTAACATCATCTTTATCAACCATGATCTTTTCTACATTCTTAATTTGTTGATCCTGATTTGGAGTTTTAGTCAAAATGGTTTTCTTAGGGTCACTAGTGGAGGTACTAGGATAGCTAAGGTCTTTGCTTGGCAGGCTGATTTTTCCTTTGTTTGTTTTGGCTTTCTTAACCACAGTGTTGACATTCTTTGCTATTTTCTTAGAGGTGTTTTCAGGTACTTTCCCAACAACAACATCTATTTGGTCCTTCTTGGTTGAATCTAGGTATTTTTTTCTCCTAAGATCATACTGATTATGGATTTCCATGATGGAATTTTCAAACCCTAAGCAGTAGTCTTCAGAATCCTCATAGTTTGTGTCAGTTTGATCTGAGGAAAAGAAGCCTTGTTCTTTTTCGGTGAGAAAAACATCTTCTTCATTATCAGAACGTATTATATTTATATGATTCTCCTCGGGTTCTATAATTTCTTCTTCCTCCTCATCTACAAAGTTTTGTTGAAAGGGAGATCTGATTTGTTGGTCATTTTCCCTTTGTTTGATTTGAGGGGTATCTCTTCTGAAGTTTTGAGTTCTGTTTCAGTTTTGGGAGTTGACTTGGTTGTCCCTAGGTGGTGTCCTTTCATTTAAGTTTATCTTCTCTATCATTCTCTCCATAGTCCTCAGTAGGTTGTCTAATTTAGAATCAGATGAGGAGGTTGAGGTCATGGTTTCATCCTTATAGGTTACTCTCTTCTCTGACTTCAACCTAGCTCTTTTTCAAATTAATTTTACCTCTACACTAATTTCTTCTTTTTTCATTTCTTCTAATGTTTCAGGGTCTCTTTCTCTCAATTGGAAAGTCATGTCTGGGTAAAAACCTTCAGGGAATTTCACTAGTGCTAGGCCTTGTGGGGTTTTCATGTGAGGAGGGAGAGCATTATACACATTGTTGAACCTAGTGCAATAGTCTTGCGCATTTTATCCTACATTCCTTTTAAGATTGTTGTATTCAGATAGGATTTGGAGGGGATTTTTCTTGATTTCCCATTTGTTTATAAAAGTTTGGTAGAGGGAAAGGAGGTCATGTATTGAATTAGGATTTAATGCTTTGAACCATTTTTTGGCCTCTCCTCCTAGGCTTTGTGCAAATATTCTCATCTTAATGGTTTCTTCCTCTATCTCAATGTAATCAAAAGCATCATTAATTCTATCTACATGTTGTTGGGTAGTGATGGATTCAACCCCTATGAAATGAGGAATCTTAGACTGATAGTCATTTGGAAAAGGTACTAGGGGTTGAGGTAAGGCCAAAGGTGCACACCAAGCTTCCATGATGTGAGTTAATGGAGGATTTACAAGAGGTGTGTTTGTGATAGGGGGTGTATGATGAAGTGGAGTGGTTTGCACTGTGGTCGTATGGATGATCATGGTGGAAGTACTTGGACCAACAAACTGATTTTGAATGGACTTGGTACGGAAAGAGTTGAAGTGGTGGAGAAGCTGAAAGTTAGGTGGTGTGGAAGGAGAAGCTTCTCTACTAGAACTCTAGTGCAAATCTAAGTGTTCAAGGTCAGTTTGATCAATATAGTTTGAGACTCATTTCGGAAGAGGTTCCTGGTATGGTGAAAGTCAAACTGGGAATATTGCAAATTTGTAAGGTGTTCAGGTACAGAGCTTGTTCTATGGATGGTTCGAACAGTGGTTAAGTCTCCAGATCTAGAAGTTTGCCCAAAAATCTTCTCTGGGTCATCAACTATGTTGGGAGGATTTGGGTCCGGATGAGATCTGGTACTGATCCTATGTGAAGCTAGATTTCAAATTTCAAAATTCAGAGAGGTTAAAAGTGTTTAGGACTGTTTCTGAAGGCTGACCTCTCTTAATGCTTGGTACTTATTACAGTATATGAATGGGTTCATAAGCTTCTTAGGGTTGGTGTGAAACAAATATAGGAATTCAAATGAGTGCTAATGAAGTAATAGGCCTACTGGAGGCTAGTGGAGTCGTTAGGTGGATATTTTTTGTTGTTTTAAGGATGTATGTTTATGGTCCACCACCAATAACTGACAAGAAACCAATCTAAGGGAGTTTTGGGGTTTTCTGGGACTCTTAAAGTTTGTGAGAGTGTCCTATAACTGATTCATCATTTTGCTAGGATGATAAAACAAATAGAGTCTACTCTTTGGCTAATATTTTGAGTTCTCTATGATCTGATAAGTGTATCTGAAGTCCTAAGGGTTACTTCTTTTGTCACTGACTCAAAAGGTTCCACCGTGATCACCAGAATGTTAGTGTGGTGATGAGGTGGCGGATTCACTAGATTTTATAAGTCAAACTTGAGGGTCTAAAGAGTCTTAAGAGGTATTCAGGCAACTATATACTCAGAAGGTCCCACCGTGATCGCCAAAATGTCAGTGTCCCGTGATTTAGCAGATTGGTATACCAAATGATAAGGTAACATGGAACCAAGCTTTGGAGTCTGAGGACCTATCCATCTTGGACTCAGAGAGGGATCTCTCTATTGGATGCAAAGGATGTGTTATTTTTGCTCTAGGGTTTTGATTTTAGGCTAGTTATTAGGTGTAGGGTTTGTTGATTGCTTTGGTTGGGTAATATGGTCAAATGGAATAGGTGGAGTGAGATAATGTCAAAGCCATTGGGCTATGGAGTCAAGTGAAAGTCAAGAGTGTCTAAATGATGAAACAGAGTGTGTTGCAGGGCCGATTTAGCAAGGTTAATGGATCCTTAAGGTGATGTATGAGGTGTAATGAACATTAAGATTGGGAAAGGCTAAGAGGTCTTAAACATATATATTTTAAAAGTTACAATTCATGAGGTAGGGAAAACCATTAATCTCAATAAACAATACTCTAAACTAATAAACATCCAAGAGAAACATTCTAGTGAAACATAGAAAGCATAAGAGCTTCTAACTTTAGAAATTCACCTTGAAATTTTGGGAAAACACAAAAGACAATACAAATAACTCAATTTATGGAGAGGGAACTCCTAAACAGCTTATATCAAGTTATTGGGAACTCTGAAATAAGTTTTTAAGCATGGACAAAGGGCAAGATCGAGTGAGACCTCTTTGACTTAACCTAACAATCAATATTTCACAGAGAGGCTTCAAGATAGGGTTTTGAAAACTTCAAATAAGTAGGGAATACCATGAATCATACTTGTAAGCTATAATAATAACCATACATGAAAAAAAAACAAGTTTTGGCGGACCTAAGGAGTAGTCAAGAATTCCTTAAGATGGCCAAAAGAGAAAACATCAAAGCTATAACAAACAAGAGGACTGAGGTGCCTCAAAGAACATGTCTCAACCTATACTTTTATGTTTAATAGTAGCCAAGAAACATGAAACATAATGATAAAAAAGGAAAAAATAGAAAAATTAGGAAGACATCACCATTCACCAAGCTATGGAATCCTGCAAACAACCTTCTCCATCATCAAGCCAAACAAGCCATTCATCCACTTCACAAAAGCAATTTCTTCTCCAAGCTCATGAAACCATGTATATTGATTTTCAAGCTCATCAAATGCCAACAAAACACATAGGGGCCTCATTCTCTATTTATGGAGAAAATTAGGTCTAAAACCCTAAATGTGGTAGGAAATGTCAAATATAGTCATAAATATCATTTAGGGCCAAGAGACCATGCAAGGCCCAAGGCACATAATATCCTAAGAAATAAATGCTAAAATAACTATTTGCACCTAATTATAGCTTAATTTGACTCAAAAAACTCAAAAATATATATTTGCAATAAATGAGTGTGTTTTGTTGACTTTTGGTCCAAAACAGACTAGGCAGCCTCTGTGCGTAGCATCACTTTAGCAGAAAATAGGGTCTCTTGCAGCTGAGGTTTGGACCCCTTCCTGACACCAAATTCGGCTCCGTGATGGCCGGTGGGAAAGCCTGATGAGTGTAATTTCCAAAAATTCTTCATTTGTGTTGAGTGGATTCCATTTACCTATTAAAAAATCATTTTCCCCAACACTTCTTTGTGCGCAGCGCCTGGTCTAAAAATGAGGCAGAAAGGTCAAATTTTGTATATTTGTTGAACTTTTGAGGGGATAAAAATGCTCCAAATGATATGAAAATTGGTGACTAGACTGCTGGTGATGTGAGAAATCCAAAAATGAAAACTTTTAGAGCTTAGAATGCACCAATGTTGTGTGTAGCGCCTAGGGTGCTGCGCACAAAGGGGTCAAAATTTGGAAAAAACAAAAATTGTCCAATTTTCCTAAAACTTTGTGGAGATGTCCCTCAAGAGGTCTTAGACACTTGTTGAGAAGCCTCAGCCAAATTCAAAGGTTGTCCTACACTTTTTCTCTTTTTAGGTATTCCAGCTCTATGAGGGTCTTCTTTAATTCGACACAAGCAAGCATGTTTTTCCTTGCATAATGCTTGGTCATTTTCTTTTGTAGGGCAAGGCCTCTCTTTACCTCTTTGAAATGCTTATTCTCCTCTTTATAATATTGGATGACACATTGTTCCATTTCAAATTCTCTTTCCCACTCTCGAAGCTGTGCATCTTTCCCCATGAGAAGCAATCTAGTGGTCATCTCATTGTCCTCATTGTCACTGTCTAAATCAATGAATTTAGGCCCTTGAGAAGTCTTCTTGATCCTTTTTCTTCTCCTTACCCTTACTTGTTGCTCAACTTTGTCCATATTTTCCTTGCCTTTGTCTTTGTGCTTGATAGCTAGAGGAGAGATGGCCCTTTGCCTTTTTGAGGCAACAAATATATCTCTTTTGCCTCTGTGGTAGGTGCATGTGAGAGGAGTGATGAGGGTGCCTTGATCCTTGGTGAAGTCACAAGCCTTTTCATCTTTGTCATGGCTTTCATGAGTCACTTCATTCTCCATTGGGTCACTGATTTCTTGACCTTGAGCTTCATTATCATCTTCATTTCCCTCACTATTTTCCATGCTATCTTTTTGGCTTTCAAACTGATCACTACCCTCCTCACTTGCCTCATTTTGGCTCTGTCCTTCACTAAGGTCTTCTTCTTGGTCACTTCCAGCATTGTCACTTTGAGTTCCTTGGTAATTCATAGGTTGATTTGTGTCATGAATATTTCCTTGCTCATCACTGACTGTCTCATTTGTGCCACTGCCATGGTCACTGTCTGCCCCTTCAAATTTTATTTTAGCCTCATAATCTGCTCTTGGTCTTCAATTTCTTTATCCTCTTCCTCTGTTTCTTCATTTTCAATGTATTTATTCATTTCAGCATTTTTTTCACTATCATTGTGCTCACTGTCATGCTTAAACACATCTTCCTCTTGGTTTTCTTGTGCACTCTCTTGCTGATTGTCACCCTCATTTTTTTCTTCATAATCCCCTTGGTCTTCATCTTGTTCATCATCAACACTCTTTTTTGCTCTTGAGATTGTTTTATGGGTGTCATCACTAACACTTTTTTGCTAAAATTCATCATTTTCCTTCCCTTCATGGCTACCATGTTCATCCTCATCCTCCATGTCATCATCATCTTCTTGTTCATTGCTGCTATCATCATATTCTTCTTCTTTTAACTCTGTTTCTTCCTCACTGTTTTCTTCTCTTTCACTGTCATTTTTTTGTCCATTATTGCTATTGCCACCATCTTCATTTGATGCATTAGGTGAAGAGATAGGAGGTGGGTTTCCTTGTGGAGAATGCATATGTGGAGATGGTGGAGGAGTGGAGATAGGTGGGTGTGAAGTGGAAGGAAAATTTTTCTGAATGAAGGCTTGGGGATTTACCAACACATCATGTGAGATAAAAACTTCCCAAGGGATTCCTTGCTCCTCTAGCTGGTGTAAAACGATTATCTTAACCAAGGAGTGATGAAAAAGGCTCTACATTTGGTGGGCATAACTCCTCTTCTTGACCACTGAAGCCATTTTGTCAATGCTCCGGTAGAGATAGTATGGTAGGCTTAGAAATTAACCTTGGTGAAGTGCATCAAAAGCCTTATGTGATAAGAATAAACACTGGAGTACCTCCCCTCACAGGTGAAGTACTCGATAATTTGCCTCATCAGTAGGGCATACATCTCTAGCAGGTGGGAGAAGGGGAAAACAACCTTGCAGCCTTGTTGAAAGCTAGGTTTGAGGTAGGGCTCATAATAACTCAAGTCCAATTTCTTCTGTTTAAACCATATCTCACTAATATCCAGTATTCCTGTGGCTTTAGAAATGGATTTAGATGAGAGTTCAAAATTCACTCCTACTAGGTTGACTTGGTGGTTTTGTAAGCTGAGGATGAACAACCTAGTCAAGTCTGAGTGGCTTTGAACTTGTTTAACCTTCTCACAAAACTGATAACATCCAACATCTTGAAAATAGGCAAGGATCATGGGAGAAGAAGTGATTTGAATGGTGTCTAAGGGCCCAAACCTATTAACCCTTCCTCCCTTGTGCTTTGTCTTGATAGGCCTTTGGTTTTCATCACTACTGGTATGGATTTCTTCCTCAGACATGGTGACTGGCCTATAAAAAAAGGTCTAGAGGGTAATGAGTGAAATGAGGGAAAATTTCAGCAAAAGAGGGAAAATTGAATCATTGGAGGAGTGTTTTCAGACTTTTAGAAGTAGTTTGTTGTCACTGAGTGCCTTTACACATATAATAACCTTTCTCTTGGTAATTTCTTGCCGTAGAGGGTCAAAATTTGATTTCCATGCAGCTTAGGGTTTGGTCAAGTTTTTTAGGTTTTGAGCCTCTTCCTTGATTATGTATGCAAATAAAAACTTGGAGGGAAAACAAATAAATGCCACCAACCTTGTCTAACCCTTTGCAGGATTTTGGAGGAAAAATTTTCGCTTTTGGGCACCTTTGGGAAAATTTGACAAAAATTTGTAGGAGCGTAGTGCCACCTGACTCCACGTTTAGGTTGGGTCAGGCTGGCAGGTCTGTGTGTAGAGTCAGGTCGAGTTGGGCTTGTCGGAGCGCAACGTCGGCGTGCAGTGGGCAGGTATGGTCATTCTGAGCCTGTGCATAGTGCTTCCCTCTCGGTGCCCAACGCAATGTTAATTTTCACTATCACTACCTCCTCTATGCACAACACCGATGGCCAGGTGCGTAGCGCCGGCCTTGGTGCGTAGCGCCTAAAATTTTTCTTCAAACTCGCACAAAAATCCTCAAAACTTGCTTTCAACAGATTTTCTCTTTTTTGCAATGACAATGAGGTTGAGGGAAAAGGAAAGGATGCTTTATAGTCTTTTGAAAAAATAAATTTTTGAGCCCAAAACCACTTTCCTAATGTTGATTTCTCTTTTTATTTATCTCATTGTGCTTTTGGCCTTTTTGGTCCTGTAGATGCCATTTTGACATAAGGAAAATGGCTTTTTCCTTTGCTGGAGTATCTTGATGTTCTCCTTGTGCTCACAAACCCTTCAACCAATTCAAATAGTGCCCTTTACCCTCTTTTGTAAACATGAGCCCTTTTATATTGTTTTAACATTTGTAAACAGTAGATTTTTGTGATCATTTGACATATTTCCTTTGACTGACATTCTGTCAGGTTTTCTCTCTAAAACAGTGAACAACCTCCCAGTATGAAAACCCTAACAGCAAGCATCAATAGTCCCTTTAGTCTTCAGGTGGGCCATCATTGTGAAAAACATTTGATCTATTTGAATTTATCAATTTTCCTGTACGTGGCTATTTTGATAGTCCTGCAGAAGTGTCATTTATGGCTAACCTATATCTTGTAGAATATACCTTGATAAAGAAACCATTTTGGAGGCTTTACTTCTCTTAAACCAGCTACATGTTTTTTCCTTTGATCAGTTTGAAAATGATGTATGTCTAGTGAGGGAGGTGAGTTATTTAAACCATTTTTGTGTCTTTTCCTGACCACTTTTGTTCTTGCAGATGCCTACACAACTTCTACCTTTTTTATCACTGTCTTCTTGGAGTTTAACATCTTATTTTATCAATAATGAACCTATGCTTGTCATAGTTGCCTCCTTGGGAAAATTATTCCCTCATGATTGCCTCCTTGAACCTTTTGAAAAAGCCTCTAACTGTTCCTTTGAGAAGTCAAACCTGGAACTGATTCTGGCCCTTTTGCTGATACCCTTTATCATCTTTCTTCCTTTGGTGTAGTGGAGTATTAGTTTCTATGTCTATCTCCTTTGATCCCTTTAAGACTTCTGATTTTAACTTTTGATGAGGTGGAGTTACTGCCTCTTTTCCAAACCCTAGAGGACAGTTTGAAACCATTTTGAAGCCATCTGTTGTTATGAAGGAGGCTTTTTGTCATTATTTGACCATTTTTTGTCCATCTCCCCAAACTCCTAGGTTTTAGGGATGCTTAGGAAAAAGTAAATAGTCTTGTCTTCTAAGTTCCCTGAAACTTCTCAAACTCATTCATAATTTCTATAAGTCTTCAATGTGTACTTGATGGAATTTGAGGTAACCTTTTCTTTTGTAACCCTCGTACTGATTTATTGCTTGGTCAAAAACAATCACAAACCCTGATTTTCATCAAACATACGCTTGTTGCTTTCTTCTTGCTATGAATGGTTTTCTTATGATATTTTTCTCTTTTACCTTACCCATTTCTAGCCTGATGGATATTTGATCCCCTTGCAGAAATGTGAGCAAAGGGCAACTGTCCCCTTGCAAGATTTGTGCTTTAGGCCAAAATCCTTTCTGAGTGACCTCTTTTGATCAGTTTGGACAAGATCACTTGCCCATTTCTTCTTTGAATGCATTTTCTTCATACAGGAAAAACAGATTTTGTAGGGCACCAAATCCACCTTATGACTTTGTGACACCCTAGTTGACCTAGTGGAGGCTTTCTTGGATTTGGTTTTTGGACTGAGACCTAGAATTTGGGATCATCAAGTATAAGATAGATTTTATGATAAACTGATGTATTGAAGATCCAAAATCCAATGTACTTGATTTATCTAAAGAGTCTACAGAGGTAGTTTGAGACCATCAGTGTTTGGGAGTATTTTGGGATACACAACAAAGTTGTTTGATTAGTGGGCTTAGGTAGCAGTGGGGGGTTTTTTAGGCAAAACAAAATAGAGGATTTTGGTCAAAGGTTACAAGATATAGACAAAATGGATGACATGAGTCCCTAATGGGTTTTATGAGACTGGTAAGCAAAGCTAGACATGATGGAAAGATTAAATAGTGAAAAAATATCTTTAAGGATGATGAATTAAGTGAGATTTCTAGAACTCACAATTTTCATCAACTTTGTTTATATAAATCTAGGGAAATCATTTAGTCATCTATGAAGGAAAAAATTACTAATGACTAACAGTGGCTCCACTTGGGGAGGGCAGCTCCTTTACAGGAGGTGTCAGAAACTTCAGATCTTTGGCTTTATGGAAACCAGTGCCTCATCCATGGGCAGATTTTTACCTCTTTCTCTTGCTAATGCTTGTTTGAAGCTTTTTATCTCAATAATCTGAAAGACATGATTTACCTCCAATCCATTTCTACCTACTCAACCTATTTTTCCTAACATTTTTTCTTCTTCAGGTGCATTTGGACTAGAAACCTTGACATATTCTTATAGAAACCTTGACATATTCTTATTTTTTGAATGAAAAATAAACTATGTACTTCTACCTTATGTCTTCCTGGAGCTCAGATTACGTTGATGACTCATTTGATTCTCTGCCTATACTATTCAACTGTCAAGGTTAAACTATTTGACAGGATTTATTCACTAAGCTAAAAACATGAAATTGAAAACATGGCTAAATCAGGATTGGAAAATATAATTTACCATGGGTTTGTGGCATAAAAAAAAATTTCACACTAATGTTCTTTTTGTACAAAATAAGACTAGAAAAATCAGGGCAAGGATACATTGTTTGCTACTCATCCCTATTTTCCTCTTTGGTTTTGCTTTAGGCATGTGGAACCAATATCTTTCTAGCTAATATATCTTTTGACAAGTCAAGCTTTAATAATTTAACTCAATATCTTTCAATAACTTATCAATCATAAATTTAAAACATGTTTCAGCCATGGCAGGTCGGGCTAGTAGCTCTGTGTGTAGCGGCGGGTCGAGTCGGAGCGTAGCGTCGGTGTGCAGTGGGCAGGTCTGGTCGTTCTAGGCCTATGCATAGGACCTGCTCAGGTGCATAGCGCCGCCCTCCCAGTGTGCATCATGTTAATCCAAGTTGTCATTGATGGCAACAGGTTGATGAAGGAGAAGCTAGACTATGACCCTATGATTGATAAGCCTAACAATGAGGATGACCTCTTGCTATCCCAATCACTTTCTGCACATAAATATTCAAGGACAGTTATAAATAAAAATAAATTTTGCTACCTTGGAGGCAGAATTTCACTATGAAAACTACACTACCTTTGAGAGAATAATTTTAGCTTTCTAAAGAGCTCTTACTTGGCTGAAAAACCCAAGCGGTTTTTGAGATATCGAATTTTCAAGTTAAAATAAAAAACATATTTCTAATATTGAGCCGATCTATGCTCAGATACTCATGCTGGCCCTCATGACGGCTCCCTCCTCAACAGATGTGTCCTTTCGGATAGTCAAAAAACTATATATATAAACTTGCGTACTTCCATTTCTGTGTAATCAATTCGGTGAAGAATAACAGAAAAATACAAAATAGTGAATAGTTCACATCTCGTGAACTTAGGAAACTGAGGTTCATTGTGTGGGCATATTTTTTTTTTTGTTAGGTTAAAAACTTCGAAACAACCACCTATAGCAGCTCACCTAAAAACTGTGAACAATAAAACTTGGACTATTGAACAATCACCATATTAAGGGCTTGGATTTGTTGGAGAATTTACCTTGGACCTGTGACAAGGGGCTGCAAAGCCTTTCAGACCTATGACAAGAATGGTGGACAAACCTGAAGTATGTATCTTGGCAGCTTGAACCAAGTAAATAGTGTTTGGAAGCTTGGACAAACTACGGATCTGTGAAGGGACTACAGGACAAAAAAAACTTCGGATACCTTTCATTACCTGAAGCCTAAAATTTGTTAGTAGAAGCTCGGACATGAAGAGGGCTATACTCAGACCTGTGGAAGCTCCTTTTTAGAAGCTTGAACAACAACACCTTGAAGGCATACTTGTGGAGCCCGGACCTATAGCAGCAGAATTTTAACTAACTAAGAGAAGTCACCATTAAGAATAGTTTGGGGAGCATATTATTGTAGCAATGATATAAGATACTTGTGGCATCCTTGATAGTCACAACAGCTTGGAGCAGTGGATGTACTAGTACCTCAGATATGTGACCTTGAGGGACTCGAAACAGTGATTGCATACTTGATATTAGAGGTATGAACAATTTGAAGACAAGTGGACAGTGAAGTCAGTGAAGAACTTTGGAAGAAATAATACAGCGATGAATATGTAAGCACTATTCACATTCTCTATTAAACCAAGCTAAGAAGGATTGATGTCCTTGGAGTAGGAGCTCCTAAACACAAGGTTGGTGCCTTGAGAAGATAGGGTTAAAACCCTAGAGGTTGGAGCCTCATCAAAGTCCAAGTTGGTGCTTGGCAACAAGTTGGTGACTGTTTCATTAAAAGGGTTGGTTCCCTCACTCATCTATTGTACACTATTATTAAAAAGGGGATTGAAATTCTTATTAATCCTTAATATTATCAGTATACACCTCTCTGTCTTTAATTGTGAAGAATCTAACTGGAAATAATTAACAATTGAAAAGAATATTGATTCACCCCCCTCTCAGTATTTCCAACAATTGGTATCAGAGCTAGCTTCTTCATTATTAGCCTAACAGTTGGAAGAAGGATTCTTAGGCACAATGAAGAACATGGAAGTAATAGGAAAACTGCCTATCTTTGATGGAATAAGTTTTAGTTTTTGGAAAAAGAGGATGTCATATTATCTAATGTCTCTTGGCCCTAAAGTATGGCACTCTATTTTGGATGGGTAAAGCTCTTGCTGGTCTTCCAACTGATCAAGATGAAAGAAAATCCTACATTGCTAATGCCAAAGCTTTAATTTCCATCACTAGTGGAATCATCGATTCCGAATTTACGAAAGTCATGAACTGTGACTCAGCCAAAGAAGTATGGGATAAATTGGTTTCTCCCTATGATGGGGACTCCAAATTTAAGAAATTAAGGACCTAGATACTCTCAATATGGATGAACTTCGTGGAATTCTTATTGCCTATGAGATGAGGAAAGGGATCCCAAATTTCAAAGAAGCAGCTTTCAAAGCCTCAAGATCTACAAAAGAAGGAAAAGGATGGAATTGCAACAGTGATGAATATGATACTGAAAACGAATTAGCTCAATTTGTATGAAGACTGAAAAGGGGATCTAAGCTAAAAGGTAAGTACCCTCTTTTTTTCAATTATGGAAGAATAGGTCATTATGCTGCAAAATGTCCTCATAAACATGATAGTCATGATGAAAAGGACTCTAAAAGAATGATGTAAAAAAAGAAAGGGTTTAATAAGAATAACTTCTTCTCCAAACAAGATGAGTCTAATGAAGATGAATTTGTAGTCATAAAAAGGAAATCAACTAGAAATGTGCATCATTACAAAGAAAGCGATGATGAATGAGATGAAGAAAGTAATTATGTTGGAAGCAAAGAAACGTTATTCATGGCATTTACAAATGATGATGACTCAGAACTAGAAGATGAAAGAATCCTTGGAGGATGTCAGGAAGCCTTGAATGATGTCAACATAGAATCTAAGCAACCAATTACTATTTTTTGTGACAATACTAGTGCCATCAGTCTTTCAAAGAATCCGATGATGCACTCAAGGACCAAACATATTCCAATCAAATAACACTTTCTCCATGAACAAGTTGCTGAACACGATATCAGGTTGGAATACGTCAATACAGAAGAGAAAATTTCTGATATATTTACAAAACCCCTTCCACAAGAAGCATTTGAGTATCTTCGCCAAAATATGGGGGTCATTTCTCTTGCATCACATTAAATCAAGCTGCATGTAAGGGGTACAATATGTTAGGGGGAGCAGAATGACAAGGGGAGCACTTTAGCACCCCATTGCCATTGATGTCAAAGGGGGAGAGAAGAAAAACATTGCCATCCAATGACAAAGGGGGAGATTTTTAATCCAAGTGTTCATTGATGGCAACAGGTTGATGAAGGAGAATCGAGACTATGACCCCATGATTGATAAGCCTAACAATGAAGGTGGCCTCTTGTTGTCCCAATCACTTTCTACACATAAATATTCAAGGGCAGTTATAAAGAAAAATAATTTTTTCTACCTTGGAGGCAGAATTTCACTATGACACCTACACTAATTTTGAGAGCATAATTTTAGCTTTCTAACGAGCTCTTACTTGGTCGGAAACTCCAAGCAGTTTTTGAGATATCAAATTTTCAAGTTAAAAAAAAAACATATTTCTGATATTGAACCGACCGATGCTTAGATACTCATGTCGGCCCTCATGACGACTCCTTCCTCAAAATATGTGTCTTTTCGAATAGTCAAACAACTATATATATAAATTTGCGTACTTCCATTTCTGTGCAATCAATTTGGTGAAGAATAACAGAAAAATGCAAAACAGTGAAGAGTTCACATCTCATGAACTTAGCAAGATGAGGTCCATTGTGTGGGCATATTTTATTTTGTGTTAGGTTAAAAACTTCTAAACAACCACCTGTAGCAGCTCACCTCAAAACTGTGAACAATAAAACTTGGACTATTGAACATTAACCATATTAAGGGCTCAGATTTGTTGGAGAATTTACCTCAGGCCTCTTTCAAGGGGCTGCAAAGCCTTTTAGACCTGTGACAAGAATGGTGGACAGACCTAAAGTATGTTTCTTGGAAGCTTGAACCAAGTAAACAGTGTTTGGAAGCTTGGACAAACTACGGATCTATGAAGGCACTACAGGAAAAAAAAAACTTCGGATACCTTTCATTACCTAAAGCCTAAAATTTATTAGTAGAAGCTTGGACATGAAGAGGGATATACTCGGACCTATGGCAGCTCCTTTTTAGAAGCTCAGAAAGCAGCACCTTGAAGATATACTTGTGGAGCCCAGACATATAGCAGCAACATTTTAACTAATTAAGAGCAGTCGCCATTAAGAACAGTTTGGGGAGAAGATTATTGTAGCAATGATTTAAAGATACCTGTGGCATCCTTGACAGTCACAAAAGCTTGGTGCAATGGATGGACTAGTACTTCAAATCTGTGACCTTGAGGGACTCGAAAAAATGATCACATACTTGATATTAGAGGTATGAACAATTTGAAGACAAGTGGACAGCGAAGTCAATGAAGAACTTTGGAAGAAATAATACAGTGATGAATATGTAAGAACTATTCACATTCTCTATTAAACCAAGCTAAGAAGGATTGGTGTCCTTAGAGTAGGAGCTCCTAAACACAAGGTTGGTGCCTTGAGAAGATAGGGTTAAAGCCCTAGAGGTTGGAGCCTCATCAAAGTCCAAGTTGGTTCTTGGCAACAGGTTGGTGCCTGTTTCATTAAAAGGGTTGGTGCCCTCACTCATCTATTGTACGCTATCATTAAAAAGGGGATTGAAATTCTTATCAATCCTTAATATTATCGTTATACACCTCTCTGTCTTTAATTTTGAATAATCTAATTGGCAATAATGAACAATTGAAAATAAATACTAACTCACCCCCCTCTCAGTATTTCCAACAATTGGTATCAGAGCCAGCTTCTTCATTATCAACCTAACAGCTGGAAGAAGGATTCTTAGGCACAATGAAGAACATGGAAGTAACAGGAAAATTGCTTATCTTTGATGGAACAAATGTTAGCTTTTGGAAAAAGAGGATGTCCTACTATCTAATGTCTCTTGGCCCTGAAATATGGCATTCTGTTTTCGATGGGTAAAAATCTCTCGCCGGTCTTCCAAATAATCAAGATGAAAGAAAATCCTACATTGCTAATGGCAAAGATTTAAATTCCATCACTAGTGGAATCACCGATTCTAAATTTATGAAAGTCATGAACTGTGACTCAGCCAAAGAAGTATGGGATAAATTGGTTTATGTATATGATGGGGACTCCAAAGTTAAGAAGGAAAAGCTTCAAACCTATAGAAGACAATTTGAGAGTCTGAAAATGGATGATGAAGAAGATATTGCATCATACTTCCTCAGAGTAGCTGAAGTGGTTAACTCTCTTAAAGGACTAGGGGAAAATATTGAAGAAAGCACCATTGTTCAAAAAATCCTGAGATCACTTCCTGACATATTTGACTCCAAAGTAAGTTCCATAGAAGAAATGAAGGACCTAGATACTCTCAATATGGATGAACTTCATGGAATTCTTGTTGCCTATGAGATGAGGAAAGGGATCCCAAATTTCAAAGAAGCAGCTTTCAAAGCCTCAAGATCTACAAAGAATGAAAAGGATGGAATTGTAAATACGATGAATCTGATACTAAAAATGAATTAGCTCAATTTGTATGAAGACTAAAAAGGGGATCTAAGCTAAAAGGTAACTACCCTCTTATTCATTTCAATTGTGGAAGAATAGGTCATTATGCTGAAAAATGTCCTCATAAACATGATAGTGATGATGAAAAGGACTCTAAAATAACGATGTACAAAAAGAAAGGGTTTAATAAGAAGAACTTCTTCTCCAAACAAGATGAGTCTGATGAAGATGAATTTGTAGTCATAAAAAGGAAATCAACTAGAAATGTGTGTCATTACAAAGAAAGCGATGATGAATCAGATGAGGAAAGAAATTATGTTGGAAGCAAAGAAACATTATTCATGGAATTTACAAATGATGATGACTCAAAACTAGAAGATGAAAGAAGCATAAATAGTTTTCTAATGAGTGCCATTGAATAAAATGAGAATCTACAAAAGAAGATAATTTCTCTCAAAATAGAAAGAGAGGAAGCAAAAAGAAGGGAAGAATTCTTGAACATTAAGCTAAAAGAGAAGGATGGTATCTGTGAACAACATGAAGCTAAAATAGTATCTCTAAGAAAGGAATTAGAACAAGTCTAAAGGAGTTGGAAAATCTCTCTAGCTCTTGACAACATTCTTAATACTCAAAGACCTCAACATGACAAGTCTGGAATTGGTTTCAAAGGAGAATCATCAAGTATAAATAATAATTCTAGAAGTTATGCTGATGTACTCTCTTTCCATCCAAAAGAAGAAAAGTCATCTTGTCAGGAAAAAAGTCCAATCTCAAAACCAAGAATTGAAGAAAGAGAAACTCCAAGGAAGAATGTTGGTTCAAGCTATGGATACTACAACACGTATCAAACTATTTTTCTTGGGCATTGTTACAATTGTAAAAACTTTGGGCATCAAGCTAAGAATTGCAAGGCTCATAAGAATGAACCACCAAGATTGAATGATAAAACAAACCAACTGCGTGGCCCTAAAGAGTAAGGACAAATCAAAACTTACAATTCCTTTGATCCTTTGGCTAAGTTCGATCCATCTTGCTCATTATGTGATAATTATGATCATGATGAACAAAATTGCCCTCTGAAAAGGGAAAAAGCTAAAAACGTAAATCTTAAAACTGATAAATGTGGCCTAGCTCTATGTGATCATAGTGAATAAAATAATTGGTTCGTGGATAGTGGATGCTCAAGACATATGATAGGTGGTTAAAAGAAGTTTATCTCATTGAACAAGAAAAATGGAAATGTATCCTTTGGAAGTGGATCCGCTAAAATCACTGGAAAAGGAACTGCTACCCTTGTCAATGGACTAGGAAAGGCTTAAAATACCTTGCTGGTAGAAGGGCTCAAACACAATATCTTAAGTGTCAGCCATATTTGTGAACAAGGACATAATGTTGTCTTTAGTACAAAAAATTGTGAAATAAGAGACTCATCCTTGGGAGAACTTGTGGCGAAAGGGGTAAGAACACCCAATAATGTTTACATTCTCAGTAGAATCCAAGAATATAAATGTTACTTAAGTCAAACAGATGAAAGTTGGTTATGGCACAAGCGATTGGGGCATGCAAGTTTTAATAACCTAGTCAGCATCAGCGAAATTAATGCAGTAAGGGAAATTCCAAAAATGTGCAAACCAAATCAAGTTTTATGTGGCCCATGCCAACATGGAAATCAAACGAGAACTAGCCACAAAACTAAGGAGTTCTAAACATCAAAACCTTTGGAAATCATTCATGCAGATTTGTGTGGGCTAACTAGAACTCTAGCTCTTTAAGGTGAAAGGTACTTTGCTCTATTTATTGATGACTATACTAGAATGATGTGGACATATTTCATAAAATATAAATCTGAAGCATTTGAATGTTTTAAGAATCTTAAGGCTCTCATTGAGAACGAAAAAGATTCTAAAATTAAATGTCTTAGAATGGATAGAGGAGGATAATTCACCTCAAAAGAATTTGATGAATTCTATAAAGAGCATGGAATCGAAAGAGAACTCTCTACTGCTAGGACACCACAGAAAAATGGAGTATTTGAAAGAAGGAACCGAACCATTCAAGAAATGGCAAGGAAAATGCAACTAGCAGCTTATTTGCAACCAAAATTTTGGAGAGAAGCAGTTGGCACCACAGTTTATACCTTAAATCGAACTCAACTAAGACCAAATAATGAAATGACTCCTTATGAATTATGGAAAGGAAGACTTGCTTCAGTAAATTATTTCAGGGTTTTTGGAAGCAAATGTTTCATAAAAATAAATGATGACTCACCAGGTAAATTTGATTCTATAGTTGACGAAGGAATATTTCTTGGATAATCCACTAGGAGAAAAACTTACAAATGTTACAACAATCGTCTATGAATAATAGTTGAAAGCATTGATGTGAATATTGATGAAGGCCTTCCAGAAAAAAAGAATTGAAGATCACGAAGTTGAGCCTTTCTTTGAACAAAGTGAAGATGAAGAATCTGAAAAAGAAGAGGAGAATGGAAAACCCCAAAGTGAACCTTCACAAACTTCCTCTAAGATCAAGTTTATTCAAGGTCATCATCTGGAAGAACAATTCATCGGAAATATAAATGAAGGAATTCAAACTCAAAGAAGGATGATAAACACCCCAAGAAAATATGATGTTGCTCTATTATCTTTAATAGAACCTGAAAATTTTTCTCAAGCAAGAAAAGATCCTTATTGGATAAAGGCCATGGAAGAGGAAATGTCTCAAATAAAAAAAATGACACTTGGGAATAGGTACCTTGCCTAAAAGATTAAAATATAATTGGAACAAAATGGGTATTCAAAAAAAAGATAAATGAAAATGGACAAACATTCAGAAATAAAGGTAGACCTGTCTGCAAAGGATACTCGCAAATTGAAGGAATTGACTTCAAAGAAACCTTTGCATCAGTAGCTCGAATGGAAGCCATAAGAATTTTTTTAGCATTTACTTGCTCAAAAGTATTCAAGGTTTATCAAATGGATGTAAAATCAGCATTCCTAAATGGAGATCTCTAAGAAGAAGTTTACATGGAGCAACCAGAAGTATTTGATCTTGCTGAAGGAAAATAATTTGTATGCAAACTAAGAAAAGGCCTTGTATGGATTAAAACAAGCCACTAGAGCATGGTATGAAAAGTTGCATCACTATCTGCAACAAGAAGGTTTCAAAAAGGGATTGGTAGGTAGCAATATCTACATGAAGATGGACAAGGAAAAACTTTTGATCACTCTTGTTTACGTTTATGATCTAATCTTTGCTAGCAATGATGAAGAAATGAGCCATGAATTTGCTCTAAATATGTCCAAAAAATTCGAGATGTCAATTATTGTTAGGTTGTCTTACTTTCTTGGGCTACAAATATCTCAAACCTTTGCAGGCATGTTTATATCTCAAGCAAAATATCTTAAAAACATGCTCAAAAGATATGGGATGGAAGATTGTGCACCTATGAGCACACTAATGACCACAAATTGTAAATTAAGCAAATATGATGATACCTCTCTCACAGATACAACTCTTTACAGGTCAATAATTGGAGCTCTCCTATACTTAACTGCTACAAGACCAGATATTATGCAAGCAGTAGGAATGGTAGCAATATTTCAGTCAAGTCCTAAACAATCCCATCTAGCATCTGTGAAGAGAATTCTCAGATATTTGAAAGGAACGATTGATTTCAGTCTTTGGTATCCTAAGAGTTCAACTCTTATTGTGACAACTTACTCCGATGCTGATTGGGCTTGAAGCGTGGATGATCGAAAAAGTACCAGTGGAAATGCATTCTTTATGGGAGATTGTCTTGTATCTTGGCTCAGCAAAAATTAATCATCTATATCCCTTTCTACAGTTGAAGCTGTATATATAGCTATTGTTGATTGTTGTACACAAATTCTATGGATGAAGGAAGCCTTGAAGGATGTCAACATAGAAACTAAGCAATCGATTACTATTTTTTGTGACCATACTAGCGCCATCGGTCTTTCAAAGAATCCGGTGATGCACTCAAGGACCAAACATATTCCAATCAAATACCACTTTCTCCGTGAACAAGTTGTTGAACAAAATATCAGGTTGGAATACGTCAATACAAAAGAGAAAATTGTTGATATCTTTACAAAACCCCTTCCACGATAATCATTTGAGTATCTTCGCCAAATGATTGGGGTCATTTCTCTTGCATCACATTAAATAAAGCAGCATGTTAGGGGTACAATATGTTAGGGGAAGCAGCATGTCAGGGGGAGCACTTTGGCACCCCATTGCCATTGATGTCAAAGGGGGAGAGAAGAAAACTATTTCCATCCTATGACAAAGGGGGAGATTGTTAATCCAACTTTTCATTGATGGCAACAGGTTGATGAAGGAGAAGCGAGACTATGACCCTATGATTGATAAGCCTAACAATGAAGATGACCTCTTACTGTCCCAATCACTTTCTGCACATAAATATTCAAGGACATGTTGGGTATGTGTTATATTCTTCCCACAACTAAGCACGCACGGGGGGGGGGGGTAAGAGGGGGGGCGATATCCCCCCCTATCGGGGTCTAGGGCAGCGCCTTGGCGAAAAATTTTGGTCCTTAATTTCCGGTGGGTAGTCTGCATCCATGGTTTTGTGCATGGTTTTGCACATGGTTTTGGGTTACGATGGTTTTCGGCCCCTGGTATTTTTGTAGATTCAGTCAAGGGAACTATGGTTATGTTCTAATCCAGGGTTAATGGATTAGGGTTCATGTATGCTTCAGCATGTATATATATGTGTTGTAACACTAAAATGAATATAATGAAAAATCAAGCTGGTCGTCCCAATTTGGGATCCAGGGGAAAATCTCCGTGTTTATCTGTTTTATGTTTTATGCTCTCGCTATTGTTTATTTTCTGTTATAATATTCGTGTGTAGATAATTTATGTTCATGGTTAAAACCTACATTTGGTATCAAAGATGTTTCGGCTTCAAGGGGACGCCTTTGCTGCTTAGGGTTTTTTGCTCGGGCCTGAGGTAGACCCTGTTTAGTGGGATATCTGCGGGATCGATTCTTGTGGTGAAAGAAGATGGCGAGCGGTGTGAAGATAGAGATTGAGAAATTTAATGGTCATAGTTTTGAGTTATGGAAGCTCAATATGGAGGATCTGCTGGTGGATAAAGATCAGTAGATCGCGGTAGATCCAGGTACTAAACCAATGGCAATGTCAGATGAAGACTGGAAGAAACTAGATCAGAAGGCTAAGAGCACAATACGGTTGTGTGTCTTAGATTCAGTATTGTTGAATGTATCTGGGGAAGATACGGCGAAGAATTTGTCGGAAAAACTTGGGACTTTGTACCAATCTAAGTCTCTGGTGAATAATTTTTTCCTACGGAAAAAGCTGTATAACCTGAGGATGAAGGATGGAGACTCGGTGACAGAGCATATGAACGCCTTCAATACTGTAGTAATTCAGTTGTCATCTGTTGATATTAAAATCTTAGATGAAGATAAGTGCATCAATTTGTTGTGTTCTCTACCAGACTCGTGGAACGGTTTGGTTATTGCAATAGGTAGCAATACAACTACCTTGAATTTTGATGACATTGTCTCAGCCTTGCTGTCGGAGGAAATGAGACGAAGAAATATGGAGGGTCAGAATGGAGATGCCTTATCTATACGAGGAAGGTCCCAGAACAGAAACAAGAATAAGGTTTCGAGTGGGAGATCTAAATCTAGAGGGAGATATAAATCTCCTGGAAAGTTTGTAAAGGTGTGCTAGAAATGCAGAAAGGAAGGGCACTACAAAAAGGACTGCAGATCTAAAGCTCCTGAGAAAGGAAAGGGATCTGATGATGCTCCTTCTACAGAGGCAAAAACCACCTCGGATGAAGGTGGGGATTTGTATTTGGCTTATTCTTAAAATACACATGTAGATCATGAGTCATGGTTGATTGACTCGGGTGCATCCTTTCACTTCACTCCCCATAGGGAGTGGTTCTGCGAGTATGAGAAATATGATGGGGGTGATGTCTTCCTAGGGGATGATAGGAAGGCCAGAATCGTCGGACGTGGAAAGGTCAAGCTGAAGCTGCAAGGTGGGAGGATTAGAACACTTCCTGGTGTTTTTCATATTCCTACATTGGCCAGAAATCTGATTTCTGTAAGCAAGATGGATGATGCAGGTGTAAAAACAGTGTTCGAGAAAGATGCCTGCAAGATGGTTTGGGGAGCACTGGTATTAATGCGGGGAGTTCAGACTGGAACTCTGTACAAGCTACAAGGTAGCATTGTTATTGATGGGTGTAATATTTATGTGGTTCCTGAAAGTGGAGCGAAAATCCTAGCTATCTCTGGAGAAAAGACCATGATATGGCATCAAAGGCTTGGACATATTGGAGAGAAGGGCCTTCAGATACTACATAGAAATGGTATGGTAGAAGGTATGTCTAATTTCTCTTTGGATTTCAATTTCTGTGAACATTGTGTATATGGGAAGCAGAATCGGGTGAGTTTTCCTTCTGGTGCTAAGAGGGCAAACAAGATATTAGAACTTGTGCACAGTGATGTGTTTGGGCCTGTGTCAGTTCCATCACTGGGAAAGTACGTGTACTATGTTTCATTCATAGATGACTTCTCAAGGAATACATGGATATATTTCTTGAGGAAGAAATCTGAAGTCTTTGACAAATTTAAAGAATTTAAGGCTCTGGTGGAAAACCAGACAGAGAAGAAGATAAAGGCGCCGAGGACAGATAATGGTGGGGAGTTCTGCAAGAAGGAATTTGAAGAGTTCTGTAAGAAGTGTGGTATAGCACGGCAGAAGACTACTCCATACACACCTCAGCAAAATGGAGTTGCAGAAAGAATGAACAGAACACTGATGGAAAAGGCAAGAAGCATGCTCAATGGTACCGGGTTAGGACAAGAATTCTGGGCAGAGGCAGTGGAGACTGCATGTTACTTAGTTAACAGATCACCTTCATCAGCGTTGGAGGATAAGACCCCACATGAGGTATGGACTGGTAAGAAACCCTCTCTTTCACATCTAAGGGTATTTGGATGTGATGGATATGTACATGTTCCAAAGGAGAAAAGGACCAAGTTGGATAATAAATCTGAAAGGTGCATCTTTATTGGGTATAAGGATGGTTTAAAGGGTTACAAGCTTTGGAACCCAGAAACAAGGAAGGTTGTGTACATCCAAGATGTGGTGTTTAGAGAGGTGAAATATGTTGTTACACATGAAGTCCTACCAAAGGAACTTGAGAAGATAGAGTTTGAGCTAAAGGAGGATGAATCGGACTCTACAATAGAAGAAGATTCAGAAGAGGAAGAGCCACAAACTCCAGCTATGAGAAGATCAGTTCAGGAAAGAAGGCCACCAGAAAGGTATAGTCCATCTACTTTCTATTCAGGTTTTGCCTTAACTATAACTGATGATGATCCCAGAACTGTCAGGGAGGCAGTAGATTCAGAGGATGGAAAACTCTAGAAGGAGGCCATGGTTGATGAAATGGCATCCTTGCACAAAAGTGAGACATGGGATCTGGTGGAGTTGCCGGCTGGAAGGAAGCCCATCGGGAGCAAATGGGTGTTTAAAAAGAAGATGAATGTAGAAGGAAAGGTGGGGAAATACAAATCTCGGTTGGTAGAAAAAGGTTATTCCCAGGTGCCGGGAATTGATTTTGGTGATATTTTTTCTCCTGTTTCGAAAGTTACTTCTATTAGATTACTTTTATCTGTTGCTGCTGCATTTGATTTTGAGATAGAGCAGATGGATGTGAAGACAACATTTCTTCACGGTGATCTAGAAGAGGATATCTACATGAAGCAACCTGAAGGCTTTATGGTGAAGGGTAAGAAAGAAATGGTATACAGGTTGAAGAAGTCTCTGTATGGGTTAAAATAGTCACCAAGGATGTGGTATCAGAAATTTGATACCTATATACGGGGACTTGGCTTCACCAGAAGTAAGGAGCATCACTATTTTTATTTTAAATTAATTGGTGACAGTGTTATTTATTTGGTCTTGTATGTGGATGATATGTTGTTGATTGGAAATGACAAAGAAATTATCCAAGATTTGAAGACCCAACTGTTCTCCAAATTCGACATGAAGGATCTTGGTGCTGTAAACTATATTTTGGGCACGGAAATTAAGAGAGATCGGGCAAAGAGGAAGCTCTGGCTAAACTAGAGGAAGTATGTCAAGACTATATTGCAGAGGTTCAATATGCAGGATAGTAAACTGGTGAATGTTCCTATTCCTGTAGGTGTAAAGTTGTCTACTGAAAAGTGTCCCAAGACACAAGAAGAAGAGGAGAATCTGTCCCGTGTTCCATATGAAAGTGCAGTGGGTAGCCTGATGTATGCAATGGTTTGTACTAGACCAGACATTGCACATGCAGTGGGAGTATTGAGCAGGTTTATGTCAAACCCAAGGAAGGAGCATTGGATGGTAGTGAAGCGGGTTTTCAAATATTTACATGGCAATAGTGATTATGGCTTGTGCTACCAGGGAAGACTAGGATTGGAAATAATGTTGGACATTCATGTTTTTGTTGATGCAGACTGGGCTGGAGATATGGACCAAAGAAGATCTACAAGTGGGTATGTGTTTAGCCTGTTTGGAGGCGCAGTCAGTTGGATGAGTAAAAGACAGTCTGTAGTGGCTCTTTCAACTATAGAGGCAGAATACATAGCAGCCACTCATGCAAGAAAGGAAGCAATTTGGTTGCAGAGATTCTGTTCAAGTATGGGGTTGGTACATCAAGCTATAAAGATAGACTGTGATAGCCAAAGTGCAATTTTCTTGGCTAAGAACCCTGCTTATCATTCAAAGACAAAGCACATTGATGTTCAATATCACTTTGTTAGAGATATGGTTGAGGCTAAAAGGGTGTTGTTGGTAAAGGTGAACACTTTGAAGAATGTTGCAGATGCATTGACGAAGTGTGTGAGCACTTAGAAGTTCTCTTGGTGTAGAGAAACAATGAGTATTGAAGAATTGGGCCAATGACTAAGCTCTCTTGTGGCCCCCTGCAGAAAGAAAACAACAAGTGGGAGAATGTTGGGTATGTGTTATATTCTTTCCACGACTAAGCACACACGGGGGGGTGATAGCCCCCCCTTTGCGCTGGGCGCAATGGGGGGGTCACAGGGGGGGCGGTAGCCCCCCGTGTCGGGGTTCGGGGCAGCACCCTGGCAAAAAGTTTTGGTCCTTAATTTCCGGTGGGTAGTCCGCGTCCATGGTTTTGTGCATGATTTTGCACATGGTTTTGGGGTACGATGGTTTTCGGCCCCTAGTATTTTTGTAGATCTGGTCAAGGGAACTACGGTTATGTTCTAATCCAGGGTTAATGGATTAGGGTTCATGTATGCTTCGGCATGTATATATATGTGTTGTAACACTAAAAGGAATATAATGAAAAATCAAGCTAGTCGTCCCGATTTGGGATCCAGGGGAAAATATCCATGTTTATCTGTTTTATGTTTTATGCTCTCGCTATTGTTTATTTTCTGTTATAAGATTCGTGTGTAGATAATTTCTATTCAGGGTTAAAACCTACAAGACAGTTATAAATAAAAATAATTTTTTCTACCTTGGAGGCAGAATTTCACTATGACACCTACACCACCTTTGAGAGCGTAATTTTAGCTTTCGAACGAGCTCTTACTTAGCTGGAAACTCCAAGCGATTTTTGAGATATTGAATTTGCAAGTTAAAAAAAAAAAAACATATTTCTGATATTGAGCCTACCTATGCTCAGATACTCATGTTGGCCCTCATGACGGCTCCTTCCTCAACGGATGTGTCTTTTCGAATAGTCAAACAACTCTATATATAAAGTTGCGTACTTCCATTTCTATGCAATCAATTCGGTGAAGAATAACAGAAAAATACAAAACAGTGAATAGTTCACATCTCGTGAAATTAGGAAGATGAGGTTCATTGTGTGGGCATATTTTGTTTTGTGTTAGGTTAAAAACTTTGAAATAACCACCTGTAGTAGCTCACCTCAAAACTGTGAACAATAAAACTTGGACTATTGAACAGTCACCATATTAAGGGCTCGGATTTGTTGGAGAATTTACCTCAGACCTATGACAAGGGACTGCAAAGCCTTTTAGACTTGTGAAAAGAATGGTGGATAGACCTAAAGTCTGTATCTTGGCAGCTTGAACCAAGTGAACAGTGTTTGGAAGCTTGGACAAACTGCAGATCTGTGAAGGGACTACAGGACAAAAAAAACTTCAGAAACCTTTCATTACCTCAAGACTGAAATTTGTTAGTAGAAGCTCGAACATGAAGAGGGCTATACTCGGACCTATGGCAGCTCCTTTTTAGAAGCTCGGACAGCAGCACCTTAAAGGAATAATTGTGGAGCCCGGACCTATAGCAGAATAATTTTAACTAATTAAGAGCAGTCACCATTAAGAGAAGTTTGGGTAGCATATTATTGTAGCAATGATTTAAAGATACATGTGGGATCCTTGACTATCACAAAAACTCGGAGTAGTGGATGGAATAGTACCTCAGATATTTGACCTTGAGGGGCTCGAAACAGGGATCACATATTTGATATTAGAGGTATGAACATTTTGAAGACAAGTGGACAGTGAAGTGAGTCAAGAACTTTGGAAGAAATAATACAGTGATGAATATGTAAGCACTATTCACATTCTCTATTAAACCAAGCAAAGAAGGATTGGTGTCCTTGGAGTAGGAGCTCCTAAACACAAGGTTGGTGCCTTGAGAAGATAGGGTTAAAGCCCTAGAGGTTGGAGCATCATCAAAGTCCAAGTTGGTGCTTGGCAACAGGTTGGTGCCTATTTCATTAAAAGGGTTGGTGCCCTCACTCATCTATTGTACATTATTATTAAAAATGGGATTGAAATTCTTATTAATCCTTAATATTATCATTATACATCTCTCTGCCTTTAATTGTGAAGAATCTAACTGGCAATAATTAACAAAGGAAAAGAAATACCGATTCACCCCCCTCTTAGTATTTCCTACAATTGGTATCAGATCCAGCTTCTTCAATATCAGCCTAATAGCTGGAAGAAGGATCCTTAGGCACAATGAAGAACATGGAAGTAACAGGAAAACTGCCTATCTTTGATGGAACAAATTTTAGTTTTTGGAAAAAGAGGATGTCCTACTGTTAGTATGGATTCTTTGTCGAAGTGTACGAAAAAGACCCACTTTAGCTACGCATAACTAACAGCCCTAACAACAATAATGGCTGCAAAACATCTTCAGATCTGCAATTAGTAGTTAGAGTACAGCAACAAACAGATCTATAAATGGAAAGACATTAAGCAGTAAAGTAAAGAGTTTGCTCCATGCATCCAATAGACAAGACAAGAACACGATTTTTTTTTGAATGAATTTTTATATTACAGGGCACCTGGGAGGAAACAAGAAGGTGTATCCAGATCTCCTCAATGGGATGGGTTCTTTGTAGTCCTCAGCACTTCAGATCTAAGCTTTCTCTCTTGTAGATGTAGAAAACCCAATGTAGAAGGTAGAGCTCAATGGGAGCAACAATGGCAGAAAATGAGACCGAGTGTATAGATCCAGAGTGATCTAGTATGCAACAAAAGGTGAAGAATGAAGGGGAAAACCCTCCTATTTATAACAAAACATTGGGTCCTTCTAGATCTTGGTGCATGATTAAAATAATGTTAATCACATCTAGATCCACCTCTATGGAATATTTTATTATTATTTGTTGGAGGGAAAGGGTGTTTGACTTGGGTCAAATCCCCTGATTAGTGAAAAATAAATAAATAAATGATTTATTTATCTTTTTAAGGAAGTGGTTGGGATATAATCAAATAAATAATGATTTATTTGATTAATGGTGGTTGATTTGGTCATATTTAACAAGGAATATTATTAAATAATCATTCCTAGAAAATAATAAGATAACTATGGGTTTATCTCATTAATTTCTTTGTTTTTGGGTTAAACATGACTGGGAATAATAATTAAATTATGGTTTAATTAATTATTCCTTTTGGGGGTTCCTAATTAATCATAGTGAAAGCAGTTTTACTTGGGGTAAAACTGGTCTTACATGGTGTACTTGGGTCCATCTAATGATGAAAAGTTAGATGACCAAAAAATGGTGTAACAGATTGCCCCCCAGCGTGCGAGTGTCAGGAGCAAATCGTATGACTGAAGTACGTTGTAAGAAGACAATCACTAGACAACAAAAGGGTATGTCAGAGAGAGAGATATGAGGTAGATAGTGTGCTGAAGGACTAGACCCTGAGGAGACGAGACTCGCAGGTGCAACAAGTCTCTGTTATGAGAGGGTACCTGTGCTGAAGGCGGTGGGGGGAGGCATACCTATGCCCGCCGTGACAAAGTACAAAAGAATAGTGTGTCCAGTAAACAAGGGACCGAACCATAGAGTACAGCTGGCATAATCAAGAGC
This sequence comes from Pinus albicaulis, assembly GCA_034641835.2. Classification (NCBI taxonomy): domain Eukaryota; kingdom Viridiplantae; phylum Streptophyta; class Pinopsida; order Pinales; family Pinaceae; genus Pinus; species Pinus albicaulis. Next base: position 1,299,053,267 of record CM076584.1, on the reverse strand, counting down.
CAGATAAAAATACAATGAATAGTCTCACATACATGCTGTGCCTGGGATAACAGCCAGGACTAGTACAATATCATCTGAGTACATGAGATAAATACAACCCCAAATGCCCCCGGTAAATGGGGAAGGGCTCACAAAATCTGACTGGTACATGCAAATCATAGAGGTGCTGCAAGTGGCTAAGGCCAACATCATCAAAATCTGGAGCGGCATCAAAGGCTGCAATGAAGAGGTCATCCGGGCATGTGGGGGGCTACCTGCAGGGCCACCCCCTCATGAGGGCCGAGACATCTCACACACGCCCGGGAATCATCACGAGCTGCTGCTGGGTCACTGGACTGTCCAGTATACGAATCTCGGTCATGCTGAAAGGAGCTGGAGAAGCAATCAAGTCAAAGGGAGGTAAGAAATCCCCCTGCCTGATCCGAGGCACCGAACAAAAATGGAAGCTGGAACCAAGGTACACCGCCCTCTAGACCTTGCTTCTGGAATAAATGTGCTGAGGTCGACAGAAGGAGGTCCGCCTTAGGTGAGGTAATGAGAGATCCTCAACTAAGGTACGAGAGAAGAGCAATAGAGCGACGGACAGACTGACACTAATGATGATGGTGGAAATGGGAAGGATGGAGTGGCGAATGGACGACTTCCCTTGTTAGAGCATAAAGGGCATGAATGACATGGCAGCGACTGACACAATATCGAAAGGGACAGGGGACAGTGGGGCTGAAGGTCATGAGATGCGACACAAGAGAGGAACCAAGCAAAAAAGAATGGAGGGCTCTAGTATGGTGTAAAAGGATGCAGGATAGACTCCATGAATGCAATGATGACTCAACTCGGATGCTCTAAGCAAGGGCGACTAGATAGTGCTGCCACACAATAAAGGCCCCAATGGGGGGTCATAGAAGCATGAGTACAAGGTGGGTACTCATGACTAAAATCAACACGAACATGGACAAGTAAGGGGGCGATATGGTGCCCCAAGTACAAGTGTCGTAAGTGAGGAAATTCGATTTTAAGGAGCGGTGAAGTGATCCTTCGTGGAAAAATGTGTCCGGGTGAAGTATCAAATCACCAAAAAATAAGGAAAACCCATTTGAGAGCTCGGTGAGATCTATCCAGCGGTGCTGACGGTTCGTCGAACGGGGCTACGGTGTGGTCGCAGCAGTCGAAAGAAGAAACAGGGGTTCTCTTTTAATGAGGCGGTTTTCCTTCCAAAATCATTCATTTGCTATTGTTGCTGTGGTGAATGTGGAGAGGAGAGAAGGCCCTAAATCTTGCGGCGAACGTAGCGGACAAACCGACCGTTGGATTCGAGATCTGTCAGTTGGAGGCGAGAGGCCTAACCTTGCTCTTGCATTTTGACGGATTACATTTGCAGTTGAGGGCCCAAAACACCCAGAAACAGCCCCTCCTTCATCTCTATGGCCGGGTCGCACTTTTTTGGGGCAAAAAGTACGACCCAGGACGCAGGTATTAGGGCAACAAGTGCGACCTGGTCCAGAAAATGGCAGAAAACTGCGACCTGGGAGATAAGGGGGGTTTGGTGCTGTTTTATGGCTGGGAGTTGGGTTGTGGTGTGTGGTTATGGTTTTCCCGATCTGTACCCTGACAAAAAGAATGTGGTTGTGCAGGTATGGCAGAGTTGCGGGTCAATTGGAGAGAGAGGGATCTGGGAACACTTCGGACAGAGATCCAGGCGGATCAGGGCGTTCGTCGTGTATCGGCCAGATATAGGGGCATATGGTGCCCTCTCGGATGTGTGTAGGGGCAAGTGGTGCCCCCTAGAATGTATGGGGGGGCATATGGTGCCCCCAGTTTTTTGGATTTTGTTTGTAACATGCTATGGGCATGTCGGATGGATATGTATGGGGGGGCGTATGGTGCCCCCAGTTTGTGGAACATGCTATGGGCACGTCGTAAGTATATGTATGGGGGGGCGTATGGTGCCCCCAGTTTTTTGGAACATGCTATGGGCATGTTGTATGTATCAGAGTAGATGGACTCATCAATATATGGTTTGCGACACATATTATGGATATGCATCGTCTTTTGATGGTTGATTTAATGTTATTGTCTTGTATGACTTGTGTGTGATAAATGCCAATCTAGAACATGGTTTGCAATACGATCTACGTAGTGATTTTGGTCTCTGGGTACATGGTTGAAAGTGATGGTTTCAAACGCACGTATTAAGACTTTCACTCGTAAATAGCGTCTGAACAGCACAGGGTTATGCACACGATAAACACCATTTGGTTGCATTACAAGAAGCAGGGAATCCAAACAAACGTGCAGATGGCGGATGCGATGCAACAAGGCATCGGCTAATAGGCCACGCACTGCATCATATTCGGCCTGATTGTTGGTGGCAGAACCAATGCATACCCCGTTAGACAGAACGAGGTCATGCAAGGGGGTGAAGATGGCCCACCCTGCCGAGGCAAGATTCTTGGAGTAGCGACTTGCACCGTCGGCGTAACCGATAAAGGGTGTGGACGGGGGGTCCTGCAAAATGGTGTGACAAGACAATAAATGAGGGGATGAAAGGAAATGACGGCAGCGTGAGGGTACAGAAGTCATCGAGCAGTAATGGCAGGGGGAAAGGGCAGGATGATCAAGGCTCACACAAGGTGATGTATGAGAGCTATCGGAAACATGGCGAGGACTCGGGCTGCGGAGGTCAACGGAGACACAAGTGGAGTGATCTCGGGTATCAACGGACACAATGGGGAAGGCTGCAGACGGGCTAGGCTCCGGGTGTCGTGCAGAGGAGGATAGGTAAAGAATGGTGACGGTAGACTCCGTCATCTGAACATCAGGGGGGGGGATGTGGATCGGAGCGGGGGGATCCTCAGGCTGGTCTGAAGCATACTGCGCAAGAATGGGAGAGGCGGATTGATTTTGTTCAACCTCATACTCGCGGATCACCTCAAGGGAGGCGCGGTAATGTGTCAGGTGAGGACAATAATGGGAGTAGTGGCCATGGACACCGCACAAAGCACAAGGCTTGTTGGTGCGGAGAGTCTTGGCGTTCTTGGTGACGGTCGAAGAAGGAGTGGGAGTTTCAGGGACCGTAGTGTCGGGGAACGCGAAGTTTACCATGGGTCGGATACGAGGTAACTCGGGACAAGCATGGGTGGCATGACCAATGACATCACATAAGGCACAAGGCTTTGGGGGTGGAGAAGGAGCCGGGTTGGTCGTGGTGGTTTGGTCTTTGGTTGCCCCCTTGCGGGCTTTGCCTTTCTTCCCGGGAGCCGTCACAACAGGAGAAGGGTCCTGTGGAGGTGCTGGGGGCACAGTGGCTATGGAGGAAGCGAGGGGGACCGGTTGAACCGGTGTCAAAGCCATGTAAGGTTTGGGGTGACCCGGGGGGGTGGCGGCTGGGGGATCAAGGTACCAAACCGGAATACCCAAGGTCAAGTTAGGGAGAGAAAGGGTGGCCATGACGGGGATGGAATATACTCCGGGAGGGGGAGCCAAGAAGGGGATCTGTCCAGCAGGGTAATGACCAGGAGGAACGGCTCCAAGATGGTTAAGGCCAGGAGGGACCGATCCTGGAGGATAAAGAGGTGCGGGGGTGCCAGCTATAGGGGGAGGGCCAGAAAGGGGAGGTCCGGCTGGCGGAGATGGATGGCTAGGAGCGGGTTGCGGAGGGCGGGGAGGAGGGTGCGGGCTAGCTGAGGCAGGCCGTTTATGGGCAGCCTGAGATGATTGCATCATGCAAACATTCGACAAGCTGGGATCAGTAACAGGAGGGGGAGGAAGGTGAGGAAAAGTTCCAAGCAGGGTGGAATCTTTATAGACGCCAGGGGAGACACTGGTCAAAGAATCGACGGTTTGCTTATTGGCTACAGAAGAGATGGTCGTCTCGGAGGCGGATGGAGACGGCGACTCATGACACGATAGCTGGTCAATGGTGACTATCTTTCCATTATGTGGAAAAGACATCTTGCGGAAGACCGCGGATGGGACAGCAGACATGGCATAGGTGTAGCTTCGCCCCAATAGAATGTTGTAGTCTAGAGGGGCGTCAATGACTTCGACATCAACGCAAACAGTCTTACCAGCGAGGGTGATGGGACAGTTACGAAACAGGCCAATAGGCTGGGAGGCATGACCGTCCCACGCTCAAAGGGTGATCGTGGAAGGGGCCAGCTCAGGGGATCCGAGTTGCTTCCAAACCGAAGCGGACATCACACAGGTGGATGCCCCCTCATCAATTATACACCGGGATACAGTGGCGTTCCGGATTTTGACTGGGATTTGGAAAGCAACGGAAGGAGGAAGAGGAGGGTGGTCCGATTGGGTGGCGTCGAAAACAATCATTTGGTCATCAGCAGGATCAACAGCGCCCACGGCAGATAGTAGAGCCTTCCTTTGAGAAGGGCACGACTGGAGGAGTTCCAGTGTGGAAATGGCAGCAGGGGATTGTGCCAAATCATCTACTATACTGTACGATTGAGCGGCTCGACCGGAAGCAGCATTTCGGCGTAATGGACCCTTTGGAATTTTTGGGTGAACCTCAACTTTGGGTTGAGGGATGTGTAAGGGGCCACTGGATGTCGAAAGAGGCTCTGTAGAACCTGAAGATGGAGGCTCGGGAGCAGACTGAGCAGGGGGCTTGGGGTACTGGCGAGACCGAGTTTGAAGGTGAAGGTCGACGAAAGGGGACGGATCGGAGTGCATCATGAGGATCTGGTAGTCAGAGGAACCAGAAATGGACGAGGGTGTGGCTGCATGGCTGTCAGGGGGTTGGGTAGCCACGAATCCCCGTTGAGGGAAAGGATCAGTGAACACAGCTGGCTGGGTAGTGGCCACATTAGGAGGAGCGTGAGGGGAGGCGTGTTGTCCGCGCAATGTGGCTTGAGACTCCCACATCTGTCGCATCTGGGGTAAGAGAGGACAATCGTGAGTGTAGTGACCGTAATCACTGCAACACGAACAGGGGTTGTTTGTGCGAAGCGGCCTGTCCGGCCTGGGCGGGATGCCCTGAGGCTGGTTGCTAGTGTTAGGGTCCATACCAGAATTGGGTCCTCGGTTACCGGGGGCAGATGGGTTCTGGTTGCCTCTCCGCCTTTTTTGAGAAGAAGGGGGAATAAACGCACCCTGCTGTGCAAATACTTGCCCGGGAGGGGGTTGTAAGGGCTGTTGCAGGTGGTGAGGAGGCAAGGGAGGCGGAAGCGCATATGCTGGAGGGGAGCTGGCGCACCGGTGTCGCTGACAAAAAGTATGGCTGTGCTGCGCATTGAGGCAAGGTGCACAGAGGTTGGGCAAAAGGGTTGAGTGAGGCATGCCGTATCCTCGGACACATGTTGCCGTGAGGGGCAGCAGTGCCAGAGGTGGCCGTGTCCCTCCCCCCGAGGGAGGCCGCGGTTCACAGGGAGGTGAGCGCAGGGGTGGCGAGATCCAACAATACCGCCTACGAGAGGATGCCCCGGGCGTTAGCGCCAACGGCCGGGGATGTCGTGAGAACGGCATAAACACAACCGTACTGGAGCGTAGATCGTGTCATACGCAAAGCTATTTTGGAGGGCGTCTTTTCCGCATTGAGGGAAGTGAGAGGCGACATCTTTGCCGATGGGAGATGGGAGGGTGCGAAGGAACGAGTCCATGTAAACCCGATCTTCAAAGGGAGGGGCTCGACATAAGCTCCGTCTTCGTCGCCATTCCTGAACATGGGAAGAAAGGCGTGTGGAAGAGGATTGCTTAAATGAAGTCAAGAGCTCCGTACCAGTGTCGTATCGGAGAGGGAGCTGGAAGTACGACAAGAAGGCTTGGGCAAGAGTCTCGAACGTGGTATGGGAGGAAGTGGCCCGTTCGACATACCATTTAGAAGCTTCGCCGGTAAGCGTGCGTTGGAACAAACGAAGACGGATGGAGTCATCGGTAATGGAGTTGGAGGAACACCACATGAGGAAAGACCGGACGTGATTGGTTGCCCGCTATTGTCCCCAAACTTAGGATATCGTAGGAAGCCAGGGCATAGCGGGCCGGTAGTATTATGGTGAATGGGGCTGCTAATCAACCGATGGAAATCGGGGAGGCCGAGGCTCGCAATGTACGGGCAGACAGGTGGCCGGGAGTAGTGGTTGTGATTTGACCGATGAAGTAGGGTCGCATTAGGCGGAAAGTCCGCTAGCGCTAGGCCCCCGGCCCGTACATGCGAGGAAGGGGGTAAAAGGGGAGAACCGGGCGGGGAGAAAGGACCCGGCGAGTCCAGAGAGGAGTCGAGTGCGACGAAGGTGTGTTGTGGATCAAGCTCGACGACTTGCCATGGGGAGTGGAAGCCATCAACCGGAATCGAGGATGAAGGCCAAGAATCTCTGTGAAAGGCGCCTTGGGGGCGGTATGGATTCCAAAGAAGGAAACCGACAAGGTAAAGGGACAATCAAGAAGGTCAAGGGCGGATAAGGTGCAGTGACAATTGATTTTAGAGTCTTTGCCAGGCGGTGTAAACCAGGCGCTTCTTCACTTAGGGTCAGTGTGTGGTGTGCGTTAATTTTAATTTTTAAACCCTTTCCGTTGTTGAGAGCAAAAAAGTGTGCAACGTAGCTGAACATAAACCTACAGAGAACAGAATAAAAATGCTGAAATAATGTAAAACAATGTGCCTACATATGCGTCTATATGAAACCCAAGAGCAGTGGGTCTCTCAAAACTATGTCGAAAGAAAGGAAAACTAATAGAAACACACACAAAAGTGGAAGTTTCCTCAACAGACCTAGAATGTGGTAGACAGAAGATCAGAGACAGTGTGCACATAAGAAGCACCACAGCAAGAGACGAGAAGCAAGGCTGGAAAAGGAAACACAGGAAACGGGGGGGGTGGGGCGCAGGCCTTTAGAGGAGGTCCAAACAAAACGACAAGAGGTGATTTGAAAGGAAAAGAGGTTGATTTCAAAGGATCTGGAAGTGAGGTCACAGATCTGGAAAAAGAGGGGGCTGAAGCTCTGAAACCGACGGCTGAAACAGCTGAAACTCTTCCACAAAAAGTGGAGGGTACTAAAGCCCTAAGGGGCTGGGTTCCTACTTAGATGAGTAAAAACAGATCAGATCTTGGTCAAGGCGGGCTGAGACAGAGGCTGGAAAACCCTGGCAGAGGCTGCAGCAGAACCCAGAAAAATTACAGAAAAAATGCTGGAAAAAAGGCAGGTCGCAGGTTCTGACCTGATCTGAGTTGAGGTCGCAGGAAACAAGCCAAAAGGTGCGTCCAGGTCGCAGGTTTTGGGCCAAAAGGTGCGACCCCCCCGTTCCGGCTGTTTCGGCGGCAGATTTTCTGAAAAATTGCCGCCTCAGGTGCGGCTGGTGTCGCTTACCTGCGCAATAGGGCCAGAAACACACGGAAGTTAGAAATTTTAGGTTTTTAGGGTTTTATGTGAGAAAAATGACATGAAAAGAGAAAACTAAGCAGCTAAAAAAGAAGCCCTAGGGCCTGAAGTAGCTGGATATGCAGGAATATGAAAAACGACAGCGGTCGTAATTTAAAACCCGTGTGGAGTCGCCATTTGTTAGTATGGATTCTTTGTCGAAGCGTACGAAAAAGAACCACTTTAGCTACGCATAACTAATAGCCCTAACAACAATAATGGCTGCAAAACATCTTCAGATCTGCAATTAGTAGTTAAAGTGCTGCAACAAACAGATCTATAAATGGAAAGATATTAAGCAATAAAGTAAAGAGTTTGCTCCATGCATCCAATAGACAAGACAAGAACACGATTTTTTTTGAATGAATTTTTATATTACAGGGCACCTGGGAGGAAACAAGAAGGTGTATCCAGATCTCCTCAATGGGATGGGTTCTTTGTAGTCCTCAGCACTTCAGATCTAAGCTTTTTCTCTCTTGTAGATGTAGAAAACCCAATGTAGAAGGTAGAGCTCAATGGGAGCAAAAATGGCAGAAAATGAGACCAAGTGTATAGATCCAGAGTGATCTAGTATGCAACAAAAGGTGAAGAATGATGGGGAAAACCCTCCTATTTATAACAAAATATTGGGTCCTTCTAGATCTTGGTGCATGATTAAAATAATGTAAATCACATCTAGATCCACCTCTATGGAATATTTTATTATTATTTGTTGGAGGGAAAGGGTGTTTGACTTGGGTCAAATCCCTTGATTAGTGAAAAATAAATAAATAAATGATTTATTTATCTTTTTAAGGAAGTGGTTGTGATATAATCAAATAAATAATGATTTATTTGATTAATGGTGGTTGATTTGGTCATATTTAACAAGGAATATTATTTAAATAATTATTCCTAGAAAATAATAAGATAACTATGGGTTTATCTCATTAATTTCTTTGTTTTTGGGTTAAACATGACTGGGAATAATAATTAGATTATGGTTTAATTAATTATTCCTTTTGGGGTTTCCTAATTAATCATAGTGAAAGCAGTTTTACTTGGGGTAAAACTGGTCTTACATGGTGTACTTGGGTCCATCTAATGATGAAAAGTTAGATGACCAAAAAATGGTGTAACACCTACTATCTAATGTCTCTTGGCCCTGAAGTATGGCACTTTGTTTTGGATAGGGACAAAGCTCCCTCCGGTCTTCCAACTAATCAAGATGAAAGAAAAGCCTACATTTCTAATGCTAAAGCTTTAAATTCCATCACTAGTGCAATAACCGATTCCAAATTTATGAAATTCATGAACTGTGACTCAGCCAAAGAAGTATGGGATAAATTGGTTTCTCTATATGATGGAGACTCCAAAGTTAAGAAGGCAAAGATTCAAACTTATAGAAGACAATTCGAGAGTCTGAAAATGGACGATGAAGAATATATTGCATCATAATTCCTCAGAGTATCTGAAGTGGTTAACTCTCTTAAAGGACTAGGGGAAAATATTGAAGAAAGCTCCATTGTTCAAAAAATCCTAAGATCGCTTCCTGAAAAATTTGACTCCAAACTAAGTGCCATAGAAGAAATGAAGGACCTAAATACTCTCAAGATGGATGAACTTCATGGAATTCTTATTGCCTATGAGATGAGGAAAGGGATCCCAAAATTCAAAGAAGTAGCTTTCAAAGCCTCAATATCTACAAAATAAGGAAAAGGATGGAATTGCAACAATGATGAATATGATACTAAAAAAGAATTAGCTCAATTTGTATGAAGACTAAAATGGGGATCTAAGCTCAAAGGTAAGTACCCTCTTATTTGTTTCAATTGTGGAAGAATATGTAATTATGCTGCAAAATGTCCTCATAAACATGATAGTGATGATGAAAAGGATTCTAAAAGAATGATGTACAAAAAGAAAGGGTTTAATAAGAAGAACTTCTTCTCCAAACAAGATGAGTGTGATGAAGATGAATTTGTAGTCATAAAAAGGAAATCAACTAGAAATGTGCATCCTTACAAAGAAAGCGATGATGAATTAGATGAGGAAAGTAATTATGTTGGAAGAAAAGAAATGTTATTCATGGCATTTACAAATGATGATGACTCAGAACTAGAAGATGAAAGAAGCATAAATAGTTTTTGAATGAGTGCCATTGAAGAAAATGAGAATCTACAAAAGAAGATAATTTCTCTCAAAATAGAAAGAGAGGAAGCAAAAAGAAGGGGAAGACTTCTTGAACATTAAGCTAAAAGAGAAGGATGATATCTGTGAAAAACCTGAAGCTGAAATAGTATCTCTAAGAAAGGAATTAGAACAAGTCAAAAGGAGTTGGCAAAGCTCTCTAGCTCTTGACAACATTCTTAATACTCAAAGACATCAACATGACAAGTCTGTAATTGGTTTCAAAGGAGAATCATCAAGTACAAAGAATAATGCCAGAAGTTATGTTGATGTACTATCTTTCCATCCAAAAGAAGAAAAGTCATCTTGTCAGGAAACAATTCCCATCTCAAAACCAAGAATTGATGAAAGAGCAACTCCAAGGAAGAATATTGGTTCAAGCTATGGATACTACAACAGGTATCAAACTATTTTTCTTGGGCATTGTTACAATTGTAAAAACTTTGGGCATCAAGCTAAGCATTGCAGGGCTCATAAGAATGAAGCACCAAGATTGAATGATCAAACAAACCAACTGTGTGGCCCTAAATAGAAAGGACAAATCAAAGCTTACAATTCCTTTGATCCTTTGGCTAAGTTCGATCCGTCTTGCTCATTCTGTGATATTTATGATCATAATGAACAAAATTGCCCTCTCAAAAGGGAAAAATCTAAAAACGTAAATCTCAAAACTGATAAATGTGGCCTAGCTCTATGTGCTCATAGTGAAGAAAATAATTGGTTCTTGGATAGTGGATGCTCAAGACATATGGCAAGTGACAAAAAGAATTTTATCTCATTGAACAAGAAAAATGGAAATGTATCCTTTGGAAGTGGATCCGCTAAAATCACTGGAAAAGGAACTGCTACCCTTGTCAATGGACTAGGAAATGCTCAAAATACCTTGCTGGTAGAAGGGCTCAAACACAATCTCTTAAATGTCAGCCAAATTAGTGACCAAGGACATAATGTTGTCTTTATTACAAAAAATTGTGAAATAAGAGACTTGTCCTCGGAAGAACTTGTGGCGAAAGGGGTAAGAACACCCGATAATGTTTACATTCTCAGTAGAATCCAAGAAGATAAATGTTACTTAAGTCAAACAGATGAAAATGGTTATGGCAGAAGAGATTGGGGCATACAATTTTTGATAACTTAGTCATCATCAGAAAAATTAATGCAGTAAGGGACATTCCAAAAATGTGAAAACCAAATCAAGTTGTATGTGGCCCATGCCAACATGGAAAGAAAACCAAAACTAGCCACAAAAATAAGGAGTTCTCAACATCAAAACGTTTGGAAATCATTCATGCAGATTTGTGTGGGCCAAATAGAACTCCATCTCTTCAAGGTGAAAGGTACTTTTCTCTATTTTTTGATGACTATACTAGAATGATGTGGATATATTTCATAAAATATAAATCCGAAGCATTTGAATGTTTAAATAATCTTAAGGCTCTCATTGAGAATGAAAAATATTCTAAAATTAAATGTCTTAGAACGGATAGAGGAGGAGAATTCACCTCAAAAGAATTTGATGAATTATGTAAAGAGCATGGAATCGAAATATAACTCTCTATTGTTAGGACACCACAGAAAAATGGAGTAGTTGAAAGAAGGAACTGAACCATTCAAGAAATGGCAAGGACAATGCTACTAGCATCTAATTTGAAACCAAAATTTTGGAGAGAAGCAGTTGGCACCACAGTTTATACCTTCAATCGAACTCAACTAAGACCAAATAATGAAAATATTGCTTATGAATTATGGAAAGGAAGACCTGCTTCAGTAAAATATTTCAGGGTTTTTGGAAGCAAATGTTTCATAAAAATAAATGATGACTCACCACGTAAATTTGATTCTAGAGTTGATGAAGGAATATTTCTTGGATACTCCACAAGGAGAAAAGCTTACAAATGTTACAACAATCATCTACGATGAATAGTGGAAAGAATTGATGTGAATATTGATGAAGGCCTTCCAGAAAAAAGAATTGAAGATCATGAAGTTGAGCCTTTCTTTGAAAAAAGTGAAGAAGAAAAATCTGAAAAAGAAGAGGAGAATGGAAATCCCCAAAGTGAACCTTCACAAACTCACTCTAAGATCAAGTTTATTCAAATACATAATCCGGAAGAACAATTCATCGGAAATATAAATGAAGGAATTCAAACTCGAAGAAGGATGATAAACACCCCAAGAAATGATGATGTTGCTCTATTATCTTTAATAGAACCTGAAATTTTTTCTCAAGCAAGCAAAAATCCTTATTGGATAAAGGCCATGGAAGCGGAAATGTCTCAAATCGAAAAAGGAGAGACTTGGGAATTGGTAACTCTCCCAAAACATAAAAATATAATTGGAACAAAATGGGTATTCAAAAACAAGATGAATGAAGATGGACAAATCATCAGAATAAAGTCAGACTTATCTGCAAAGGATACTCGCAAATTGAAGGAATTGACTTCAAATAAACCTTTGCATCAGTAGCTCGAATGGAAGCCATAAGAATTTTTTTAGCATTTACTTGCTCAAAAGTATTCAAGGTTTATCAAATGGATGTAAAATCGGCATTCCTAAATGGAGATCTCTAAGAAGAAGTTTACATGCAGCAACCATAAGGATTTGATCTTGCTGAAGGAAAATACTTTGTATGCAAACTAAAAAAGGCCTTGTATGGATTAAAACAAGCCCCTAGAGCATGGTATGCAAAGTTGGATCATTGTCTGCAACAAGAAGGTTTCAAAAATGGAGTGGCAGGTAGCAATCTCTACATGAAGATGGATAAGGAAAAACTTCTGATCACTCTTGTTTACGTTGATGATCTAATCTTTGCTAGCAATGATGAAGAAATGAGCCCTGAATTTTCTCTAAATATGTCCAAAAAATTTGAGATGTCAATGTTTGGTGAGTTGTCTTACTTTCTTGGGCTACAAATATCTCAAACCTCTGTAGACATGTTTGTATCTCAAGCAAAATATCTTAAAGACATGCTCAGAAGATATGGGATGGAATATTCTGCACCTATGAGCACACCGATGACCACAGATTGTAAATTGAGCAAAGATGATGATACCCCTCTCATAGATACAACTCTTTACAGGTCAATAATTAGAGCTCTCCTATACTTAACTGCTACAAGACCAAATATTATGCAAGCAGTAGGAATGGTATCAAGATTTCATTCAAGTCCTAAACAATCCCATCTAGCAGCTGTGAAGAGAATTCTTAGATATTTGAAAAGAACGATTGATTTCGGTATTTGGTATCCTAAGAGTTCAACTCTTATTGTGACAACTTACTCCGATGCTGATTGGGTCGGAAGCGTGGATGATCGAAAAAGTACCAGTGGAAATGCATTCTTTATGGGAGATTTTCTTGTATCTTGGCTTAGCAAAAATCAATCATCTATATCCCTTTCTACAGCTGAAGCCGAATATATAGTTGTCGTTGATTGTTGCACACAAATTCTATGGATGAAGGAAGCCTTGAAGGATTTCAACATAGAAACTAAGCAACCAATTACTATTTTTTTTGACAAAACTAGTGCCATCAGTATTTTAAAGAATCCAGTGATGCACTCAAGGACCAAACATATTCCAATTAAATACCACTTTCTCCATGAACAAGTTTCTGAACACAATATCAGGTTGGAATACGCCAATACAAAAGATAAAATTGATGATATCTTTACAAAACCCCTTCCACGAGAAGCATTTGAGTATCTTCGCCAAAATATGGGGGTCATTGCTCTTGCATCACATTAAATCAAGCAGCATGTCAGGGGTACTATATGTTAGGGGGAGCAACATGACAGGGGCAACACTTTCGCACCCCATTTCCATTGATGTCAAAGGGTGAGAGAAGAAAAATATTTCCATTCAATGAAAAAGGGGGATATTGTTAAGCCAAGTTGTCATTGATGGTAACAGGTTGATGAAGGAGAAGCCAGACTATGACCCAATGATTGATTAGCCTAACAATGAAGATGACCTCTTGCTGTCCCAATCACTTTTTGCACATAAATATTCAAGGACAGTTATAAATAAAAATAAATTATTCTACCTTGGAGGCAGAATTTCACTATGACACCTACACTACCTTTGAGAGCATAATTTTATCTTTCTAACGAGCTCTTACTTGGCTGGAAACACCAAGCGGTTTTTGAGATATCAAATTTTCAAGTTAAGAAAAGAAAAGAAAAACATATTTTTGATATTGAGCCAACCTATGCTCAGATACTCATGTCGGCCCTCATGATGGCTCCTTCCTCAAAAAATGTGTCTTTTTAGATAGTCAAACAACTATATATATAAATTTGCGTACTTCCATTTATGTGCAATCAATTCGGTGAAGAATAACAGAAAAATACAAAACAATGAAGAGTTCACATCTCGCTAACTTAGGAAGCCGAGATTCATTTTGTGGCCATATTTTATTTCGTGTTAGGTTAAAAACTTTGAAACAACCACCTGCAGTAGCTCACCTCAAAACTGTGAACAATAAAACTTGGACTATTGAATAGTCACCATATTAAGGGCTCGGATTTGTTGGAGAATTTTCCTTGATCCTGTGACAAGGGGCTACAAAGCCTTTCAGACTTGTGACAAGAACGGTGGACAGACCTGAAGTTTGTATCTTGGCAGCTTGAACCAAGTAAACAGTGTTTGGAAGCTTGGAAAAACTGCAGATCTGTGAAGGGACTATAGGACAAAAAAAACTTTGGATACCTTTCATTACCTCAAGCTTGAAATTTGTTAGTAGAAGCTCGGACATGAAGAGGGCTATACTCGGACCTGTGGCAACTCCTTTTTAGAAGCTCGAACAATAGCACCTTGAAGGCATACTTGTGGAGCCCGGACCTATAGCAGCATAATTTTAACCAATTAAGAGCAGTCACCATTAAGAACAGTTTGGGGAGAAGATTATTGTAGCAATGATTTAAAGATACCTGTGGCATCCTTGATAGTCACAACAGCTCGGTGCAGTGGATTGAATAGTACCTCAGATATGTGACCTTGAGGGAATAAAAACAATGATCACATACTTGATATTAGAGGTATGAACAATTTGAAGACAAGTGGACAGTGAAGTCAATGAAGAACTTTGGAAGAAATAATACAACAATGAATATGTAAGCACTATTCACATTCTCTATTAAAACAAGCTAAGAAGGATTGGTGTCCTTGGAGTAGGAGCTCCTAAACACAAGGTTGGTGCCTTGAGATGATAGGTTTAAAGCCCTAGAGGTTGGAGCCTCATCAAAGTCCAAGTTGGTGCTTAGCAACACGTTGGTGTCTGTTTCATTAAAAGGGTTGGTGCCCTCACTCATTTATTGTACACTATTATTAAAAATGGGATTGAAATTCTTATTAATCCTTAATATTATCATTATAAACCTCTATATATTTTATTATGAAGAATCTAACTGGCAATAATTAACAATTGAAAAGAAATATTGATTCACCCCCCTCTCAGTATTTCCAACAATTCGTATCAGAGCTAGCTTCTTCATTATCAGCATAACAACTGGAAGAATGATTCTTAGGCACAATGAAGAACATGGAAGTAACAGGAAAACTGCCTATCTTTGATGGAACAAATTTTAGTTCTTGGAAAAAGAGGATGTCCCACTATCTAATGTCTCTTGGCCCTGAAGTATGGCACTTTGTTTTGGATGGGTACAAAGCTCCTGTCGGTCTTCCAACTGATCAAGATGAACGAAAATCCTACATTGCTAATGCCAAAGCTTTAAATTCCATCACTAGTGGAATCATTGATTCCGTATTTACGAAATTCATGAACTGTGACTCAGCTAAAGAATTATGGGATAAATTGGTTTCTCTATATGATGGGGACTCCAAAATTAAGAAGGAAAATATTCAAACCTATAGAAGACAATTCGAGAGTCTGAAAATGGATGATGAAGAAGATATTGCATCATGCTTCCTCAGAGTAGCTGAATTGGTTAACTCTCTTAAAGGTCTAGGGGAAAATATTGAAGAAAGCACTATTTTTCAAAAAATCCTGAGATCTCTTCCTGACAAATTTGACTCTGAAGTAAGTTCCATAGAATAAATGAAGGACCTAGCTACTCTCAAGATGGATGAACTTCATGGAATTCTTATTGCCTATGAGATGAGGAAAGGGATCCCAAATTTGAAAGAAGCGGCTTTCAATGCCACAAGATCTACAAAAGAAGGAAAAGGATGGAATTGCAACAACGATGAATCTGATACTGAAAAACGAATTAGCTCAATTTGTACGAAGACAAAAAGGGGATCTAAGCTAAAAGATACTTACCCTCTTATTTGTTTCAATTGTGGAAGAATAGGTCATTATGCTGCAAAATGTCCTCATAAACATGATAGTGATGATGAAAAGGACTCTAAAAGAATGATGTACAAAAAGAAAGGGTTTAATAAGAAGAACTTATTCTCCAAACAAGATGAGTCTGATGAAGATGAATTTTTAGTCATAAAAACAAAATCAACTAGAAATGTGTGCCATTATAAAGAAGGCGATGATGAATCAGATGAGGAAAGTAATTATGTTGGAAGCAAAGAATCGTTATTCATGGCATTTACAAATGATGATGACTCAGAACTAGAAGATGAAATAAGCATAAATAGTTTGCTAATGAGTGCCATTGAAGAAAATGAGAATCTACAAAGAAGATAATTTCTCTCAAAATAGAAAGAGAGGAAGAAAAAATAAGGGAAGACTTCTTGAACATTATGCTAAAAGAGAAGGATGATATCTCTGAAAAACGTGAAGCTGAAATAGTATCTCTAAGAAAGGAATTAAAACAATTCAAAAAGAGTTGGAAAAGCTCTCTAGCTCTTGAAAACATTCTTAATACTCAAAGACCTCAACATGAAAAGTCTAGAATTGGTTTCAAAGACGAATCATCAAGTACAAAGTATAATGCCAGAAGTTATGTTGATGTACTCTCTTGCCATAAAAAAGAAGAAAAGTCATCTTGTCAAGAAAAAAGTCCCATCTCAAAACCAAGAATTGAAGAAAGAGAAACTCCAAGGAAGAATGTTGGTTCAAGCTATGGATACTAAAACATGTATCAAACATTTTTCTTGGGCATTGTTACAATTTTAAAAACTTTGGGCATCAAGCTAAGCATTGCAGGGCTCATAAGAATGAAGCACCAAGATTTAATGATCAAACAAACCAACTGTGTGGCCCTAAAGAGCAAGGACAAATCAAAACTTACAATTCCTTTGATCCTTTGGCTAAGTTTGATCCATCTTGCTCATTATGTGATAATTATGATCATATTGAACTTAAATTCCCTCTCAAAAGGGAAAAAGCTAAAAAGGTAAATCTCAAAACTGTTAAATGTGGCCTAGCTCTATGTGCTCATAGTGAAGAAAATCATTGGTTCGTGGATATTGGATGCTCAAGACATATGATAGGTGACCAAAATAAGTTTATCTCATTGAACAAGAAAAATGTAAATGTATCCTTTGGAAGTGGATCCGCTAAAATCACTAGAAAAGGAACTACTACCCTTGTCAATGGACTAGGAAAGGCTCAAAATACCTTGCTAGTAGAAGGGCTCAAACACAATCTCTTAAGTGTGAGCCAGATTTGTGACCAAGGACATAATGTTGTCTTTAGTACAAAAAATTTTGGAATAAGAGACTCATCCTTGGGAGAACTTGTGGCGAAAGGGGTAAGAACACCTGATAATGTTTACATTCTCAGTAGAATCCAAGAAGATAAATGTTACTTAACTCAAACAGATGAAAATTGGTTATGGCACAAGCAATTGGGACATACAATTTTTGATAACCTAATCAGCATCAGAAAAATTAATGCAGTAAAGGACATTCCAAAAATGTGCAAACCAACTCAAGTTGTATGTGACCCATGCCAACATGGAAAGAAAGCCAGAACTAGCCACAAAACTAAGGAGTTCTCAACATCGAAACCTTTGGAAATCATTCATGCAGATTTGTGTGGGCGAACTAGAACTCTAGCTCTTCAAGGTGAAAGGTACTTTTCTCTATTTGTTGATGAATTATGTAAAGAGTGTTAGCCCCCCATAAATTTTGACAAGCAAACAGGGGGCTAAAATGTTTCTGAGTCTTCAAGTAATGCATTTCCTCTGAAAACACATCATCCTTGAAGCCTCCTGTGCCTTTGCCTTCGATAAACCCCCACTGCAGTTCCTAGTTTAAAGGGCCTCGCTGATTGTAAAAAACTGTGCTCCAAAAGGCCTACATTTTCCCCTGGTATCCCTGCAGAATGCCCCATTTTAGATTCCTTTTCCCTCTGTCAAAGTTCCCCTTTATCCCCTAAATTCCCCCAAAATTCCCCTTTACGTCCTACACACACCCCTTGTTTGGCCTAATTTCTTTTGTTTCCCTCTATTGGTACCCAACTCCGCCCTCAAATTGCATTAAAATAGGCTGAATAGCCATATTGTTTGTGTGTATAGGTTTAGCACCCTTTGGCCAGTCCAGAACCGCATTTCCCCCATATGGCCTAGCGCTAGAACCACCTGCCAGCCCGGAAGGCGCTTATCACAGATCTGTATCGGGCGCATTATCAACCGTTTGATCAACCTGTCGATCCGATGGTCCGTATTTCACCCCCCTGGTGGTCCCCACGCCCGAGTACTATTCATAAACCACCAGTTTCCATCGCACTGCGTTTGGAGGTCGGGCGGTAATTTTTTTTTGGAGCGATTCCACTCAGCGCATGACACGTGGCTCCACACACTATTCATAAACCACCCTCCATCGTGTGTTATCATTCGGCGTTTGCCCCAGCACGATATCGTTGTGCGCTATTCTATCTTAGGCAGGCCATCCAATGGCGATCGCTCCGCGAAGTCGCACGAGGATTAATCAGAGGCAACCGTACCCCTGGATCACTGTCCATCGCCCTCCGACACATTCCCAGCCGTCGATCTCCTCCTAAGATTGGACGGTCCATATTTAAAAGTCAGCCCCGCTATCTCCCGAGTCCCGCCACGTCACCATTCCACATGTTTTCATCACCTTCGCCCGTCCCCCTATATAATTCATTCAAAGGTCAAATTTTAAATGATCTACGTTAAATTTACACCTCTCCATCCTCCACTGTTTTCTACGTTCTCCACCATCAACTTGCAACTATTCCACCATTTCGCCAACCTGCATAGCCATGCACATTGTTCCCGCTGCATTCACCATCCCCCAATGCATGGTTTTCTTAATTTTTTTGCGTGTTTTGCAGGGTTACAATAAGGTGGGCAACCACCATGATTCAGTCACCGTTACAGTGACACAGTGCACAAAGGAAGCTGAATTTAGAGCCCGATATCACAGGAAAATTTCCAGAAAGGTGTCTGCAACATAAATTCCATCAAAGGACAAATTTCAAACTCCACAAAAACCTCTCCGGCGCCATTAAAGCTCAGATTGCATAAACAAAGGCAGTACTGGAGCAGCAGAGGGTTTAAGGCATGAAAATGAAGATCTTTGAGCCTTAACTCAGTGGTTTAGAGGCAAAGTACCAGATTGAAGACATCATGGATCACATAGAGGGTATAGAGCTCATAAATGAATGTATATCAGGTTCTCTACATCAGCAGAATGTTTTTCTCCATGAAAGGACACGGTACAATCCTATGCTATCAGAAGCATTTGTTACGCAGTATGGTAGACCTTAGCATCATCATTCTACCTTTTCTTTAGTTCACCAGAGGGTTACAGCAAGTATAGCAGAGACATACCTGGAATAAATGGAAGCATGACGAAGGCCACTCTTTCATCCAAAGAGTACCAGAGATAAATGCTCAGAATTTAAAGCAGAACAAGGCCTCGGCCCTCTTCCTCTTATGAGTTTTAATGCTGCATTTAGTTTTCACCTACCTTCTCTGCTCCACTTGAGCTATAAATTCATGAAAGAAAATCATTGTAAAGGTTGTTGATTAGTTATTAGAGAATTGCAAGCTGTTTCTTTTGAGACATAGTCTCTGTGTAAAGTAGTAAGATAGGTTGAGGAAGATATTTTCTGACTGAGTATCTAGCTATTGGCAATGTTGTACTTGATTGGTGTTGCTTTTTAATATGACAAGCACATTTCTTTGGATCCTGATCTAAAGCAGCGGTGATGTTTTTCTATCTCTATATTCGTGTTTAACTTTCATTCCGTTTCATTTCATTTCTACTGTCTCGCATCAGAAATATGGCATAGGATTTACCCTTGTTAGGTACCCTATGTTTCTGCTCTCCTTGCCTTTTATGTTTTCTACTGAATGTGTTATCTAAGAGTCGATTTCGGTTAATTTAACCAGTGTAGTGGATGTTATTGCCTACTAGCTGATGAATGAATTAATGAATCTGTTCTTAGATGTTCTTGTTAGGATTTAATTGAAAGAATTGGGAACACTTGGAGGTCTACAACCCTGTTTCTATCTCACTAGGATCCTTTTTAATTTATTGAACCTTTCTAAGATCCCTCAAGCTAGAGGCCGAAGCATTGAGAGTTCAAATTCTCTCTCTCTGATCTCAGGTCTTTAACTTTGTGTCCTAAATATTTATTGTTTCCTCCTCCCCCACCATTCCATACCACACTATCATCTTTAAGATCCAATGTTTTAGATGACTAGCCCAACTGAAAGCCTGCACATTGAATAGCAAGTAAACCCTTTCCTGAATCCATTGCCCAATGGTCTTGAATGTTCTCTGGAATACTTCACCTCTGTCTAAATCCTCTTTGCCCATCCTTGTCTTATATTGAACGCTTCTTTCCTGATGACCAGCAACCAAACAAACAAACCATGTGCCTATAACTAGCCTAATATCTTAACCTTTGAGCTTCAAAGTCATATACCTTTGACATATCATAGAGAGATCCCTCTCTGGACCCAGGAGGGCTAGATCCTGAGGTCTGAAAGTGGTTTTGATGTTGTCTCATCTTTTGGTCTTGCCAATCTGGCCAAAACATGGGAACCCCAACATAATGGCGACTCCGCTGGGGACAATCTGAGTACCTTCCATATTACTACATCACACGAGCCTCAAAAACCTATAATCTCTGGTTAGGTTGGTAGTAAAACACTCCTATTCACAGATCAACCTCTACACCATTTCTTGCGTTCCCCCACACTCTTAGACAGAGTCTGGAAAGGGCCAGGTATCCTCCAGGTCTCACACTCTTTCAGAGGTGACATATCTGGTAAACGCCCTCCCAGTCAATCTCTGGTTAGAGTTTGCTGTGTTTGGAAGCTGTCCTTGAAAAGGGACATCTCATAATCACTGTGGTGGACAGTGTACCCCCCAGAAGCACCCTAAACCCTCCACCTGGCGACTCCATAATTCCTAAACGATTTAAAGACTCCACTGGTGATTAGTAGGCCTGCTGATTATCTTGGTTCAAATTAGACTCCACTAGGAGACCAGAGCCCATTACAACATCAGCCACAGTAGAAGTAACAATTAGGGTTAGGCTCCTTTGTTGAAAACAACATTTTGGCTTCAAGAACCATTCACACAAGAGCTTATCCCAACCCAAACCCACCTGAAATAGTTGATAACCCTGAAATAATCTTCAAGAGATCTCCTACACCTAAAATAAAAACTATTTCCAGCCACATCCATAGAGATGACTCTGCACCAAAAGACTTTACAGCTCTATCAAACCCATTTTTTGGCATAGAACTACCAAACAGTTTACCAAGAACTAGGTCATTCAGCGTCCTAGACCAGCCAGACCTTGAGCGTCCCGGTTCGCCACCTAAAAGTGGTAGACACCTTGGGGATAGACAAACCCCTCCATCTACACCTCCTGATATTCACTTCATTCAAAACTTGGGGCTTAGTCACCCTAGATCTACTCATCAGTCTCCTGCTGGTCCTAGTATCCCTGTCATCCATATACCAGCTGCTCAAGCCAACCCTCTACCTCATCAAAACATCATCATTGCAGCCTGGTATGCACCTCTGATTCTACCCCACCCGCTAGTACCCTCACCCAATGATTATCAATCAAACATCCCACACTTCACTGCACAAGAGTCCACCACAGCTCAGCACCATGTAGATAGGATGGAAGGTTCCTTTGACTACATGGAAATAGATGATGAAATAGTAAAAATGAGAATCTTTGCCCAGAGCTTAGGAGGGGATGTGAAGAAATGGTTCAAAATCCTACCTCCTAACAGTATCCAAGACCTTCCAACTTTATATCAGACTTTCATAAACAAATGGGAAGTTAAGGCTAACCCTCTCCAAATCCTAGCAGAATACAAGAACCTGAAAAGAAATGTGGGAGAAAGTGTTCAGGACTACTCTACAAGGTTTAACAGTGTTTATAGTGCTCTTCCACCACACATGAAACCTCCCCTAGGTATGGTACTAGTGAAATACCCTGAAGGTTTGGATGCTGACATGGCCTACCAGCTTAGGGAGAGGGATTACAACACATTGGAAGACTTGCAAAAAAGAGCAGTGAGTGTAGAGGCAAATCTGATTGAGAAAAAAGCAAGATTGAGAGCTGAGAAAAGGGTAACATATAGAGATGGCAATGTAGCTTCCACATCTGACCCCAATAATGACCGCATATCCAAAAACATGGAAAAGCTACAACAAATGATGGAAAAAATGGTTGTCATAGTTAGTAATCTAAACAGAAATCAACACCATAACCAGAACCAAAACTTTAGAATAAACAATACCACTCCCAACAGACAAAGAGAATCAGATCAGCAAGTTATTCCCCCATTCCAATAGAACTTCCTTGATGAAGATGAGGGAATCATAGAAGAGTCTGAGGGGAACACAATAAACATATTTAAAACAGAAAATTCAATCCACAATTGTTACACAGAAGAAGATCAACCCTCACCCTCGTATTGGGATGAGGAATGGTTAGAATCTGAAGATTACAGGTTAGGATTTGAAAATGCCATGATGCAGGTCAGAGAACAATATGAACTTAGAAGCAAAAAGAGCCTAGAAACTTCCAAACCAAAAGCTTCTGAGGTTACCATCAAGAAAAGGCCTGAGAAAACTTCTAAAGTGACTACTGAAAGTAACAAATCAGCAGCTGAGAGTTCTGGAAAGAACAAAGAAAAAGACAACCAAAACACCGATAAACAAGGTAAACCAACTAGCAGCACTAGCACTACAACTAGCGCTCCTGATAAAACTGTCATCAACACTGTACATAACAAGAATCAGCACACTGATTCTGCCACCAAGGTAGTGGCTAACAAAATAGAGTTGAACATTCCAAAGAGTCAGTCCACTTTCAATTTGGAGAGTGAGATTGCAAAAATTAAAATCTCTGTCCCACTCTCTGAGCTGGCCACTCAGGATGTATATAAAGGCCAAATTTTGAAAGCATTAAATTTAGGTGAGAATAGTGACACTGTAAATCTGAGTGATGATCAACCTGCCCTTCTGTTTGGTCCAAAGGTAGAAGGAAAGTTTCAGGAAGGGGTAGTGCCCCCTTTTTATATCAGTCTTAATATCCATGATAAGATCCTCCACAATGCAATGCATGATTCTGGGGCATCACACAACTTGATGCCTAAAGTAGTGATGGAAAGATTAGGCCTAGAGATAACCCGCCCCTATAGAGACCTATATTCATTTGACTCTAGCAGAGTAAAGTGTCTTGGCCTGATCAAATATTTATGTGTAAGCCTTACCCAGATTCCAGCCAAGTGTATGGTCATGGATGTTGTTGTGGCAGATGTGCCACCCAAGTATGGCATGTTATTATCAAGATCATGGGGATCCAAGTTGCAAGGAACAATGCAGATGGATGGGGCATATGCCACAATCCCAGTCTTTAGCCAACTTAGAAGACTGTACAGGGAGGCACAAATGAAATTCCTAGTTAGTAACCCTGAAGAGCCTGAAAATTCTCCTCTTTACTCTGGACACACCGAGCTAGACTCCTTTATCTTCTGCAACGATGAATCTTTGGGAGAGCCGGAATCAGAAAACATAGATACAAACAGAGGGGTTGAGACTACGGACCTTAACATAATGGCTATTCTAGACTCGGAGGAGAATGAGATAGAAAACTTTGAACAGTGCACTGAAACAAAAACTCAGAGTAAATCAGAAATAGATTGCATTCAACTGATTAGTCACTCTCCGCAAGCTCATACACCACACCAAGAACGAAACAATGATAAACCCGAGAATGAAACCTTATGGGAAATGAATTTCGATGGGTCATGCACCAAGAGAAGTGCTAGAGCGGGAGTGTGGATACATAACACAGAGAGTGACTACGCAGAGAGCCATGCCTACAACCTGCACCTCAAATGTACAAACAAAATTGCAGAGTACGAGGCTCTTATCCTAGGCTTAAATCTGCTGAGAAAATTAGGAGCCCGTAGGATAACTGTGCACGGAGACTCTGAGTTGATCATTAAACAGGTGAATGGTGAATACATAGAAAAACACCCTAGGCTGAGAGCATACAGGAATGACACTCTGGATTTATTGAAAACCTTTGTAGAATACGAGTTGGTGTTTGTCCCTAGGAGCCAGAATGCAATTGCAAATGAATTAGCCTGCGTGGCTAGTTCATATCATAAGCCTCCTAGTGACCAAAAGATCATCATTCAGACCAAATTCAGACCTGCAGTGCCGGACAATGAAAAATATTGGCAGGTCTTTGAGGGCGATAAACAGATTGAAGATTTCCTGGTAGGCAGAAATGAGTTTGAATTTTCTGATTCAGACTCTAGATCTGACAGTAGTTGCCTAAGTGAAGAGTCCTCAGATGAGGAAGAACCACCCTATAACATATAAATAAACACTTTAAATGAACAGATTGGAAATCCCAATGAAAAATGTAAAGACGCAGATAGTGAAGAAGTAGAGGTGCTGCAAACCAAAGATAAGAACATACCTCGAGGTCTGGCCCCTTTATATGACCTTTTTTACTTTGATGATGTAGTAAAAAAGCTCACTATAGAACATGCAGACTCTGATGTCGAAGAATGCAACATAGGCACTGAAAATAAACCTAAGATGATCAAATTGGCTAGGTCCCTGCCTGCAAACATGAAAAAGAAATACATTAACCTATTCAAGAAATTCATTGATGTGTTTGCCTGGAGTTATGAGGACTTAAGGGCCTATGACACAAACATCATACAGCATAAAATACCCTTGAAAGAAAATCAGAAGCCCTTCAAACAAAAAATTCGCAGAATAAACCCAAAAAAATTGCCTGCAGTAGAAAAAGAGATTAAGAAGATGTATGAGGCAGGTATAATTGTGCCTGTGAGGTTTGTTGATTGGGTCTCAAACCTTGTAGCGGTGAGAAAGAAAACAAGTAAGATCAGATTGTGCATAGATTTCAGGAATCTTAATAGAGCCTCACTCAAAGACAACTACCCTTTTCCAAAAAGGGAACACATCCTTCAGAGGGTAGTAGGCTCAAAACGGATCTCCCTGCTAGATGGTTTTTCAGGTTACAACCAATTTTTAGTACTCCCAAAAGACCAACTCAAGACCGATTTTACCACTCCATGGGGAACTTTCATGTATGTACAGATTCCCTTTAGACTGATGAACGTTGGTGCAACCTTCCAAAGAGAAATGGACATAGCTTTTTCAGATGAAATAGGACACTTCATTGTCATCTATCTAGATGACATAACAATCTATTCCAAGACTGAGGAAGAACACTTAGAACATCTGAGGAAGGTGTTTGAAAAATGTAGAAGGTTTGGTCTGTTATTGAATCCTAAAAAGACTGTATTTGGGCTCCAATAAGGTAAGCTTCTTGGCCACATAATATCGGAGAAAGGGATTAGGATAGACCCACAAAGAGTTGAGGGAATACTACAAATCACACACCCAAGAAACATCAAAGAATTACAGTCCTTCATTGGGAAAATTAACTTCCTCAGGAGGTTTATTCCCAACTTAGCGGAACACCTTAGGAAAATGACAAACATGTTGAAGAAAGGTGTAGGAGTTAAATGGACTGTTGAAGCTAAGAAATCTTTTGAATCAGTTAAACTTGCTCTCACCCGGGCTCCGGTCCTAATCAACCCAGATTTCTCAAAGGATTTCCTGATCTTTTCATTTGCCTCTGAGCATACAGTGGCTGCAGTTCTGCTGAAGAAAAATCTAGAGGGAATGGAACAACCCATTTCTTTCTTCAGCAAAGCACTCAGAGATGCACCCTTGAAATACAACATAATGGAAAAATAGGCCTATGCTCTGGTTAAGGCCTTGAAAGACTTTAGGGTGTACATACTGTATTCCTACATCATAGCCTATGTACCCAACATAGTGGTTAAAGAAATCTTGTCCCAAGACCCAGATGGGAAAATGGGCAAATGGATTGTTGTGATCTTAGAATATGACCTTGAGATAAAACCCACCAAACTGATTAAAGGTCAGGGCTTAGCTCAACTAATGGTTGAATCAAATCTACAAGCCCTTAACATTAACATGGTAGATGCCTTGGATGAGCAACAGGGATTGCCTGATCCCACTATTGAGGAAAAGTTTCAGAGCTCTCCTTGGTATTATGACATTCTTTATGTGCTTACACACCTCAATGCCCCTCATGAACTATCAAAGACCAAGGCTAGATTCTTAAAGCTAAAGGCCATAAGCTATTGTATTCTGAATGGATGTTTATACTGGAAAAGTACAAATGGCCTATTTCTTAACTGTTTGCCCGAGTCTGAAGCAGAAAGGATTAAACAAGAGTTCCATGCAGGAGAGTGTGGAGGTCACCTGAACTGGAAAGCCACTGCAAAAAAAATACTCAGAGCTGGCTTCCATTGGCCTACACTCTTCAATGATATCCATAAGATGATAATTGCATGCCACAAATGCCAGATTTTTGAAGGCAAAAGAAAACTCCTCCCCTTACCTCTACAACCCATCACTGTTAAAGGTCCCTTTATGCAATGGGGCCTATATTTCATAGGAGAAATTCACCCTGCTTCTTCTGCACAACAAAAATGGATCCTAACAGCCACATACTACTTAACTAAGTGGATAGAGGCCATAACTACTAGGAATTCCACATAGTTAGTCATCATTAGTTTCCTAGAAGGTCATATCCTCTCTCGGTTTGGCTGTCCAAGGAAAATAATCACTAATAATGCTGTAGCTTTTGGATCCAAGAAAATGGTTGATTTTTGTCACAAGTATAAAATAGCACTCGGTCATTCAACTGCCTATTACCCACAAGGTAATGGCTTAGCTGAATCATCAAACAAGAGCTTGGAAACCATCATCAAAAAGTTGTTGGAAGAGAACAAAAAGTCATGGCATAACAAGTTAGTGCATGCTTTGTGGGCTGACCGGCTTACAACAAAGAAATCCATTGGCATGTCACCATATCAGCTTTTCTATGGAACAGAAGAATTTTTCCCTACCAGCCTTGGAATACCAGTGATCAAACTTGTTCAGGAGATATAGACAAAAGAAGATAGCATGGTGAAGAGAATAAACCGGACAATTCATCTTCAGCAAACAAGGGAAGAGGTCTACAGCAGAGTTGTGAAAGTTCAGGAGAACATAAAGAATTTATTTGACAGAAGAACCAAAGCTTCTGATTTCAAAATTGGAGACAAAGTTCTGAAGTGGGACTCAAGGAGAGAGGACAAAGGAAAGCACGACAAGTTTGGCAGTTTGTGGCAAGGTCCCTACATCATCCAGGCCACTGTGGGTCCAAATGCCTTTTTTCTACAAGAGTTAGATGGTACAGAGCTGTTTTGGGGTCCTGTCAATGACAGGATGCTCAAACACTCCTTCTGCTAATTTCCAATTACTAGTTTCCATTTCCATTGTAAATACCATTGTTGTGTTATGTTTTCAAGAAAAAAGAGAAAATGTACCAAAAAACAGAAAGAAAGGAGAGGTTCAGACATTGCCAAAACATGAACCTCATAATTGTAAGGGATTGGCTCTAATATGATCAAAACCTGAGCCAAGGGAAGTAAAGATAGCTGGTTCAAACATGCCCAAAACCTGGACTAGCAACGAAGGAAAAGAATCAGCTCTAACAAGCCCAAAACCAGAGTTGAAATAAAAAAGGAAAAAGAAAAAAGTGACTCTAACAAGCTCAAAACTTGAGTCACAAAGGAAAGAAGGACGCTTCAAATCTCAGACTTCAAGCCTTCAAGATTTTGTTTTCAGTTTTTTGCAAGTTTTTGTCCATGTGCAACTGTCTTTATGCCTTGGATCCACAGCAAACTAGACTATCTATTCCTAGTTTGACTATTTTTAAATTTATGTTGTAGAATGTAGAGGAGATCTGCTGGACAGTTTAATCCCAGCAGATGTTAGAGTAGGTAGAGAAACATGTGAGACCAACAGTCTAATCTGGTCTCATGGAGTGATAAGGGTAGAAATAGAATAGGTTTATTTTCTGGTTTGTAAAAAATAAAAAGATGTAAAGGGTCTGCTAGCTCAAATGCACCCTGGAAGAGAAAATGATAGGATTGTAGGATGGGTAGGTATATTGGTGGGGTAATGTTTCTGCTAAATTGATGTCTTCATAATTGTGGCAGCTGAAAATCAAAGAATAAAGGTGGCTCAAGCAGCAGGCATCTGGCCTACACCAAGATCATTTTTTGAATTCTTGACTCCTTCAAGAAGAAGCCATCCCCATGTGGAGCCACTGTTAGCCCCCCATAAATTTTGACAAGCAAACAGGGGGCTAAAATGTTTCTGAGCCTTCAATTAATGCATTTCCTCTGAAAACACATCATCCTTGAAGCCTCTTGTGCCTTTTCCTTTGATAAACCCCCACTGCGGTTCCTGGTTTAAAGGGCCTCGCTGATTGTAAAAAACTGTGCTCCAAAAGGCCTACATTTGCCCCTTGTATCCCTGCAGAATGACCCATTTTAGCCTCCTTTTGCCTCTGTCAAAGTTCCCCTTTATCCCCTAAATTCCCCCAAAATTCCCCTTTACATCCTACACACGCCCCTTGTTTGGTCTAATTTCTTCTGTTT
The DNA here is from genome assembly GCA_034641835.2 of Pinus albicaulis. Classification (NCBI taxonomy): domain Eukaryota; kingdom Viridiplantae; phylum Streptophyta; class Pinopsida; order Pinales; family Pinaceae; genus Pinus; species Pinus albicaulis. The sequence goes on along the minus strand of CM076584.1, from coordinate 1,299,024,788 downwards.
CCCTCTATCGTTACCCAGCTCCGCCCTCAAATTGCATTAAAATGGGCCGAATAGCCATATTGTTCGTGTGTATAGGTTTAGCATCCTTTGGCCAGTCCAGAACCGCATTTCCCCCATATGGCCTAGCGCTAGAACCACCCGCCATCCCGGAAGGCGCTTATCGCAGATCTGTATCGGGCGCATTATCAACTGTTTGATCAACCCGCAGATCCGATGGTTCGTATTTCACCCCCCCAGTGGTCCCCACGCCCGAGTACTGTTCATAAACCACCGATTTCTATCGCACCGCGTTTGGAGTTCGTGCGGTAATTTTTGTTTCCGAGCGATTCCACTCATCGCATGACACGTGGCTCCGCGCACTATTCATAAACTGCCCTCCATCGCACGTTATCATTCAGTGTTTGCCCCGGCGCAATATCGCTATGCGCCGTCCGATCTGAGGCAGGCCATCCAACGGCAATCGCTCCGCGGAGTCACACGAGGATTAATCAGAGGCAACTGTAACCCTGGCCCACTGTCCATCACCCTCCGACGCGTTCCCAGCCGTCGATCTCCTCTTGAGATCGGACGGTCCAGATTTGAAAGTCATCCCCGCTATTGCTCGGGTCCCGCCACGTCACCATTCCACGTGTTTTCATCACCTTCACCCGTCCCCCTCTATAATTCATTCAAATGTCAAATTTTAAATGATCTACGCTAAATTTCCACCTCTCCATCCTCCACTATTCGCTGTGTTCTCTGCCATCAACCTGCAACTATTCCACCATTTCGCCAACCTGCATAGCCATGCCCATTGTTCCTGCTGCATTTACCATCCCCCAATGCATGGTTTTCTTAATTTGTTTGCGTGTTTTGCAGGGTTACAATAAGGTGAGAAACCGCCATGATTCAGTCACCGTTACAGTGACACGGTGCACAAAGGAAGCTAAATTTAGAGCCTGATATCATAGGAAAATGTCTAGAAAGGTGTCTACAACATAAATTCCATCAAAGGACAAATTTCAAACTCTGGAAAAACCTCTCCAGTGCCATTAAAGCTCAGATTGCGTAAACAAAGGAAGTACTGGAGCAGCAGAGGGTTTAAGGCACGAAAATGAAGATCTTTGAGCCTTAACTCAATGGTTTAGAGGCAAAGTACCAGATTGAAGACATCATGGATCACACAGAGGGTGCAGAGCTCATAAATTAATGTATATCAGGTTCTCTACATCAGCAGAATGTTTTTCTCCATGAAAGGACATGGTACACATTATTGTTTCAGTCTACGTTGCGTCCAAGTAAATTTCCCCCCCCTGACAACAGTCCTATGCTATCAGAAGCATTTGTTACGCAGTATGGCAGACCTTAACATCATCATTCTACCTTTTCTTTAGTTCACCAGAGGGTTACAGCAAGTACAGTAGAGACATACCTGGAATAAATGGAAGCCTGACGAAGGCCACTCTTTCATCCAAAGAGTACCAGAGATAAATGCTCAGAATTTAAAGCAGAACAAGGCCTCGACCCTCTTCCTCTTCTGAGTTTTAATGCTGCATTTAGTTTTCACCTACCTTCTTCGCTCCACTTGAGCTATAAATTCATGAAAGAAAATCATTGTAAAGGTTTTTGATCAGTTATCAGATAATTTCAAGCTGTTTCTTTTGAGACATAGTCTCTATGTAAAGTAGTAATATAGGCTGAGGAAGATGTTTTCTGACTGAGTATCCAACTATTGGCAATGTTGTACTTGATTGGTGTTTCTTTTTAATATGACAATCACATTTCTTTGGATCCTAATCTAAAGCAGCGGTGATGTTTTTCTATCTCTGTATTCATGTCTAACTTGCATTCCGTTTCATTTCATTTCTACTGGCTCGCATCATAAATCTGGCATAGGATTTACCCTTTTTAGGTACCCTATGTTTCTGCTCTCCTTGCCTTTTATGTTTTCTACTGAATGTGTTATCTAAGAGTCGATTTCGGTTAATTTAACCAGTGTAGTGAATGTTATTGCCTACTAGCTGATGAATGAATTAATGAATCTGTTCTTAGATGTTCTTGTTAGGATTTAATTGAAAGAATTGGGAACACTGGGAGGTCTACAACCCTGTTTCTATCTCACTAGGATCCTTTTCAATTTATTGAACCTTTCTAAGATCCCTCAAGCTAGAGGCCAAAGCATTGAGATTTCAAAGTCTCTCTCTCTGATCTCAGGTCTTTAACTTTGTGTCCTAAATCTTTATTGTTTCCTCCTCCCCCACCATTCCATACCACACTATCATCTTTAAGATCCAATGTTTTAGATGACTAGCCCAACTGAAAGCCTGCACATTGAATAGCAAGTAAACCCTTTCCTGACTCCATTTCCCAGTGGTCTTGAATGTTCCCTGGAATAATTCACCTATGCCTAAATCCTCTTTTCTCATCCTTGTCTTATATTGAACCCTTCTTTCCTGATGACCAGCAACCAAACAAAAAAACCCTGTGCCTATAACTAGCCTAATATCTTAACCTTTGAGCTTCAAATTCATATAACTTTGACATATCATAGGGAGATCCCTCTATGGACCCAGGAGGGCTAGATCCTGAGGTCTGAAAGTGGTTCTGATGTTGTCTCATCTTTTGGTCTTGCCAATCTAGCCAAAAAATGGGAACCCCAACAAAGAGCATGGAATCGAAAGAGAATTCTCTACTTCTAGGACACCACAGCAAAATGGAGTAGTTGAAATAAGGAATCAAACCATTCAAGAAATGGCAAGGAAAATGCTACTAGCAGCTAATTTGCAACCAAAATTTTGCAGAGAAGCAGTTGGCACTATAGTTTATACCTTAAAGTGAACTCAACTAATACCAAATAATGAAAAGACTCCTTATGAATTATGGAAAGGAAGACCTGCTTCGGTAAAATATTTCAGGGTCTTTGGAAGCAAATGTTTCATAAAAACAAATGATGACTCACAAGGTAAATTTGATTCTAGAGTTGACGAAGGAATATTTCTTGGATACTCCACTAGGAGCAAAGCTTACAAATGTTACAAAAATCCTCTACGAAGAAGAGTGGAAAGCATTGATGTGAAGATTGATGAAGGCCTTCCAGAAAAAAGAATTGAAGATCATGAAGTTGAGCCTTTCTTTGAACAAAGTGAAGAAGAAGAATCTGAAAAAGAAGAGGAGAATGGAAAAACCCAAAGTGAACCTTCACAAACTCCCTCTAAGATCAAGTTTATTCAAATACATCATCCGGAAGAACAAGTCATTGGAAATATAAATGAAGGAATTCAAACTCGAAGAAGGATGATAAACACCCCAACAAAAAATGATGTTGCTCTATTATCTTTAATAGAAGCTGAAATTTTTTCTCAAGCAAGCAAATATCCTTATTGGATAAAGACCATGGAAGAGGAAATTTCTCAAATCGAAAAAAATGAGACTTGGGAATTGGTACCTTGCCCAAAATATAAAATTATAATTCGAACAAAATGGGTATTCAAAAACAAGATGAATGGAGATGGAAAAATCATTAGAAATAAAGCCAGACTTGTCTGCAAAGGATACTCGCAAATTGAAGGAATTGACTTCGAAGAAACCTTTGCACTAGTAGCTCTAATGGAAGCCATAAGAATTTTTTTAGCATTTACTTGCTTTAAAGGATTCAAGGTTTTTCAAATGGATGTAAAATCGACATTCCTAAATGGAGATCTCAAGGAAGAAGTTTACATGGAGCAACTAGAAGGATTTGATCTTGCTGAAGGAAAATACTTTGTATGCAAAATAAAAAAGGCCTTGTATGGATTAAAACAAGCCCCTAGAGCATGGAATGAAAATTTGGATCACTATCTGCAACAAGAAGGTTTCAAAAAGGGAGTGGTAGGTAGAAATCTCTACATGAAGATGGACAAGGAAAAACTTTTGATCACTCTTGTTTACGTTTATGATCTAATCTTTGGTAGCAATGATGAAGAAATGAGCCATGAATTTGCTCTAAATATGTCCAAAAAATTTGAGATTTCAATGATTGGTGAGTTGTCTTACTTTCTTGGGCTACAAATATCTCAAACCTCTGCAGACATGTTTATATCTCAAGCAAAATATCTTAAAGACATGCTCAAAAGATATGGGATGGAAGATTGTGCACTGATGAGCACACCGATGACCACAGATTGTAAATTAAGAAAAGATGATGATACCCCTCTCATAGATACAACTCTTTACAGGTCAATAATTGGAGATCTCCTATACTTAACTACTACAAGACTAGATATTATGCAAGCAGTAGGAATGGTAGCAAGATTTCAGTCAAGTCCTAAACAATCCCATCTAGCAGCTGTGAAGAGAATTCTCAGATATTTGAAAGGAACGATTGATTTTGGTCTTTGGTATCCTAAGAGTTCAACTCTTATTGTGACATCTTAATCTGATTTTGATTGGGCCAGAAGCGTGGATGATTGAAAAATTACCAGTGGAAATGCATTCTTTATGGGAGATTGTCTTTTATCTTAGCTCAGCAAAAATCAATCATATATATCCCTTTATACAGCTGAAGTCGAATATATAGTTGTTGCTTTTTGTTGTACACAAATTCTATGGATGAAGGAAGCCTTGAAGGATGTCAACATAGAAACTAAACAACCAATTACTATTTTTTGTGACAATACTAGTGCCATCAGTCTTTCAAAGAATCCGGTGATGCACTCAAGGACCAAACATATTCCAATCAAATACCACTTTCTCCATGAACAAGTTGCTGAACATAATATTAGGTTGGAATACGTCAATACAAAAGAGTAAATTTTTTATATCTTTACAAAACCCCTTCCACGAGAATAATTTGAGTACCTTCGCCAAAATATGGGGTCATTGCTCTTGCATCACATTAAATGAAGTAGAATTTCAGGGGTACAATATGTTAGGGGGAGCAGCATGACAAGGGGAGAACTTTGGCACCCCATTGCCATTGATTTCAAAGGGGGAGAGAAGAAAAATATTTCCATCCAATGGCAAAGGGGGAGATTGTTAATCCAAGTTGTCATTGATGGCAATAGGTTGATGAAGGATAAGCCAGACTATTACCCTATGATTGATAATCCTAACAATGAAGATGACCTCTTGTTGTCCCAATCACTTTCTGCACATAAATATTCAAGGAAAGTTATAAAGAAAAATAAATTTTTCTACCTTGGAGGCAGAATTTCACTATGACACCTACACTACCTTTGAGAGCATAATATTAGCTTTCTAATGAGCTCTTACTTGGCCAGAAACTCCAAAATATTTTTTAGATATCGAATTTTCAAGTTAAAACAAAAAAAGTATATTTCTGATATTGAGCCAACCTATGCTCAGATACTCATGTCAGCCCTCATGACGGATCCTTCCTCAACATATGTGTCTTTTCGGATAGTCAAATAAATATATATATAAAGTTGCGTACTTGCATTTCTGTGCAATCAATTCGGTGAAGAATAACAGAAAATACAAAACAGTGAAGAGTTCACATCTCATGAACTTAGGAAGTCGAGGTTCATTGTGTGGGCATATTTTTTTTGTGTTAGGTAAAAAACTTCGAGACAACCACCTGTAGCAGCTCACCTAAAAACTGTGAACAATAAAACTTGGACTATTAAACAGTGACCATATTAAGGGCTTGGATTTTTTGGAGAATTTACCTCAGACCTGTGACAAGGGGTTGCAAAGCCTTTCATACCTATGACAAGAACTGTGGAAAGACCTGAAGTCTGTATCTTGGCAGCATGATCCAAGTATATAGTGTTTGGAATCTTGGAAAAACTGTGGATCTGTGAAGGGACTAGAGGACAAAAAAAACTTTGGATACCTTTCATTACCACAAGCTTGAAATTTGTTAGTAGAAGCTTGGACATGAAGAGGGCTATACTCGGACTTGTGGCAGCTTATTTTTAGAAGCTCGGATAGTAGCACCTTGAAGGCTTACTTGTGGAGCCTGGACCTATAGTAGAATAATTATAACTAATTAAGAGAGGACACCATTAAGAACAGTTTGGGGAGAAAATTATTGTCGAAATGATTTAATGATACCCGTGGCATCCTTGAAATTCACAACAACTCGGTGCAGTGGATGGACTAGTATCTCAGATATGTGACCTTGAGGGACTCGAAACAGGGATCAGATACTTGATATTAGAGGCATGAACAATTTGAAGACAGGTGGAAAATGAAGTGAGTGAAGAACTTTGGAAGAAATAATACAGTGATGAATATGTAAGCACTATTAACATTCTCTATAAAAACAAGCAAAGAAGGCTTGGTGTCCTTGGAGTAGGAGCTCCTAAACACAAGGTTGGTGCCTTGAGAAGATAGGGTTAAAGCCCTAGAGGTTGGAGCCTCATCAAAGTCCAAGTTGGTGCTTGGAAACAGGTTGGTGCCTGTTTCATTAAAAGGGTTGGTGCCCTCACTCATCTATTGTACACTATTATTAAAAAGGGGATTGAAATTCTTATTAATCCTTAATATTATCATTATACACCTCTCTGTCTTTAATTGTGAACAATCTAACTGGCAATAATTAACAATTGAAAATAAATACTGATTCACCCCCTCTCAGTATTTCCAACACAGCGCAGTGTTAATTTTCACTACCGCTGCCTCCTTTGTGCGCAGTGTCGATGGCCAAGTGCATAGCGCCAGCCTCGGTGTGCAACGCCTAAAATTTTTCTTCAAACTCACATAAAAACCCTCAAAACTTGCTTTCAACAACTTTTCTCTTTTTTGCAATGACAATGAGGTTGAGGGAAAGGGAAAGGAGGCTTTATAGTCTTTTGAAAAAATAAATTTATGAGCCCAAACCCACTTTCCTAATGTTGATTTCTCTTTTTATTTATCTCATTGTGCTTTTGGCCTTTTTGGTCCTGTAGATGGCATTTTGACATAAGGAAAATGGCTTTTTCCTTTGTTGGGGTATCTTGATGTTCCCCTTGTGCTCACAAACCCTTCAACCAACTCAAATAGTGCCCTTTACCCTCTTTTGTAAACATGAACCCTTTTATGATGTTTTAACATTTGTAAACATCAGATTTTTGTGATCATTTGACATATTTCCTTTGACTGACATTCTGTCAAGTTTTCTCTCTAAAACAGTGAACAACCTCCTAGTATGAAAACCCTAACAATCAATAGTCCCTTTAGTCTTCAGGTGGGCCATCATTGTGAAAAACATTTGGTTTATTTGTCTGTATCAATTTTCCTATAGGTAGCTATTTTGACAGTCCTGCAGAAGTGTCATTTATGGCTAACCTATATCTTGCAGAATATACCTTGATAAAGAAACCATTTTGGGGGCTTTACTACTCTTAAACCAGCTACATGTTTGTTCCTTTGATCAATTTTAAAATGATGTATGTCTAGTGAGGAAGGTGAGTTATTTAAACCATTTCTGTGTCTTTTCCTGGCCACTTCTGTTCTTGTAGGTGCCTATACAACTTTTGCCTTTTTTATCACTGTCTTCTTGGAGTTTAACATCGTATTTTATCAATAATGAACCTATGCTTGTCATAATTTCCTCCTTGAGAAAATTCTTCCCTCATGCTTGCCTCCTTGGAACTTTTGAAAAAGCCTCTGACTGTTCCTTTGAGAAGTCAAACCTAGAACTGATATTTCTAGCACTTTTGCTGATACTGTTTATCATCTTTCTTCCTTTGGTGTAGTGGAGTATTGGTTTTTATGTCTGCCTCCATTGATCCCTTTAAGACTTTTGATTTTACCTTTTTATGAGGTGGAGTTAGTGCCTCTTTTCCAAACCCTAGAGGACAGTTTGAAACCCTTTTGAAGCCATCTTCTGTTATGAAGGAGGCTCTTTCTCATTATTTGACCATTTTTTGTCCATCTCCCCAAACTCCTAGGTTTTAGGGCTGCTTAGGAAAAAGTAAATAGTGTTGTCTTCTAAGTTCCCGAAACTTCTCAAACTCATTCATCATTTCTATAAGTCTTCAATGTGTACTTGATGAAGTTTTAGGTAACCTTTGCTTTTGTAACCCTGGTATTGATTTATTGCTTGGTCAAAAATATTCACAAACCTTGATTTTCATCAAACATATGCTTGCTGATTTCTTCTTGCTATGAATGGTCTTCTTATGATATTTTTCTCTTTTACCTTACCCATTTCTAGTCTGATGGCTATTTGATCCTCTTGCATAAATGTGAGCAAAAGGTAGTTGGCCCTTTGCAAGATTTGTGCTTTAGGCCAAAAGCCTTTTTGAGTGACCTCTTTTGATCAGTTTGGACAAGATTACTTGTCCCTTTCTTCTTTGAATGCAGTTTCTTCATACAGGAAAAACAGAGTTTGCAGGGCACCAAATCCACCCTATGACTTTGTGAAACCCTAGGTGACCTAGTGGAGGCTTTCTTGGATTTGGTTTTTGGACTGAGACCTAGACTTTGGGATCATCAAGTGTAAGATAGATTTTATGATAAACTAATGTGTTGAAGATCCAAAATACAATGTACTTGATATATCTAAAGAGTCTATAGAGATAGTTTGAGACCATCAGTGTTTGGGAGTATTTTGGGATACACAACAAAGTTGTTTGATTGGTGGGCTTAGGTAGTAGTAGGGGGTTTTTTAGGAAAAACAAAATAGAGGATTTTGGTCAAAGGTTACAAGATATAGACAAAATGGATGACATGAGTCCCTAATGGGTTTTCTGAGATTGCTAAGAAGAGCTGTGTTAGTCATCAGTATTTTTCACCTGTTGATGATGACTAGTTTTTTAAGCCAAGTTTTCTAGAATCTAATCTCCAATTTGTCAAATCTTTCATCTAGAAAACACTCCTAAACAATATTTGTCCTCCTACCTTTTCCAATCAGCGTATGATGAGAAAAAACCTAGTTGTCAAGTCCTATCTAGTTTCAATCATATAATCCTTTCCATGAGCTGTCATAGCTAAAGGTTATCTGTTGTCATTACCCTCATTCCCAAGTCATTCATTATCCAAGTGTTGATAAAATTTCAGCCACCCTACCTCTGGTCAGATGTCATTTTGATATCTAATCATACCAAAGAGAATACTCAAAATCTGTCAAGATCGCCCCTAAGATAGGACGTGGCGCTTTAGGGAATCCCTTCCTTGGAAAAAAACATCCTAAGCTAGAAGCCCTTGTTCAGTACCAGCCAGCCCTAAATTAGCGCTTGATCTGCAAAAAAAAATCTTGATACACCCATAGGTCGCACCAATAAGAGGTCTTGTTGTCTCAGTCTAGAAGAAATTCTGCAAATATCTAATACAGAAAGTGATAAGCATGTGCACAGTCTAAAATAATATGCTTAAGATTGGGAAAAATCTCAATAAGACACCAAAGGAGGCTCTCCAAGGTTAAAAGTCATATTTTTGAATCTCTGCAAGGTGAAAATTGAATGAAAAATAGTATCCAGACAAGAGCAAAGAGACAAGTCCAAATAAGTCTCTCATGTTGAAGAAATTTGCCATCATTAAGCAGATGGAGAGCTGCAATGAAAAGAAAGTAGGAGTACATGTCTCAGAAGCCAAACTAATATAATGTTGATCTACAGTATTTCAGTGTCTCTTTCAAGAGCAGAGATGTACAAGTATTCCAGAAGATATTATCAAACTAAACATAAGAAGACAGTTGCTTCTCATGTTGTCTTGAGCCTGGGATGAGAATGCTACTCAGAGAGAAAATTCAATAAACCTCTGCAAACACAGTCAAGAAAGGTTAGTAAGTAATGACTAGCAAGCAAATACTCTACAAATACAAGTCATGTGGCTCCTGGTTTAAAAGTTCACAAGAATATTCTGACAACAGGATACATTTCTGAGAACATGCCTCTTATAGCATATTGTCAGATTTTTCACTTTATTATTTATTGTGATATACCAAGTAGAGATATGTATTACAAAGAAAGATGCCATATTTTGAGAAATGGATGAAATCTCATGACTTTGTTAACCTCCTCCAAAGCAAGAGTAGATGGTTGGGTGACATGTTGAAAACCTCCTCCAAGCAAGAGCATATGGTTGGGTCACATGTTCAAAACCTCCTCCGGTATAAAGAGAATATGGTTTGGAAATATTATGTTAACCTCCTTCATTAAAAAGCAGATGGTTAGGAACATGATGAGGGTCTCTTTCATTTAAAAACAGAGGGTCAGGAGTAGAGATATAGCCTCATTCAAAGAGCAGAAAACTAACAGGTGTTTTAAATGAATCAAAAAATTGTTTACACCACTTCCTCCAAAAGGGTGAACAACTAATGTATGGAAAAAATATAAAAGTATGTTTGAAAGGGTCTTTATTGGTAATAACAGTTGAGAAATCAGGTTAATACAAATGAAAATTCATCATGTTGAAAACCTCTTCAACATAGAAACCATATAGTGGCATAAGGGTGCTGAAAGTCTCTAGTCCAATCAGAAGGACAGAATTGACAAACAGTGACAAAGCAATGAGGTTTCATAGGTTAAAAACCTATTTCCCATCAAGCAAAAAGATGACTTTTCTAGTGTTAACAAAACCCAGTTTCCTCTGTTCATAAAAACCTCTTTCAAACTATCATGAGGGTGAAACTTGGGCTAAAATGCTTTCATCCAGATAGCCAAAGAAAGAGAAATCTAGCTGGGGTTGACAATAGTTTCTTGCATATGTATACAAAAGGACAGCAAAGATTAGAATAAGTCATAATTGTAAGATGTTACATTAGTGTTTTCAGGGGTCATTTCCTTAATGAAAAGCAGCAAGAAAGATCTTATTTTAAGGGAGGCCTCCTTACTTCAAAAATTCATGGATATGAGTGTTTTCAAAGGAGATGGCCATAGCACTATTTTTATGAGTCTTTTCCACATACTAGGTCTTTCTGGTGCTTTAAAAAGTAAGATAATAGTCAAGGCAATGATTTATGTTTTTATATAACAAAAAACCTTTTCAAAAGGCATCAAAACCCTTCCAAATTAGCTGCAAATATATTTGAGCTTTTTCAAATTTCAGAGGGAAGAGACTGTTTAAAAGGATCCATTAGAAATTTCAAAACACGAAGCATACTTTCCCTGGCTGCTCACTAAAGAAAGGAAGTATTTTCGGGAAATTTTCAAGGTTTTCGGTGCTCAAAACTCTGCACAGCGAACCTGTGAGCTCCTGAAGAAAGGGATTACACTAAGGCGCGGTGCGCCTGTAGTTGTGCGTGACGTGCCTGTGCCTGCGGTCACTGGGCGCCCAAAACCAACCCGACAACCTCTTCTGTGTGGCGCCTTCTATTGCAAACAACCCGCTCATCCACCAGTCTTCAAAAGACTCCTTTGAATGCTGCTCCAACGATCAACAAGGTCCACAAACTCATTTTCAAGCTGGAAAGATGTCTTGTTTACTTTTTTAAAGGCAGTGAATAGAAAAGGGGAAGTGCTTGAGGGGAGGATTTTTTGTGCCAAAACAAAAGAGATCCTTCTTCAACAAAGAACCACAAACATATCTTATTCAAGATCTTTGCCGAAATACAGTGATAAAAGTGATTTTGGTTCTCATTTGACAAATACTTGTTTGCTAGCATCAAAGAAGCACAGTGACTTACAAGGAGGAAAAGGTGTGGTGTTGGGAAACTATTTCAGAGACCATTTGAATTAGCTTGTCTTGGTCAGCCAGCAAAGAGTATCCAAAGAAAAATGCCTCCCAGGCAAGATAGCAGAAGTGGCCCTCACAAAAGGTATGAACCTTTTTCAACTGAGAAAGTAAATGCCCATCCTTCAGTGCTTTTTAACTTTCATGAAGTAGGATGTTTGGAGTTTTGTCAAAGGGTTCAGGAGGTGAAAAGTTATCTTCCCTTGACACATCTATTTTCTTTAAAGCTGCAAGGGAAACATGTTCATCTAGTAGGCTTAGACTTCAAAATTTCTCCTAGATCCATTTCCAGAGCTACCAAAATTTCATCTGTTGAAGAAAAATGGTTTAAGCAGAGTTACCTAGACTAAGATCAATACAAAACCTTCTTGAAACCAGAGCATCGGGATGCATTCCCATCTATCTTTCTTTTTTCCTATTTGTTGACCAGCTATGCTCCCCTCATGAAGATAATCATGAAATATTTCACATGCGAAGGAAGGTTTTTCCCGGGTTTATGCTTACCATATTAGGCTACTCATGCACTTCACAAGAACCCAATTGCTAAACCTACCCTTTTTCCTCCATAGAAGTATTGAAAAAATGGCTTCTAATGTTTAAAAGAGACCTTCCTCTCAGCAGCCAGTTTGTCTTTTCCATCATTCCCTTATCAAGATTGTCATTTTCCATCAACTTGAGAAAAAGGGAATTTCTTGGGACACTCTCATTTCACATCCCAATTTCACCACTGCTTCTTCATCCCATGCATCTCCTTCACCTTCCACTCATCATCTTTCTCCTTCTTCTAGTAAACCCACTCCTAAGAAACAAAAATATCCTATGATTTATCAAGAAGAAGAGCATAGTGAGGGAGAACAACACAGTGAGGAAGAAGAGCATAGTGAGGAAGAACAACACAGTGAGGAAGAACAACATAGTGATGAAGAGGAGCATAGTGAGGAAAAGCAGCATAGTGATAAAGAGCAAAACAGTGAAGAGGATAAAATTCAAAGGAAGAAAAGTGAAGAAAAGCACAGTGATGAAGAGCAGCACAGTGATGAAAAAGAGCATTGGGATAAAGAGAAAAATAGTGAAGAGGGAAATAATGAAGAAATGAAACAATTTGATGAGGAACACAGTAGTCACGAAAATGAAGATATTGGTAGCCTTCACAGCTACAAGAATGATGAGGATGAAGCACAAAACATTGAGGATAAAGAGCCTAAAGGTCCTGAAGAAAGCAGAGACAAAACTGAACAAGGCAGCCCTCAAGGAGACATGCAAGGTGAAAGTCAAGGCATTCATGAAGAGGTTCAAAACACTGATAAGGATGATGATGGGAGTAGCAAAGAAAAATACCAAATAGAGCATGTGCTAGCTGCCTCTCCTAGGTAAGGGGCCATTCTTTCTTCTCCAAAGGTAACAAAGCCTCGAACATCAAGAAAGAAAGTGGCTCAAACTGTAACTAAAAATGTTACTAGAGCACTCTGAAGCAGAGGGAAGTTTCCCAAGAAATCCATTGTTGAATTACCAAAGAGGTGGAGGACCAAGAAGGCCACCCAAAGAAAAGGAAAAGAGAAGGAGGAAAGTAGCCATGAGAAAGAGAGGGATTTTGACATAATTCAGATAAACAGTGATGACAGCGACAATGAGGCCAGAATCCTAGAATCTCTCTTGATAAATAGAGAAGAAAAAATTCATGATCTAAGAGCGGATCTAGAGAGATCTAAAAACCTCATTCATTTTTTGCAAACACAAAACAAGAAAATGAGTGTCCACATGGCGATGTATGAGACACAGGCTATCAAGTATCAAAAAGAAGCCTCCAAAGCACAAATTAAGTTGGAAGAACTCATGGGCGAATTCAATGATAGTGAAGAAGAAGATCAACCAAGAAGGAAGAGGCCAAGGACCATGGGACTCATAAGAGCTTTGGAGAAACAAAAAGAGGAAGAGGCTGCCCTTTTCCAATATTTTCCTCTTACTACTTTATTCATCCAAGAGATAGAAAACAATAGAGAAGCATGGCTTGAAAGGGTGAATGAACACTTGGAGAAGAAGTTGGAAAGGGCCAATAGAGACTTGAACCTTCAAAGAAAAATGATCGGGCACTATAAGAAACTTAATCAATTCGCTTCAAGGAAATTGAAGGCTACACAAGGAAAGCTCAAGGAAGCTCGAAAGAGGTGCCTGACACAAAAAGTGAAGAAATTCATATCAAGGCTTGAAATTTTTGCCTCTGATTCTTAACATGCTTCTGAAAACCCATGAGGGTCATGCTCGCCAAAATTGGGCATAATTCGACAAGTTTTGGTTTTTTGACATTTTTGGGCTTTTTGCAAAAAATCATTGCAAAAAATCATGGGCATCGCCATGTTCGTTTGAAGCATCCTCAAAAGATGAAAATGGTATTATTGGATGCAATATTTTTAGGGGCATTTACTCAGTGAATTTCAGATCAATTGAAGATGATTTGGTCCCCCAAAGTGGCAAAAAACAATCACTTTTTCAACACTCTGCCCTGCATATCAGCAAAGGCTATTTTTTGGGTTTTTCCACACAGGTCAGATTTTCATAGGCTTCTAGTGATCAGATTGGGGATAAAAAAGCATTTTCAGAAACTAGACATCTAGGGATTTCCAACGAGCCATCACGGGCCTTGTTTCGACATCGGGAAGGCGTCCAAAAGTTTCCCACAAGACAGGGGATTTTCTGCTACTATATTTCTGTAGTATTTTTGTAAAAAATGCAGTTTTCTGAAGTGGATTTTCCAAATGTGCGTTTAGCCTTTTTTGGCCATTGTCAGTTGGGAAAAGTCAATTTAATTTCTTTTTTTAGCAGTTTTAGGATATTTTTGTGACTTGGGCTTTGCAAAGCCTCAAGGACCAAATCAGATATTTTTTATGGGCCAATGAGCTTGCTAGTTGCACTAGGAGGTTCTCCTTCATCTTGGCCTTTATATTCCAAGAGACTTCATTGTAAACAAGGCTGAAATTGATGACATAGAGCAATATATGGTTATACAAGCTTGGAAGAAATACTTGTCTCATGCATTGGATAGTTTCTTGAATGTTTTTGGGTGATGAAAGAGGACTGTTGTTGGATTCCTTGACTTGGTAAAATGGTATAGTGTCCCTCTCTGTTATGTTTCTTTGTTTTCATACATATTTCATGCTCTTTCTTGCTATAAGATAGTAGAGAATAGATTTGAGACATGCCCTTGGAGGCACCTTAGATTTCCTATTTCATTATAGATTCTATGTTTTCTTCCTTCTTAGTCATATCAAAGAATTCTTAATTGCTCTTTGATCACTGAAGAAATTGTTTGCTTGTTTCATTTATGGTTGTTATGCATGCTATGTATGATTCACAGTATGCCCTGCTTACTCATGGCTAGTCAAAGCTTCCACCTCTGAAACCTTTCTTTGAATGTTTGATTTTCCTAGTTGAACCAAGAAGGTCTTGTATTGATCTTGCCCTTTGCCTAAAACTCTGCAATCTTAGTTCAAAGTGCCCGATAGCTCGAAATACAATGTCTATGAGTTTCCTCTTAGTAGTTTGAGTTATTTTTTTGTCTTAATTTTTTTCCCCAATGTCTGATAGTGATTTTCCTAAAGTTAGAGAGTCATATATCTCTATGTATCGCTTGAATGTTTATTTCTATGCATCTATCAGTTTGAAGTTACATTTATCATGATTAATGGTTAGCCCTACCATATAAATGTCTGCTATTGAACTATTTATGTTTGAAATCCTTTGTCCTTCACAAAATTAGTGTCCATCCCACTTCATTTTACCCAAAGATCCATTTTACCTTGATCAAATCGGCCCTTCAATATACCTTGTATCACCATCTGAGGCTTTCTTGACCTTTTCGACCTCATAGCCCAGTTGATCTAAAAATATTTTTATCTATTTATTCTTTGATCAGTTCTTCCCTCAAAAACCTAAAAACAAAACCAAAAACCTACTTTACAACTAGCCTAAAATCAGAAACATAAGAAGCAAAACACATAGATATCCCTTATACAGATAGAGAGAGCCCTCTCTGAGTCCAGGAAGGCTAGGTTCTTGGGCTCCAAAGTCAGTTTGATGTTACCCTATCACTTGGCTTGCCAATCAGCCAAATCATGGGACTGTAACATAATGGCGATCACAGTGGGACTCTGAGTGATAAACAAACTTAGATTCCCTAAACCTTCAGAGACCTTTGAGAATACTATCTTGTGGACTTATCCCACCTCTCACTAATATAATGGCAATCATGGTGGGACTAACTGAGTACATAACAGTCTAGCAAACTCTTGTAGATTCATTAGTCTTTCAAAATTTAAACAGGCAAGCAGTCCATAGAATCATTTAGAGTAAACTCTTTTTGTTTCACCACCCTAGCAAAGTGATGAATTAGGTTTAGAACACTCTAATAAACCATAGGCTGCACATAAAAACTTAGAAAACCCCAAAAACATCCCCAGATTGGCTTTTCCTAGTTATTGGTGGTGGACCATAAGTACATCTCTATAAAAACAACCAAAAATCCACCTGGCAACTCCACTAACCTCCAGTAGGCCTAAAACTCCATAAAAACCAAAAATTTCATAAACCATACTTTTTTGTTGACTCGTCCTTTCCAAAACTTAAAATTCATGGTGCAAACTCTGTAATCAATGACAAACTAAGTATAACTTAGCGATTCAGAAAAACTTCACCTAAACATAGGAGATAAATGGAAAAGACTTGCAAATAGAACCATAGCTTTCCCAACATTCTAGAAAACTGTTGAAATTAAGTGTTAAGTTTTTCTTGCAAGTCTCTACCTCAAAGTTTGCTTGAAAATTTTTTTCCCAAAAAGAATCTTTGACAGTATTGGTGGTGGACCACAGATCTCAAAGAAATCCACCTAGCGACTTCGCTAGCCTTCATTTTTTTTTTAACCATTCTTCACATTAGCAAAACCCCTAGAGAGGCCATCCATCCAAAAAAATCACAACTATCATCCTCTCTAAACTCTAAATTTGAAATTTGGCTTCACAAAGAATCAATACGAGATCTCATCCAGACCCAAATCCCCCTATCATAGTTGATAACCCAGAGAAGATTTTGTGGCAAAATTCCGAAACTGGCAACTTAGCTACCAATAGGTCCATCCGTAAAGCAAGATCTGTACCTGAACATCTCACATCCTTGCAAGATTCCCCATTTGACTTAAAATCAACAAAAACCCTTTTTAGAAGCAAGTCACAAAGTAAAATCAACTTTTACGATCTTGAGCCCTTAGATTTGCAACAGAGTCCTAGTAGAGAAGCCTCACCTACTACACCTCCTGACTTTCAGCTTCTCCACCACTTTGGCTCTTACCACCCCAAATATGCTCAAAATCAGTTCACAAGTCCGAGTACATCCGCCACACCCATTCAAACCACCAATGTTCAAATCACCTCAACTCATCCTACAAGCCCTCATATTGTAAATCAACCTTTAGCTCTCGCCATGGTAGCTTGGTATGCACCTTTGGTGTTGCCGCAGCTTTTGGCACCTTTACAACATGACTATCAATCCAAAATCCTGCACTTCACCGGAGTTGAGGCTACTACCGCTTAACAACATGTAGATAGAATTAGTGATGCCTTTGAATACATGGAAATAGAAGACGAGACCATAAGAATGAGGATGTTCGCCCAAAGCTTGGGCGGAGAACCCAAAAAATGGTTTAAGAGCTTAACTCCAAACAGTATACACGATCTCCCAGAACTCTACCAAACTTTCATAAATAGATGGGAAATCAGAAAAAACCCCATTAAAATAATTTTTGAGTATAACAATCTAAAAAGGGATAATGGGGAAAGTGTCTGGGACTACTGTATTAGGCTCAATAGTGTTTATAACACCCTCCCGTCTCACTTCAAACCTCCACTTGGCTTAGCCTTAGCAAAGTTTCCTGAAGGCTTCGACCCAGACATGACTTATCAACTAAGAGACAAGGACCTTGAAACCTTAGAGGAAATGCAAAAAATGGCTATGAGTGCAGAAGCCAACTTAGCTGAAAAGAGAGCTACGACCATATCAGAGAAGAAAGTCACATACCGGGATGAGTTCACCCCTTTAGTCCCTTCCTCAGATCCTAGAATAGATGACTTGGTTGGATCCATGGCAAAAATATGGGAAAAGATAAGTGAAAAGGCACCTCTTAGGGACAAGCAGCCAAACCCTCAAAACAAATACTAGAACCAAAACTTTAGAAGAGAACAGCCTCAAAACAAACCAAGGGAAACTAACCAAAAAATCAGACCACCCTTCAATGAAAACTATGTTGATGAGGAAGAGAGGGATACAGAACCCATTGATGAAAGTCATTTAAACCTAATAGGTTTTGATAACCAGGGTGAGGTTTACCTCACAAAAGAAGAACAAGCTTTCTTCTCCCCAAATCAAAATAAAACCAACTATGAGGACCCTGAAGATCCTGATATAGGATTTTAGAATGCCATTATAGAAGCTCACAGGCAGTATGATCTTAGAAGTAGAAAAAACCAAGACAACTCCAAGAAAGGTAGCTCAGACACTGCTGTTACTAAAACCCTTGATAACATCCTTAAAAGAGCAGTGGATAGCAAGAAAATTGTGGTCAAGAAAACTGACCAAAACAAAGATAAATCTATTCAGACAAGCCTTGGCCCAGATTGTCCTAGTACCTCTACCAAGATTCCCAAGATGGCTCTGTTGAAAAAAATCCCGAACCAAAGTCAGCAAATTAAGAACATAGAGAAAGTCATGGCTAAAAAAACTGAAGCAAATCTATCTAAGCTACAAGCCCCCTTTAGTTTTAAAGGGGAAATCGCCAAAATAAAGATCACCATGCCTCTCACTGAACTTCTCGCCCAAAGCTCTTACAAATCCCAAGTGCTAAAGGTCCTGAACATAGGAAACGATGCAAACACCTTACATCTAGCTGATGATACCCCTGAAGTGTTGTTTGGTCCAAAAATAGAAGGGAAATTTCAAGAAGGAACCACTCTTCCCTTTTACATTAGCTTGAATATACATGATCAAATCCTACACAATGCCATGCTAGATTTCGGAGCTTCGCACAATCTCATGCCAAAAGTTGTGATGGAAAGATTAGGCCTAGAAATAACAAAACCTTATAAATATTTGTATTCATTTGATTCAAGTAGAGTCAAATTTCTAGGCTTAATCAAAGATTTTTGTTTCAGTTTGGCCCAAATACCTGCAAAACACCTGATCATGGACATAGTGGTAGCAGACATCCCTCCCAAGTATGGAATGCTTTTATCCAGAACTTGGGGAGCCAAGCTTCAGGGAAATATTCAACTTGATATGTCCTACGCCACTATTCCTGTGTTTAACCAAACTAGAATACTCTATCGGGAATCACACATGAAATATATGGTCAGCAGCCAAGAAAGGCCAGATAACATCCCGATGTACTCCTTGCATTCTGATCTGAATTCCTTCATTTTACACACTGACGAAGAAATTAAGGAACAATTCGAAGAATTTGAAACAAATTTAGGCACACCACATCAGCCACCCCAGGTTCTCTATGATGAGCTGGACACTCAAAACTATCATGACCATGAGCAGTTATGTCTTGAGGAAAGAGAGTTCGTTTCTCTTGAAACATAAATAGAGAAGGAAAAACAAAACATTATATACCATCAAGAAAATTGCTCAAACCATAGACAAACATCAACAGTAACATCAGGAGACTTTTTCAGAACAGAAGCACTAGAAGACTTGCATATTACAAACCTTTTTGGAAATCAAGGGCAGGGAAGCTTAATGTTCTTACCATACCTTAAGGAATTATCATCTCATAACTCTACCCCCTCAAATTAAACCTTGACTGTAGCCACAACCGCTAAAAATCCAGAAAAAAAAATGTCTGATAAACTTCTTATGAAAGGATATGATGATTGCAGTCCAAATATACCTGAGTTGTTTGAACTAGCTACCATTCTACCACTCCACCAAAGACTTAAAATTGATAGAATTTGAAAGGTTGTTCAAGATACTACTACATGTAGAGAAAACAGTGAGAAGCACTATGACACTACCATCACTCCAAGAAACAGCTTCAACGAAAGAAAATACAAAAATCTTGACCAAACAATAATAATCAAAGACAAGACAGCTAGACATAGGATCTATGTTGATTTTAGAAACACAAATACACACCCTTGGGACATAAATTATATCCTTCCTGCTCAAGACCATGCTATAAAAATGATAGGTGCTTATAATCATGTGTCTTTACAAAATGATGTTTCAGGGTATCACCAAATAATTCCTTTGCAAAGCGAACAGCTCAAATAATTCTTCAAGTATGCTGGAAGTAGTTCCATCTTCAAACCCAGAATTGCAAAACCACCAGGCACCAAAAACATGCTCCTAAAAGCCATGTTTCCAATTCTAAATTTCTTCATTATGATGTACCTTGATGATGTCATCATATACTTCAAAAATGACAAAGAATATCTGCATTATTTGAAAAATACGTACAGTAAAAGGAGAAGTGGAGATCAAAGGTATAAAGAAGTATAGCGGGAAGATACGGGGTTGTTTAGAGATTCATGCATGAATCCTTATGTATGCTTGAAAGAGAAAATTTTCCAAACTTTTCTTTTCAAGAGCTGAGTGGACCAAGAGTGGTAGGAGATCCTTATGAAGATAAGATGCTCAAGTTTCACCATTTTCAATATTTTTAGTTCTAGATTTTTCAATCATTGTATATATCATTGTTTGAAGAAATAAAACGAAAAACAGAAAACTCAAAAACAATAGAAAAGTAGAAAAAGAGGGTAGTTTGAAAAATAGAAAGAAAGCCCCATGTTCAAAAAATAGTCATTCTGAAAGCGCGCAAGTCTAAATGCCGCTACTAGTGCTCAAAATGTCTTGTTTAGTTATCTAGCCTAATCATAACTGAACATGTTTTAAATTTATTTGTTGATAAGTTAGTGAGAGAAGAGATAGTCAAATTGTGTAAGCTTGACTTGTCGAAGAAAATATATTAGGAAAAGATATTAGTTCCACATGCTCAAAACAGAACCAAATAGGAAAACAGGGATGAAAAAAAAACTGTGTATCCTAGCCCTGATTTTTCTAAATTTAATTTTTATGCAAAATAATATTTGTGTGCAGCCTGTCTTTCATGCCACAAGTACATGAAAAATCAGACTGTCTAATCTTGATTTGGTCATTTTTCAATTTCATGTTTTAGATTAGAGAATAAAATCCTATCAAACAGCTTAACCTTGACAGTCAATCTAGCATAGGTAGAGAAACAAAGGAGTTCATCAGTTTAATCTAAACTCCTGGCGGAATAAGTGTGGAATTATATAGTGTCATTTTTCAAAAATATTACACCAAAGGGTTGCGAGTACAAATGCACCCGAAAGAAGAAAAAATGTTAGGGAATGTAGCAGGGTAGGTAGAAATGACTTTGATGCTAATCATGCTGTCAATTTTCATAAATAGCATCAAGGAAGAAAGAAATTTGCGCCAATAGATAAAGGCACTGGTCTTCAAAGGTCAGAGATATGAAATTCTGGACACCTCCTAAAAAGGAGCTGCCCTCCCCAAATGGAGCCACTGTTAGTCATCAGTATTTTTCACCTGTTGATGATGACTAGTTTTTTAAGCCAATTTTTCTAGAAGCTGATCTCCAATTTGTCAAATCTGTCATCTAGAAAACAACCCTAAACAATTTTTTCCTCCTACCTTTTCCAGTCAGCCTATGATGAGAAAAACCTAGTTGTCAAGTCCTATCTAGTTTCAGTCATATAATCCTTTCCATGAGCTGTCATAGCTAAAGGTTATCTGCTGTCATTTCCCCTCATTCCCAAGTCATTCATTATCCAAGTGTTGATAAAATTTCAGCCACCCTACCTCTGGTCATATGTCATTTTGAGATCTAATCATACCAAAGAGAATACTCAAAATCTGTCAAGATCGCCCCTAAGTTAGGAAGTGGCGCTTTAGGGAATCCCTTCCTTGGAAAAAAACATCCTGAGCCAGAAGCCCTTGTTCAATACCAGTCAGCCCTGAATTAGTGCTTGATCTGCAAAAAAAAATCTTGATACACCCATAGGTCCCGCCACTAAAAGGTTTTTTTGTCTCAGTCCATAAGAAATTCTACAAAGATCTAAAACAAAAAGAGATAAGCATGTGCAAAGTCTAAAAGAATATGCTTAAGATTGGGCAAAATCTCCATAAGACACCAAAGGAGGCTCTCCAAGGTTCAAAGTCATATTTTTTCATCTCTACAAGGTGCAAATTGAATGAAAAACAGTATCCAGACAAGAGCAAAGAGACAAGTCCAAATAAGTCTCTCATGTTGAAGAAATTTGCCATCATTAAGAAGATGGAGAGCTGCAATGAAAAGAAAGCAGAAGTACATGTTTCAAAAGCCAAACTAATATAATGTTGATCTACAGTATTTCAGTGTCTCTTTCAGAAGCAGAGATGTACAAGTATTCCAGAAGACATTATCAAACTAAACATAAGAAGACAGCTGCTTCTCATGTTGTCTTGAGCCTGGAATAATAATATTAGTCAGAGATAAAATTCAATAAACCTCTGTAAACACAGTCAAGAAAGGTTAGTAAGTAATGACTAGCAAGAAAATACTCTACAAATACAAGTCATGTGGCTCCTGGTTTAAAATTTCACTAGAATATTCTGACAACAGGATACATGTCTCATAACATGCCTCTTATAGCATATTGTCAGATTTTTCACTTTATTATTTATTGTGATATACCAAGCAGAGATATGTATTACAAAGAAAGATGACACAGTTTGAGAAATGGATGAAATGTCATTACTGTGTTAACCTCCTCCAAAGCAAGAGCAGATGGTTGGGTGACATGTTGAAAACCTCCTCCAAGCAAGAGCAGATGGTTGGGTCACATGTTCAAAACCTCCTCCAGTATAAAGAGCAGATGGTTTGGAAATATTATGTTAACCTCCTTCATTTAAAAGCAGATGGTTAGGAACATGATAAGGGCCTATTTCATTTAAAAACAGAGGGTCAGGAGCAGAGATATAGCCTCATTGAAAGAACATAAAGCTAACAGGTGTTTTAAATGACTCAAAAAATTGTTTACACCACTTCCTCCAAAATGGTGAACAACTGATGTATGGAAAAAATATAAAAGTATGTTTGAAAGGGTTTTTATTGGTAATAACAGTTGAGAAATCAGGTTAATATAAATGAAAATTCATCATGTTGAAAACCTCTTCCACATAGAAACCATACAGTGGCATAAGGGTGTTGAAAGTCTCTAGTCCAATTGGAAGGATAGAATTGAAAAACAATGAAAAAACAATGAGGTTTCATAGGTTAAAAACCTATTTCACATCAAGAAAAAAGATGAATTTTTTGGTGTTAACAAAAACCTGTTTCCTCTGTTCATAAAAACCTCCTTCAAACTATCATGAGGGTGAAACTTGGGCTAAAAAGCTTTCATCCAGATAGCCAAAGAAAGAGAAAGCTAGCTGGGGTTGACAGTAGTTTCTTGCATATGTATACAAAAGGACAGCAAAGATTAGAATAAGTCATAATTGTTAGATGTTACATTAGTGTTTTCAGGGGTCATTTCCTTAACAAAAAAGCAGTGAGAAAGATCTTATTTTAAGGGAGGCCTCCTTACTTCAAAAATTCATGGATATGAGTGTTTTCAAAGGAGATGGCCATAGCACTATTTTTATGAGTCTTTTTCAAATACTAGGTCTTTCTGGTGCTTTAAAAAGTAAGATAATATTCAAGGCAGTGATTTATGTTTTTATATAACAAAAAAAACTTTTCAAAAGGCCTCAAAACCCTTCCAAATTAGCTGCAAAGGTATTTGAGCTTTTTTCGAATTTCAAAGGAGGGAAGAGACCATTTAAAAGGACCCATTAGCAATTTCAAAACACGAAGCATACTTTCCCTGGCTGCTCACTGAAGAAAGGAAGCATTTTTGGGCATTTTTCAAGGTTTTCGGTGCTCAAAACTCTGCGCGACGCACCTGTAGCTGCGCGCAGCGCACCTGTGAGCGCACGAACAAAGGGACTACACTAAGGTGCGGTGCGCCTGTAGTTGCACGTGGCGCGCCTGTGCCTGCGGTCACCGGGCGCTCGAAACCAACCCGACAACCTCCTCTGCATGGCGCCTTCTGCTGCAAATGGCCCACTCATCCCCAGTCTTCAAAAGACTCCTTTGAACGCTGCTCCAACTATCAACAAGGTACACAAACTCATTTTCAAGCTGGAAAGATGTCTTGTTTACTTTTTTAAAGGAAGTGAATAGAAAAGGGGCAATGCTTGAGGGGAGGATTTTTTGTGCCAAAACAAAAGAGATTCTTCTTCAACAAAGAACCAAAAAAATATCTTATTCAATATCTTTGCCCAAACACAGTGATAAAAGTGATTTTGGTTCTCATTTGACAAATACTTGTTTGCTAGCATCAAAGAAACACAGTGACTTACAAGGAGGAAAAGGTGTGGTGTTAGGAAACTATTTTAGAGACCATTTGAATCAGCTTGTCTTGGTCAGCCAGCAAAGAGTATCCAAATCAAAATGCCTCCCAGGCAAGATAGCAGAAGTGGCCCTCACAAAAGGTATGAACCTTTTTCAACTGAGAAAGTAAATGCCCATCCTTCAGTGCTTTTTAACTTTCATGAAGTAGGATGTTTGGAATTTTTTCAAAGGGTTCAGGAGGTGAAAAGTTATCTTCCCTTGACACATCTATTTGCTTTAAAGCTTCAAGGGAAACATGTTCATCTAGCAGGCATAGAATTCAAACTTTCTCCTAGATCCATTTCCAGAACTACCAAAATTCCATATGTCGGAGAAAAATGGTTTAAGCAGAGTTACCTAAACTCAGATCAATACAAACCCTTCTTGAAACCAGAGCATCGGGATGCATGCCCATCTATCTTTCCTTTTTCCTAATTTTTGACTAGCTATGCTCCCCACATGAAGATAATCATGAAATATTTCACATGCGAAGGAAGGTTTTCTCGGGTTTATGCTTAAATATCAGGCTACTCATGCACTTCACAAGAACCCAATTGCTAAACCTACCCTTTTTTCTCCATAGAAGTATTGAAAAAATGGCTTCTAATATTCAAAAGAGACCTTCCTCTCAGCAGCCAGCTTGTCTTTTCCATCATTCCCTTATCAAGATTGTTATTCTCCATCAACTTGAGAAAAAGGGAATTTCTTGGGACACTTTCATTTCACATCCTGATTTTTCCACTGCTTCTTCATCCCATGCATCTCATTCACCTTCCACTCATCATCTTTCTCCTTCTTCTAGTAAACCCACTCCTAAGAAACAAAAATCTCCTAGGATTGATCAAGAAGAAGAGCATAGTGAGGAAGAACAACATAGTGAGGAAGAATAGCACAGTGAGGAAGAACAACACAGTGATGAAAAGGAGCATAGTGAGGAAAAGAAGCATAGTGATAAAGAGAAAAATAGTGAAGCGGATCAAAGTCAAAGGAAGCAAAGTGAAGAAAAGAATAGTGATGAAGAGCAACACATTGATGAAAAAGAGCATTGGGATAAAGAGCAAAACAGTGAAGAGGGAAATAATGAAGAAATGGAACAATTTGATGAGGAACACAGTAGTCACCAAAAGGAAGATATTGGTAGCCCTCATAGCTGTAAGCATGATGAGGATGAAGCACAAAACATTGAGGATAAAGAGCCTAAAGGTCTTAAAGAAAGCAGAGACAAAAGTGAACAAGGAAGCCCTCAAGGATACATGCAAGGTGACAGTCAAGGCATTCATGAAGAGGGTCAAAACACTGGCAAGGATGACGATGGGAGTAGCAAAGACAAAGACCAAATAGAGCATGTGCTAGCTGCCTCTCCTAGGCAAGGGGCCATGCTTTCTTCTCCAAAGGTAACAAAGCCCCGAACATCAAGAAAGAAAGTGGCTCAAACTGTAACTCGAAATGTTACTAGAGCACTCTGAAGTAAAGGGAAGTTTCCCAAGAAATCCATTGTTGAATTATCAAAGAGGAGGAGGACCAAGAAGGCCAGCCAAAGCAAAGGAAAAGAGAAGGAGAAAATTATCCATGAGAAAGAGAGGGATTTTGACATAATTTAGATAAACAGTGATGACAGTGACAATGAGGCTAGAATCCCAGAATCTCTCTTGATAAATAGAGAAGAACAAATTCATGATCTAAGAGCGGATCTAGAGAGATCTAAAAACCTCATTCATTTTCTGCAAACACAAAACAAGAAAATGAGAGTCCACATGGCAGTGTATGAGACACGGGCTATCAAGTATCAAAAATAAGCCTCCAAAGTGCAAATTAAGTTGGAAGAACTCATGGGTGAATTCAATGATATTGAAGAAGAAGATCAGCCAAGGAGGAAGAGGCCAAGGACCATGGGACTCAGAAGAGCTTTGGAGAAACAAAAAGAGGAAGAGGTTGCCCTTTTCCAATCTTTTCCTCTTACTACTTTATTCACCCAAGAGATAGAAAACAATAGAGAAGCATGGCTTGAAAGGGTGAATGAACACTTAGAGAAGAAGTTGGAAAGGGCCAATAGAGACTTGAACCTTCAAAGAAAAATGACCAGGCACTATAAGAAACTTAATCAATCGCCTGAAAGAAATTGAAGGCTACACAAGAAAATCTTAAGGAAGCTCGAAAGAGGCACCCGGCACAAAAAGTGAAGAAAGGAATATCAAGGCTTGAAATTTTGGCCTCCGCTTCTCAACATGCTTCTGAAAAACCATGAGGTTCATGCTCACCAAAATTGGGCATAATTCGACAAGTTTTGGTTTTTTGACATTTTTGAGCTTTTTGCAAAAAATCATGGGCATCGCCATTTTTTTTTGAAGCATACTCAAAAGATGAAAATGGTATCATTGGATGCCATAATTTTAGGGGCATTTACTCAGCGAATTTCAGATCAATCTAGATGATTTGGTCCCCCAAAGTGTCAAAAAACAATCACTTTTTCAACACTCTGCCCCACATATCAGCAAAGGCTATTTTCTTGGTTTTTCCACATAGGTCAGATTTTAATAGGCTTCCATTGATCAGTTTGGGGAAAAAAAATCATTTTCAGAAACTAGACATCCAGGGCTTTCCAACGAGCCATCATGGGCCTCGTTTCAACATCAGGAAGGCCTCCAAGAGTTTCCCACAAGATAGGGGATTTTCTGCTGCTATATTTCTAAAGTATTTTTGTAAAAAATGCAGTTTTCTGAAGTGGCTTTTCCAAATGTGCGTTTAGCCTTTTTTGGCCATTGTCAGTTGGGAAAAGTCAATTTAATTTCCTTTTTTATCATTTTTAGGATATTTTTATAGATATTTTGTGCCTTGGGCTTTGCAAAGCCTCAAGGACAAAATCATATATTTTTGATGGGCCAATGAGCTTGCTAGTTGCACTAGGAGGTTCTCCTTCATATTGGCCTTTATATTCCTAGAGACCTCATTGTAAACAAGGCTAAACTTGATGACATAGAGAAATATATGGTTATACAAGCTTGGAAGAAATACTTGTCTCATGCATTGGATAGTTTCTTGAATGTTTTTAGATAATGAAAGAGGACTGCTGTTGGATTCCTTGACTTGGTAAAATAGTATAGTGTCCCTCTCTATTATGTTTCTTAGTTTTCATACATATTTCATGCTCTTGCTTGCTATAAGACAGTAGAGAATATATTTGAGACATGCCCTTGGAGGCACCTCAGATTTCTTGTTTCATTATAGCTTCTATGTTTTCTTCCTTCTTAGTCATATCAAAGAATTCTTAATTGCTCTTTGATCACTGAAGAAATTGTTTTCATGTTTCATTTATGGTTGTTATGCATGCTAAGTATGATTCACGATATGCCCTGCTTACTCATGGCTAGTCAAAGCATGCTAAGTATGATTCACGGTATGCCTTGCTTACTCATGGCTAGTCAAAGCTTCCACCTATGAAACCTTTCTTTGAATGTTTGATTTTCCTAGTTGAACCAAGGAGGTCTTGTATCAATCTTTCCCTTTGCCTAAAACTCTACAATCTTAGTTCAAAGTGCCTGATAGCTCGAAATACTATGTCTAGGAGTTTCCTCTTAATAGTTTGAGTTATTTGTTTGTCTTAATTTTTTTTCCCCAAAGTCTGATAGCGATTTTCCTAAAGTTAGAAAGTCATATATCTCTATGTATCACTTGAATGTTTATTTCTATGCATCTATTAGTTTGAAGTTACATTTATCATGATTAATGGTTAGCCCTACCATATAAATGTCTGCTATTGAACTATTTATGTTTGAAAGCCTTTGTCCTTCACAAACTTAGTGTCCATCCCACTTCATTTTACCCAAAGATCCATTTTACCTTGATCAAATCGGCCCTTCAATATACCTTGTATCACCATCTGAGGCTTTCTCGACCTTTTTGACCTCATAGCCCAGTTGATCTAACAATATTTTTATCTATTTAGTCTTTGATCAGTTCCTCCCTCAAAAACCTAAAAAAAAACCAAAAACCTACTTTACAACTAGCCTAAAATCAGAAACATAAGAAGAAAAACACATAGATATCCCTTACACAAATAGAGAGAGCCCTCTCTAAGTCCAGAAAGGCTAGGTCCTTGGGCTCCAAAGTTGGTTTGATGTTACCGTGTCACTTGGCTTGCCAATTAGCCAAATCACGGGACCCTAACAAGTTGGACATAATGGAAAGATGAAATAGTGAAAAACTATCTTTAAGGATGATGAAGGCAGTGAGATTTCTAGAACTCACAATGTTCATGAACTTTTTTTCTAGAAATATAGGGAAATCATTTAGTCATCTATGAAGGAAAAAATTATTGATGACTAACACAAGGCAAGTAAACTATCAGTTGTATTTTTAGCAAACTTCCCAGATGCAGTTATAAAACCATGGGAAGCCCCTGATGAATTGCGGAATCAAGGAAGGTTGAATTTGCTATTTAAAAGGGGTTTAATTCTCTAGGGATTGTGTAAGCAAGGTAGGCTGAGGGTAGGCTAATAATTGGCTATGTGTTTGTCCAATTTTTCCTGGATCAGTGTGAAACAATTGGTAAATTGTATGAGGTTGTGGTGTTCAAAAATACATTTTCTTGTTTCATGATTCCTTGGTTGATATACAATGAAGATGGAGGGGTTTTGAGTAGTTTCTTTCCCAGGAATATCTGGTGTTGTGTAATGATTTAATTATTTATATTACTTGCATGTGATTGAGCGATTGTGTTTTATATTCCAAAAATATTGTAGAAGGATTCAGTATCTTGCTTTAGTAGATTACATGATTGGATTGTGTCCATTGATATAATTTCTACATGGTATTATAGATGTGTTAGATATTTTCTACAATTTCTCGTTTGAGTTTGGAGAGAGTTTGTTGCCACCCACACTATGATATTACTAATGGATATGGTTTAATTTTACTTTATGTTGCTGATAATATTTTCTTTTTGATTTTTTTTTTACTTCTTGTCATGCACTCATAGAGGAGAGAGAGTGTTTTCTACTTGGAGATGTATTCATATTTGACTACTATCTAGGGGCAACTATTGGTTATTCAATTATGATGACATTGATGGGTTTATCCCTTTTCATTGATGTCAAAGGGGGAGTGTCTACGAAGATCAATTTTATAGGTCAACATAAGTTGGATGGCTCAACAAGGGTTGTCATCAATGCCAAAGGATGAGATTTTTGGCATTGATGATGCAGTTGTTGGTGCAGTTGTTGGATGCAATGTTGTTGATTGGCATTGATTTCAACCTCGTGGCCTGATTTTCGCATGAGTTGTAGCTTCTTATGCTTGATTGGTTGTTGGTATTATTGGCATGTTTTTAGAGAATATTGGCTTATTAACATTGAGACGAGTGTGTTAACAGTTCAGGGTATATCACTGGTTCCTTGACAATTCTGCACGTGATGAAGAAGTATGTCAAGTTGTGGAAGAAGGTTGGTAGAGGTTTTGAGCGAAGCTTCCTTGTTTTCCTATACTCTGCCATAACCACATCGAGCCAGTCTCATGTGTTTGGTTCTAGGATTTTAATCACATGAATGTAGCCTTATGGGTGTGGTTGCAGTCAATTTTTCCATTTTCTATGTGATTGGTTGAAAATTCAATTATGAGTAGATTATTACCTTGGTACAAGTGGTCTTGGTATTGGTATTCCCATGGTACATGTGTCCTTATTATTAGCATTACCTTGGTATTGGTATGTGTGTGGAGAGGGTTGGCATGTGGTATTGGTATTACCATGGTATAAGAGGTCTTGGTATTGGTATTACCACGATATCGTGATTACCATGGTACATGTGTTAGCATAACCATGGCATTTTATTTTGGTATTGGTTTGGATATTGTTGAGGATAATTTGGCATATACTTGTGTGAGAGTATGGGTGGAGTGATTGAGTGCTATAGTATCTTGCATAGATAATTGTATATCTGCAGTTCAGTTTAGTGTGTGCATATCAGATTTTATTTTTAGATCAGAGAGGATGTTGGGTTGCTTATGTTGATCATATTTGAGAGCCAAATTTGAAAATTCATGAAACATGGTTCACATGGAGGTGTTGAAGGCATTGAGGCTTCATAATAAGAAATGTGTAGATAAGGTGGGGGCTTCTAGCATAAACAAGAAGTAGTTTCTCCAGAGTCCTGTAGAGTTCGGTGAGGATCATTGGTTGTGGTGGCTTCCAGCGAATGGTTTTTCATAGAGTCGTGACAGAAGAGTCTTTCTATTTTATGTTTCTAGCATACTGTCATAGTAGTCGAGTCTTCCAGCTAGTGGGTGTTAAATCCTTTGCGTAAAAAAATTGTTAAGCACTTAATAAAATATTTTAGCAGTAGCAACAACGGGTGGTTTTTTTCCTTGAAGGGGTTTCCACCAAACCACTTGTGTCCACTTATGTGCATGTTTTGATGTTTTTCATGGTGTTTCTATGCGTTTAATTTATGCTAGTTTCATATGTTAAATATTGTGTTACTGATTCTTGGTTGTTTTGAGAAAAATATTTAAAAAGTTAATAAACCCTGGCACTACTGATTTACCCCACCCACCCCCCCCCCCCAAGTAGTGAGCTCATTTCCAACCATAGGTTTAGAATTGGTACAAGAAATGAAGAAGAGGTTGCTATTTATGATTGAAAAATGGGTTGGCATTGCATTGATGGGATTATATTTGGAAGAGGTATTTATTGTGCTAAGATTTTGGATCCATTTTGAAATATTGTAAAAAGTGGCATGTTATTTTTTGGTGAAGGAGTTGGTGCCTAAATCAGGTTGGATCCTATAACAATTTGGTTCTTGCTATTTTTAGTGGTTGTTGCCTCAATCAGGTTGTGTCCTACAATAGGTTGGTGCTTGCAAATTTATTTTGGTGGTTGGTGCCTCCAGCATGCCAGTGCCTGCAAATTGATGTAATTAAAGATTGAAGAAGATAAGAAAATTTGTGGTTTTCTCTAGTAATTGTTTCCATGTACATTTGGTTTTTTCGTGTGTTGATGGTATTTATTGATGCATTATTATGTTTATAGTAATGATTAATTGTGAAATTATTTATATTGGTTAAATTGGCCATTACATTGATTCAACGTCCTTTGCCCCCCTCTAAGTGCAATCATTGTTATAACAATTTAACACCACTTGATGTTTCTAGTGTGGTATTTGGAAGCCCCTGCATGAATATGGGGGATGAAATATTCATGCGGATAATAGAACAATATCACTTGATCAAGGATGGGAATTATTTTGTCATCAATGCACTTAAAGGTAAAGTCAAAATCTCTATGTTAAATGCTAACCAAGCGAAGAAATTGAACAATTTTAGTAGGAAACTTGTATTATTTTTATTAAGATATTTTTAACCAAGTGATTAATTAATAAAAGTAAGTGCATCACTAGAAGGATGTATGAAATTGAAAAAACATTAGTTAGAGGAGTTGTGAAGTTATATACATACATGTTTTAGGAGCTTAAAGGGTTACACCCAAGAAGGAATTGGTTCACAAGATAGAGTTGTTTCTTAAATCCCCATCGCCAAATATTGGGTTATATGAATCATCCATCCAAGAAGTAGATGAAATGAATAAATAGTTATATAATTTTTGGAGTAGGTAGGAATTTGATGAATAAACCTCACCTTAAGTATCACATATCAACATAGCACCCAAGAAGGATGGGAATTGTCAAATATGTATCAACTATAGAAATTTGAACAAGATCATCCTTTACTCAATATTGATGGTTAGTTATATTAACTGTGGTATGTCAAGTAATTTGCAAAATTGGATCATAAATCATGATACAACCAAGTATGAGTTAAAGAATAAGACACCTAAAAGACCACCTTCAAGACAAAGAAAGTTCTATATGAATGCATGGTAATTCCTTTTAGTTTATGTAATGTATTAATCTATGCATTTGATGAACATTGTAATGTGTTTCTTTCTATATTCATTCATGATAGTGTTATTCCATGATATATTAGTTTAAATCTCTACTTGGGACGAGCGTATATCACATCTCATGTACGTAATAAAGTTTCTAAAAAACATTAGCTATTGGAAAATCTTAAGAAATGTGATTATTATCTATAATCATTGGTGTAATTTTTTATGTGATTAGTGGAGGGAACTGAATATAGATCTTGTAAATATGGAGGCCATCATCAAGTAGCTAATTCCTACTAATGTTGTGAAAGTAAAGTGTTTTGCTAGGGAAGTATAGTATCTATAGAAGTTTATAACATCATTTTAAGCTATAACTACACTACTTCATGCCATAATAGGCAATGGTATGAGTTTTTAGTGGGGAAAAATTAGCATAAATATTTTGATGAGGTGAAATAAAATATTAGTCAAGCACTAGTTCTTGTATTGCCTAATTTGTAAAATCCTTTGGAAGTGGAGATTGATGCAAGTGTATATGATATGATTTGTTTTGATGTAGGAAGGTAAGTTAGCATGATATCATTCTTAAATGATTCACGGTGGAGTCCTAAACCACCTTGCATATGATAAGGAACTCTACTCCCTAGTTTAAGCTATTAAGAAGTGAAAGGATTGTCTCATTTAAAAGGAAAGAATTATCCACACTAATCAAAAGCCACTATAGTATTTGGATGCTTAGAATATGGTTCAATAAATCAGAAACTAACATTGGATGGGGTGTTACCATTAGTTTCATTTAGTCACTACATGTAATAAGGGAAATACTAATTGGCTGGAAAATATTCTTTCAAGGTTAATGACATCAAAGATTATATATGTGGAAAAATATTATATTCTTAGGTAGCGAATATCAAAATAGCCTAAAATTAGATAGTGAAGAAGATCCATAGGTTGAGAAATAGATATCAAAATGAAATGTAAGCCTCTTGAAGGAGACAACCTCCTTTTTACAATATAACAAATTTTACAAGAATGAGATGAGATGATTCTAAAACTACGTCTTCTTAATGTGTGTATATATAAGAGACAAATCTTATAATTGAATGTAAAGGGTCTAGACAACAACACTAATATAAAACGTAAAAATATAACTCATTATATAATGTTTTAAATGGGATTTATGCTTAACATGAGGCTTATATAGGGTTAAACATTCACCTCCCCTTCAAACAATTGTTGTCCTCAATACATGAATGACTATCAGTGCTTGCATGAATAGCTCATCTTCTCATGTCACTTCTTCTACTAGTATGTCTTTTTTTGTTTGATGAGGTACGTAGTAATCACTGATTGTGTAGATTTTTAATCCTTCTTTCAAGGATTTTTTTTTTATTCTAGTATGATTTCCATCTATTTGATTTTGATTTGTTTCCTTTTTAAAAGGATGAGATTAAGCACAAGGACAAGTAACATGTCAATGCAATGGAAGATGATATATTCTATACCTAAATGTTGTTTTATCATAATACAAGACTTTTTTGTATGCTTATCCTTCCATGTGAGAATATTTTATTTCAATTTTTCCCATTTAAAGTAACTAATTAAAAAACAAACACTTTATCAAGTATATATATATATATATATATATATATATATATATATATATATATATATATATATATATATATATATATATATATATATATATATATATATATATATATATATATATATATATATATATATATATATATATACGTTACTAAGCATGCTAAAATAAGAAAAATCAACATATTTCAAAAGTTTCTACATTTTTGTCATAATAAGACATTGATATTTCACAAAGATAAATATAAGTGCATTCTACAATTTCGATTTGGAAGAAAAATACTTATATCCTTTACATTTTAATTCAAGAGAGAGAGATAGAGTGTGTGTGTGTGTGAAAACATAAAGCATCATGCTAAAATGACAAAAATCAACCTATTTCAAACATTTCTACATTTTTATTATAATAAGACATTGAGATTAAGTAAATTCTGCAAGTTCAGTTTGGAAGACAAATGTTTATGTCCTTTAAATTTTAAAAATTTGTGTTTATCTTAAACTGTAAATACCTTGGTGAATCTTATTAGTTCTTAAAATTCTAATATAAAATGTTTGGCTGTATTTTTTTTTCAAAAAAATAAAATTTACAAGGATTTTATATAATGTTTAGAAAAAATTGACAATTTTTAAACTAAAATACTTTTATGTTTTTTTTTCCAAGGAAAAAATTGAACTCTTTATATTCATAAAAAGTTAACTATGTACATACATTTAAGAATATCTTGGGAGGGTTATGAACTATCCCAAATGGTAGCCAAATAGGTTAGCCCATCCTCAAAACCTCATCCAGAAGTAGGATGATTTTGTTCAAAATCTTCCCTTGTTGAAGGGAGAAACAACCAACTGATCATCGGCCCTGAAATAACAAAAATACACAGAACGTGTGATCCCGAGCCTCCTCTTAAGAGGAAAACAACCCAAACAATAAAAATATGGCCCTGAGTGAAGTGGTGTTCATCGGTCCTGAGACAATAAGCACAAACAACACGTTCCCGAGCCTCCTCTTAAGAGGAAAACAACCCAAATAGGAAAGGCAACAGTGTGTGTAGTGTTTGTAAAATTAACAGCAAATGATTTAGTCCTCATTCGAGTTTTTTGTGATACATAGAGTATATAAGTTTTCTGCATAAAAAAGAGAATAGTGTTCCAAGAGTACTGAAGATATACAGATAAAGGTGACATTTAAGAAGAAAAATTAAACAAAAGGAGGATGATCCAAAGCCATAGAGCCTTCCGGCCCTATTTCTCTTGTCCTCCAGCTGCCTGAAGCTTGTTGTAAACCCTCCTTAAAAAGGAGGTCTACAGCAGCATTCATTTCCATTCTTCAAGGATGGATCTTAAAACATAATTTGAGCAAAC
The DNA here is from genome assembly GCA_034641835.2 of Pinus albicaulis. NCBI lineage: Eukaryota > Viridiplantae > Streptophyta > Pinopsida > Pinales > Pinaceae > Pinus > Pinus albicaulis. The sequence goes on along the minus strand of CM076584.1, from coordinate 1,298,989,866 downwards.
AAAATCCTTATTGAACCATTTGATGATATTGAGCTAGTCCCCAAAAATCTGAGCAGAGGTGATTTCCAGGTGGGAGAGCAAACGTAGGAGGAGGTGTAAAACTTTGATCTTTACATTGTTGTTTGAACCCTGTCCTAGTCTGATAGAGGCTTCTAGTCTCTGAGCCTGATTTAAATGAATAACAATTCCAGCACCACACATGTTCATCGGGTCTGACGCTTCGTCAAATTATGCCCAAGTGATATCACCCCTGATCGTCTCAGGGATAATGAGCCTTTTCTTTGAAGAAATTTCTTGATCGGGCAAAAGGGCATAGATAAAAATACTTTTATGTTATAAATTTGGGAAAATAAAATATAAATTGGTAAATTATGTTTTTTGGAAAAAATATGAAAAATTAATCCATAGAAAAATTTTAACCCCTAAAATTTTGTCACATATTTTAAGAAAAAAGGAAGTTGAACTATTCTTCATTCAAACCTTATATAAATAGTCGAAAAAAGAGGGTGGTTGTGATGTTGCCTTGCATTACAATACTATAAGGAATTGTGGGCATACTTGAACTATCCGTCATTGTATATGCATAGTTGGATAATTATCTATCCAAATGTCGCATAAAATTATTATGAATAATAATTGAGTTGCCCCTCCATCTAAATATGCATAGTTGGATCACTCTCTATCCAAATGTTCTATAAAATTATTATGATTCATAATTGAGCTTCCCCTCCATATAAGTATGCATATAAGTTGCATTTCCCCTATATGAAAATGGTAGTTGAACTACTCTCCATTCAAACCTTTGGCTAAAGATTCAAGGGAAGAGGATGGTGAAATTGCCTTTCTTCAGAATACCATAAAGAATTGTAACCCATAGTCAAGCTATCCTCTATCTATATATGTATACTTAGATCACCCTCTATCCAAATATTCCATAAAATTATTATAGTTCATAATTGAAATGCCCCTCCTAAATATGCATAGCTAGATCACCTCCTATCCAAATATTTGAGAAAAATATCCATTCAAAAGTTAAAAAAAAAACGCCATAAATTTAAATATACATAATTCAATCCTCTCACAATATAAACGTTGATAAGTGATTGACCCATCCATTATCTCTCTAACTGCCAAGAGAAAAATAAAGTTGAATCACCCTCTATCCAAATATATGCCATTAAATTATCATCCAAATAAATTATTCAAAATAATAAACCCACCATCCATTCAAAATTTCCATAAAACTGGCATCGCATAATTATCTACTCAATAAGAAAAACACTTTAACCACCTTTCATCCTATTTAATTCCATTCAAATATATATAAACACAAATCAAGTTAAAAAAAATTATTAGTTTAATTTATACTTTGTTTTATCTTATCTATCCTAAACCCACATGATCTTGAAATTCGATGATTTTTTGGTACCAACAAACTGAACAAGCAATCTGAAGCTAGAGTATAGTTATTCCCTAACCGCACATGCCCTTTTTCTTCCTTTTTTCAAAACCAGTGCAGATAATCGAAGATAAGCACAAACTATCATATAAATGTATCATTAAATTGTATTATAATAATTATAAATAAATTATAAATTTTTTATTTATGAATATTGTTTTGTGTGCATAGTTGATAAATATTAAATATTATGTAGTAAATTAAAAGTTAAAGATTGATTCAATTTTTTTCATTTTATTGATTAAATATTATATTCATCCAATATATAATATACACAATAATAATAATAAATTAGTTTTTTAATCGAAAAAATATATAATTTTATTTTAAATTAAAATAAAATTACATTTTATAGATACATATGTATTAGGTTTTGTGTTCAAGTGAGAATATAGGTGGGACTAGTGTAAATTTATTTCAAACACCAAAATTTTAGAAGCAGGAGTTGGAAATGAGATTTGTTTTCATATTGCTTGATGTTTTCAGAGATTTAAATATTAGTGGGAGATTTGTTATAGATTCATTTATAGACTACTTATAGATTGGGTGATGAAATTTGTTTTCATTATAGATTTGGTGATTAAACTTGTTTTCATATTGTTTGTATCTCCTACACTATGGGTATATGGGTGAAGTCTGGAAGACCACTGTAAATAGATTCCAAACACCAAAACTCTAGATACCTAAATTAATGATGATACTTGCTTTCATATTACTTGTATCTTCCTATATTTATATCTAATAAACAAAAAATGCATTTACAAATTAATTTTAAATACTATCATAATGATCTCTAATGTTTAATTGGCTATTAAAGAACTCAATAATAAATATGATAAAGATATAAACAAATATGATAAAAATACTCACAAAAATATAAATTAAAGTCCTGATATAAATACATATATGTACTTTGTAATAGCCAAAATTTGAAAACTATTCAAGCTGTACTCTGTCCATGAACAGCCTGTGAAAACACTCACAGAACTGATCATTCTGCATCTCTATGATCACTAAGGTCCAAGGATTCATTGACACACCTTCTTTAGATAAGGCGTCCTTAGGAGCAACGTTTTCCCATACACATAGGGGAGAGGCTTCTATTGTTGTGCAAGGACCAGTAGTAGTTATACTACTGGTCCCACACATCCACCAAACATAAATTAAAAATTCACTAAAATATGCACATAAATATTTGATAATATGCACATAAATATTTGGAAATAAGTTATATAAGTTACATAAATATGTCCAAAATGGGCCCAGTTTTTGACTAGACCAACAACTGCCATACACCAAATCTAACATCACAAGTTGACAAGACCCACTGTCTCAAGTACCTCCAGTTCTGAATTACCATTTAAGGAAAAATGCACTACAAAACATTACAAAGCTACCCATCCAAAAGTATTGTTATCCCATCAAACAGTCCCCCACTGATTTTGCATTGGGGGACTACATCTCATTGCTGAATAATAGCTGGACAAAAACTGGGTAACCCCTGCACAAAGATTGAGTACCACCTGCACAAAAATAGGTGAAATGTCTGTCAGCAATATCTACATGTTTGTTTAACCATTCAACCTATTGAAGACATTAAATGACACCATTCAATTCAGGAAATAGTTCACCCAACCTTTCATTTCAAGAATTAAACACAACAGCCCTGGAATTACAGGAATTAAATTCTGAAAAGCATTTCAATTCAGAAATTAAATTCAGGAAAGCACAAGGATCAACCATGATAGCTTTTCAGCCATTGGATCATGTACAAATCAATCCACACCACACAATTAAATTTGGGAGATGGCAATCCATGCCAATCTTCCCTACCAATGAAATTCTAAATCATAAAACTATAAAACCTCAACTGTTACTGCATTTGAGGCATTCGTTCTGCTCTTAAACTACTGCTGACATACATTCAGAGTTTTCAGACAGTGTTCCATTCATTTTGCAGACATACAGTTTTCAGAAAGTGAGTTTTCAGACAGTAAGTTTCCATTTTGCATACATACAATCCTTTTCAGACAGTGTTCCAGACATACAAACAGAGGACAGAGTGTGCTCAGTGTTACATTCCAGACAGAGTGTGTGCACAGTGTTACATTCCAGACAGATTGTGTGCACAGTGTTACATTCCAGACAGAGTGTGTGCACAGTGTTACATTCCACACACAGTGTGTGCACAGTGTTACATTCACTCTCTTCATCAGTTGCTATTCACTCTCTTCATCAGTTGCTGGAGACAACATACATGTATTTCGTTGTTCTTCAATAATGTTATTCAAGATATTAAGCAGATTTGGATATTGACTTTATATTGAATAAAATCTTTCAATAAAAATAGTTCTAACACACAGTCCATGTCCAAATATAAGTCCATTTTAAAACAGACACTTACTGATTTTAGACAAGTCCATGTAGCTAACAGCCATGTAGGTATCACATATATTTCTGATGTTGATATTACAAGTAATACATAATTGACAAGTAATACTTCAATGCGAATTAATTCACAACAAACAACTGAAAGATTTCATGTTATTAGTAGAAATTTTGGAATTCATACATAACTATAGTTTACTCTATACAGTTGTGCTGTAATACTTATCAAATTTCTTAACGATGTTGGAAATTGTAGGTTGTATCCATGCCAAGATTTTCTGTTGCAGATCGGATAAGGAACAGGAGGCGAGGGAGAAGGGGGGCCCAACTGCGGAGCAGTTCATCAGATGATGATGTCAATGCTCCCATTGCTCCTAGTAATGTAGTTGAAAAGGACCCTATGGTTGCAGATCATCCCAGCCCACCATCAGCCACAGAACCACCTTCGACCACAATACAAGGTGCAATTTCAACAAAGAAAATCAATGCAATCAGAGGCTGGACGAAGGAAGACATGCTTGCTGCAATTGATGACATCGAGTTTAAGGGATATTCAATCCGTGCATCAGCAAAAAAACATGGTATTGCTGCCTCAAACATACATTATTGGATAAATGGGTTGACTAATACAAAGCACAGAGGGCCTGTTACAGTCATGACTGAAGAGGAGGAAGATGAGGTGGTGGAGTGGTGTAAGGAGATGGCCCTATTGGGACATGGGTTAGAGCTTATCCAACTTAAATCCATTGTAGCTCAAATATGTCAAGGGAGGCCAAACCCCTTTAAAGATGGTTTTCCTGGTAAGTCATGGTGGAGTGGGTTTAAAAAGAGGCATCCAGACCTTGTGTTACGTACAGTAGAGGGCCTTGACAGAGACCGGGCTTTAAATCTACGCCCTGCAATTGTTTCCAAGTTCTATAACACTCTTTCTGCTGCATATGACCAGCACTCATATGCCCCAGACCACATATGGAACTGCGATGAGACAGGCTTACAGGAAGGAAGAAATTGCGGTATGCGGGTAATTGCAAAGAGAGGGAGTAGAAATGTGCCTAAGATATTGCCTAAGAGCAGGGAGTGGATCACAATTCTTGCCTGTGTCAATGCAATTGGCTCATCTATACCGGGATTTTATCTATTTAAAGATTAAACTCAACTAAAAAATTACATACAGAATTGTGAACCGGGGGCATGCATGGCTGCACATCCACATGCATGGATGACAAAGGAACTGTTCCTAAATTGGCTTTGCCACTTTGCTGCTTCTGTACCGGGTGGTGTCTCGCCTGAAAACAGGCACTTGATGATTTTAGATGGCCATGGAAGCCACATGGCTGTGCAGATAATCGAGGAGGCCAATAAGTTGGGCATTGACCTGTTAACATTGCCGGTTCATACTACTCACAAATTGCAGCCCCTTGATGTGAGCGTGTTTGGGCCTTTCAAGAACTATTTCAGGGTCGAGCGAGCTTCATGGATGGCAAAGAACCCAGGGGTGGAAGTAAAGAGGTTTGAGCTAGCTGAGCTTGCTAGCAAAGCATTTAAAAGGGCTCTCACACCTTCCAATATCAAGGCTGGATTTAGGAGGACTGGTATATGGCCACTCAATCATGATGCTCTTATGCATGATACCACATGTAGCCAAGCATTTGAAGTGGAAGGTCAAGAAGCAGAGAATTTAGAAGAGCATGTTGGTGCCCAAGAAGATGTAGCTGCTGCTGAAGGTATAATGTCCCTTTCTCAAGGGTTGTTCTGTGGTGGTGATGATGCTGAGCATGTCAGTGAGACACAGTTCAGTGATGAACCAACTAACAATATCAATGAGGCTGTGACACCCACTGATGCAGCTGACAATGAGCAATTGACCATGCCAACCCAAGTAAGTGCACCATCATGGCTGGCAGAGGTCGTGATGAATATCACTGGAAATAATGTATCTACCACCAATGAGGATGAAAGCATGGACATGCCTTCACAACCATCAGGGTTGAACACCGAACTTGTTCATTATTTTGTGAACAATGGATCATTAGAAGAGGAGCCTATTCAGCATGAAGTACCTGAAGAAGACAACAATGGGGCCATTCAGTTGTCCCAGAAGATGAAATCCAGCAGGCAGGTCCGGAAAAGCAGAGATTACTTGGTGCATTCCTAAAGCTACCAGTAGAGAGAGTGAAGGCCTCATCAAGGAACTCAACCTCATATTATCTTCGTTTAGGGAGGAGTTCACAATTGCTCACATCTGAAGACTATATGAATTTAATGTTCGAGTCTGAACGTAAAAAGAATGAAATTCAAGAAGCTAAAAAGAGAAAGAAGGAGTTAGCCAATGAAAAGAGGGTTGCAAGGATTGCAACAGCAGAAGCTCGAGCAAAGGAAAGGTTGGAAAGACAAAAATCAAGGGAAGATAAGGAACATCAAAAGCAATTGGCAAGGCAACAGAGAGAGGCAAGAAAGGTTCAGCAAGAGTTGGAAAAAGGACAAGGGGGTGACAAGTAGAGAAGAACATGGTTCAAGACAGTTTGAGGCAAATAGGTTGATGTCTAACACGCTGGACCACATTGTAGAGAAGACACCATCATTCCAAGACCTGATTAACATCCAAGTCCCTAGCTATTAGGCAGGGGTTAGGCCCACCTCTTATACCCCTACCAGTGCAGGTTTGAATCCTAATTGTGTTTATATGACACCTGCAGTCAGTGCTGGGGTTAGTAACACAAGTGGAAACTTGGGCTACTCAGTCCCACCATGGCTACATGGAGCAAATTGGAGTCAACCATATGCCAACATTCAGGCACATCCTAATCATCCAATGTTGGGCAGTCCACCATACTTGGGCAATGCAGGAAATGGAGGCCATCAAGCATAGAGGTGCCATGACTTAATTTTTGTAACTACAAGACACTATGATTTTGGTAAAGATCAAATAGGTTTGCTAATGATAGCATCCATGGATGTTTGGGAAGCTACAAACATTTTCAAATTAGTATGTATGAAACAGTGTCTAAATCCCCCAAGTTTGTTAATATGTTGAAGTTATAGCCTTATAGCCTATATCAGATTTTGTATGAAGTTATATATCAAACAATTTATAATTCCTACATATCAAACAGTTTCCAAATCCTACAAGTTTGTTAATCTGTTGAAGTTATAGCCTTATAGCCTATATCAGATTTTGTATGAAGTTATATATCAAACAGTTTATAATTCCTACATATCAAACAGTTTCTAAATCCTACAAGTTTGTTAATCTGTTGAAGTACATTTATCTAAATCCTACAAGTTTCTAAATCCTACAAGTTTGTTAATCTGTTGAAGTAAATAGCTAACAGAAAAATTTATCACCATTTTTTCTTCAGTTAGCTTTTTTGTACATCATTTCGAAGTTAAATCTTCCACTTAGCAAAAAAAAATTTATATAAGATATGCTTAAACCAACCCAATGTAGCAATATCTACAAGAATAGAAATTAAATTAGATGGCTCTTCTAAAACACTCGTGTATAGTCAAAACATTTATAGACATTAATCTGGATTTCTTTACAGACCACAGACATCTTACACAGAGAGAATATAGCTTACACAAAAACACATGTCCACATACAGGCAATAAGGGTCAAAGATCAAATTCCACACATAATGCAACAACAATATATTTAATCATTACCAATAATCACTTCAAAGCAATCACATCCAAACCATGCACAAATTCAAGGTCCCACAGTATGAGAAGTCTTCGAGCTCCAAGAACATTTAGTCAACATGACCTAAAAGAACAAATGACCCCAATTGGGCCGAAGCATCCAATTCAATTCATGTATAATTGTACATATATACAAAAGCTTGAGTTCATGTCTCCCATGTGTACCCTTAAGTGCTGTAGTAATAGAACTTCATCCTATATCTAATAAAAGAGAATTGTAATTTAATGAATCTTTTTTAATCTTAAAACAAAACTCTGTTAGCAACTTAAATACTCTAAACAAACTTCCTATATGTTGTAGATCGCATTAAAAGAAGGGAAAGGAAAGGATAACAAATTTATTCACATAATAGCAATAAGGGTCAAAGATCAAATTCCACACATATTGCAACAAAAATATATTTAATCATTACCACAATCTCTGACGCAAGCAAGTCATCCAAACCATGCACAACGAAGGTCCCATTACAAAGGTTACCCTAATACATAGCTTAGTTCCAGTATTCTAGTAATATGAATGAATACGTGTTGTAACTATTGATAAAACATAGCATTATCTGTAATAATCATGAAGCTCAGTCAAAGTATAAGCTATATCTATACGATACTTTGAAGCTGATTACCTCATAGTACACATTATGACTCCTTGTAACATGTATGCCTTATAAGTTATAAGCATTGTATAACCAGATCAGGTCCCATTGTTACTGCTTACATTGCAGTATAAGCTGAGCTGTACAACCCTTGTAACATTTGTAATCAGTGTATATGGATCTTACACAATGACGTAATGTAAACATCAATGTAATCACTTGTATAAAGTAGAGCACATATAAGGTATGGTAATGATAGTGTATAGCTCTTTCCAGAATCTTCATAATAATCGACACTATTACACCCTTGTAAGGATAACTAGATACTAGTGTTTATACCTGTATATAATGCCATAAGTATTGGATACTGTGTAATGATTAGTGTATAGCTCGTAATGAGGATGTAAGTACACTAGTTGAAACATGCAACTAAGCTTCTGTATTAAAGCTTACAGGATATAAGTTGGCACTACTAGTATAACCATAAAAACCTTGTAGTAAGGGTTACGTTTGCAGTATCCTTTTGATTACTGATCTTATCTATGTGGATCCCAATGGTAATCATTCACTACTTTGATTTTATATCTCATAGGTTACTTATCAGTAGTATTGCATGAGTGTAATTACGTAATCAAATCATGTATGTTATCTCTTTTTCATAGCATCATGGCACTCATAGAGCTTACAGACCACAGACATCTTAATTTATTGTTCTCTTGTAGCTCCTCTCCAAACAAATTAAGATTGAGAGAGAATATAGCTTACACAAAAACGCATGTCCACATACAGGCAATAAGGGTCAAAGATAAAACTCCACACATAATGCAACAACAATATATTTAATCATTACCACAATCTCTGACGCAAGCAATTCATACAAACCATGCACAACGAAGGTCCCAGAAAAAATAGTGAAGTCTTTGAGCCCAGCAACATTTAGTCAACATGACCTAAAAGAACAAATTTCAGTCCCAATTGGGCCGGCATCCAATTCAATTCATGTATAATTATATATATACAAAAGCTTGAGCTGGCGGGTCTCCCATAAAATTGCGGCTTAGAGTAATAACCTTCATCCTATATCTAACAGGAATTGTAGACGTAATTGAATCTTTTAATCTTAAAACAGGGCAAAACTCTAGTTAGCAACCAGAAATACTCTAAACAATCTCCTATATGTTGTAGATTCACATTAAAAGAAGGAAAGGAAAAAGGATAACAAAATCACATGTCCACATATAGGCAATAAGGGTCAAAGATCAAATTCCACACATATTGCAACAACAATATATTTAATCATTACCACAATCTCTGACGCAAGCAATTCATCCAAACCATGCACAACGAAGGTCCTAGACAAAATACTCTAACATTAATCTGGATTTCTTTACAGACCACAGAAATCTTAATTTACTGTTCTCTTGTAGCTCCTCTCCAAACAAATTAAGATTGAGAGAGAATATAGCTTACACAAAATCACATGTCCACATATAGGCAATAAGGATCAAAGATCAAATTCCACACATATTGCAACAACAATATATTTAATCATTACCACAATCTCTGACGCAAGAAATTCATCCAAACCATGCACAACGAAGGTCCCAGACAAAATAGTGAAGTCTTTGAGCCCAACAACATTTAGTCAACATGACCTAAAAGAACAAATTTCAGTCCCAATTGGGCCGGCATCCAATTCAATTCATGTATAATTATATATATACAAAAGCTTGAGCTGGCGGGTCTCCCATAAAATTGCGGCTTAGAGTAATAACCTTCATCCTATATCTAATAGGAATTGTAGACGTAATTGAATCTTTTAATCTTAAAACAGGGCAAAACTCTATTTAGCAACCAGAAATACTCTAAACAGTCTCCTATATGTTGTAGATTCACATTAAAAGAAGGAAAGGAAAAAGGATAACAAAATCGCATGTCCACATACAAGCAATAAGGGTCAAAGATCAAATTCCACACATATTGCAACAACAATATATTTAATCATTACCACAATCTCTGACGCAAGCAATTCATCCAAACCATGCACAACGAAGGTCCCAGACAAAATAGTGAAGTCTTTGAGCCCAGCAAACCTCAGAAGTTCAACTTCCGTGGACTTATCAACTAGCAGATGTGGACCAGAGCAAAACCAGCAACCCAACAAATCAGTGTTGCCAGTTTCTTTAAATTCTTGTACCACATAGAGACAAGATTATCTTTCACTCGGGAGTTTTACACAAGGAAACACATTCTAGATGGCCACGGAGTATAAAGAAAATATATAGATAGCAGAGAGCACTGGAGATTGAGAATTAAAAATGTATTACCACTGTGTTTGGACACTCAACTGCATAAAGACAATACAAAGAATCTCTCCCACTCAAGAGGCTAAACAAGGGAATGAACTCTAGATGGCATTATAGTACAGAAGATGACTTTGGAAATGAGAATTGAAATCCTGCAGAATCTTTAAAGCTACGGCAAAAGTCAAAACCCAAAACCCTACATTCCACTGCTGCAAAAAAGAAAAATCAGGCGTGATACCTCCAATTAGAACCCTAAACCCTACAGACAGTAAAACCCCAGTAAAACCACACAGTGAAACAACAGTAAAACGATGTAAAACCACAATCAAACATTGTAAAACCACTCAAAAGAGAACATCTCCTTAAGGTTAAATGTGTTAAAAAACACATAGATATGACTAGTAGGACAGAGTCCTACCTTAAAACTCCTATCCCTCCAGGCTTCCTCCTTCATTCCACAGAGTCCTGCATTGCATTGTCCTTGCCTTCTCCACTGACCTGCAAAAAATCAAAAACACAATCATTCAGAAAGCACCAACATTAAAAAAAAATGCAAAAACACTTAAAAAAAAAAAAACTTACGCACCTGAAAGCACGAGCTGAAAAACGCACCACCACAGAGCCGATAAAAACCACCACAGAGCCTAGAAAAACCACCACAGAGCCGAACTAAAACCACCACTGCGTCGAGCAAAGTTAAACAACTACAGAGCCGAATAAAATTACGACAGGGCGAAGGTAAAACAACTACAGGGCCGAGGCATGACAAAACCTCGCCAAGCATAAATAACAAACAGCCGACCCATAACCACACAGCGCCGAAGAAAAACAACCAAAGCGCCGAGGTTAAACCACCAGCTAAGCGAGGTTGAACAGGCAACGATTTTCCACCACCCATGATTGCAATGCTGCTGCAGCCGAACCAGGACCAGGGGAGCTCCACCCAGGAGAGCAGCGGCGCCATAGCTAAGGATGGAGCGCGCGGACAGTGGCGGCGGAGGCGTCGGGCATTGGAGCCAAGCATCGCAACAAACGGAGAATGCAACAGACAGTAACCAGACCCGGACCAAAAACCAGCACTTTGTCGACAAGGCTCCACAAAAGGGCAGGAGTAGACCGGCTAGACCGGTTGTTCGACCGCGTGACCGGCTGCACGTGACTGGCACGTGAAAGCCATGCCAGCCAACACTTGTCGTACATGCGGTGGCATCGGTTGACGTGGCCCGGGTCCAGTCAGCACTGAGGTGTTCAGCGACTGACGCCTCTCCCCTATATGAGAGATAGAAAAAAAATTCAACAATGATTTAAGTCTAGAAATTTCAGTCACACGAGACTTGTGATGAGTAGGTTGTGACACTGATGTGTACCCTTGATCCAGTTGATCACCAAAAGATAATCCCAAAAAACTTGTATGATGCTTAATATTTAGCTTTTTAATATTTGGCTTTTTATACTTGTTTTATTACGCTCTATCGTCAATGTCAATTAAAAAATAGTGTCGAATCAGTGTGTCTGACAATTGCACAGCTTGTTCTTGCAACAAGAGTTGATTTTATCATCTGTCCGAAGGGAGTTGCCACCTCAATTGTAGAATGCATCGAAGATGGATGACAATATCCAAGATTTGCAGGACAAATTGACCAGGTCTTCAATGTTACGAGTCAAATATCAAATCAAATCACACCATTTTTTTGTTGTTGTTGTAACGATGTGAATACACAGTGGTCAGGAGAAATGGCCTCCAGATATTTGAACTGTGTATGGATTTTGAGGGACGAGAAATTGAAAGGTGTGTGGGGTTTATTATATGAAGTAGAATATGGTCGTCCTTATAAATCTGTTCCGGGGTACTTCTACTTCAATTTGTGAAACTCTTAAACATTCTTGCCAGGCTTGAGGACACAAAAACTTCTGTCTCGCAGGGGAAGCGAAGGGAGAATGATTTGACATACGATTAGATTTCACAAAGCGAAGGTACGCCTGAGCAGACCTTCATTACGTTTGATTCAGTACGCCACCAACCACGAAAAAATGGCAATAGTCCGCATCTCCAGACTGTCCCTTCAAGAATAATGTCACGTCAGCCACTGTTGCAGTGAAAAATGAAGTGGTGGAACGAATTTGATATTACTGGTCAACATTTTTCCTTGAAACAAAATATAAAAATGTATGAAAATCGGAAGCAAACACCATTCATACTTGTTTTCAATCTCCACAAGGAATCTATATATCTCGTGATCATTTAGGTTTAGTATTTTCTCTTGACTTTATCATAATCTACATGATGTGAGAAATTTTATTTTTATTTTTTTAAATGGTTGTGATAACTTATTATAATTTAGTTGTCTGGTTAGTAGTGATCAGAGAGTCATTATTGGCTATGCAAGTTGATTTATCATGGTTATTTAAGAAAAACTACTCTAACTTATTTAGAATTACTTTGTTAGTGGTGTCTTTAAGATGTTTCTACATGTACCAAAAATACCCTTTAGAAAGCATAAACAGTTTTAGAACATACTCTAGACCCAATATACATAATACAATCTATAAAATCTGAAGTTTTTCAATTGTATTTTTTTATTTTCTATTTTGTCTTATTAAAATTTTGTTTTCTATCTTGTTTTATCAAAAATTCTCAAAATTATAAATAACACATAAATATTTTGGCATACTCTAAACCCAATATACATAATACAATCTATGAAATCAAAGGTTTTCCAATTGCTTTTTTTATTTTCTATTTTGTCTAATTAAAAATTCTCAAAATTATAAATGACATAAATATTTTAATGAACCTTAATAGTTTACATATTATGATCATGAATTGTCCACGAGTTTCGAATCAACCAGTGTGCTTCATCTTGACGAGTTTCGAATCAACCAATGTGCTTCATCTTGAGGACTTCATCTTAGGACTAACTGAGAGAGGAAAAATATAAAAATGAACTAATTTATTAAAATATTTTATTAGGAATTTGGCTTCTATGATCAATGTTATAGCAAAGTTCAATGTCTTAGAATGGTTATAGCAAAGGTCCTTTGAATAAGAAAGATCTTTGCGATTGGTTATATGGAGTTCATCTTCCATTTATCCAAGGTACCACTGATAAAATCGCTAGGATCTATCATAGACATAATATCTCCTCGACCTTCAAGCCACTCCGCACCATTCGAAGTTCACTTAGATCGGTTAAAGACCTGATTTACCTTAAGGATGGTAAGGGTGTTTACCTGATTCCTTGCTCCTGTGGGACGCCCTACATCGGTGAAACTGGTCGTTTCATTAATCAAAGAATTTATGAACACGTCATTAACCTAAAGCATGGTAGATCCCAATCCTCTGCCTTAGCAGAGCATGCTGAAAAGACAAAACACCACATTTTCATTGAAGATGCTAAGGTGATCGCAAGGATTAACCATTTCCACCACAATAAGTTAATGGAAGCCTTAGAAATTGAAAAGAGACGATGAGTGGAGGTAAGCAAGATGTTGATTCCCTCGCTTCTTCATTTTAGTTGTTGTTTTTCTTCCGGCTCGTTTTCCCACTTGTCTAGTTTCCTCCTCTTAACTCCTCCTTATTTATTTATTTATTTATTTATTTATTTATTTATTTTATTTTTCCTTCTTCTTTTTTTCCGTGAGCTTTTTGCTCGCCCTCCATTTTCCCCTTTTATTTAAAGTTTTATTAAAATTAAAATTAAAATTAGATCAGTCTTTCTAATTATAGTATTTATAACTATATACAATTTATTGAAATAACTATTAAATTAGGATTTAAAATATTAAATTTACTTAATAAGTAAGAAAATAAATATGTAAATTATATAACATATAACCTTACTTAATAATAATAATAAATTACATTATATGCAACTATTATCAATTCATTAAATTTTTTAGTTTCCTTATTTTAGTCAAACTAAAAACTAATTAATTAATTAATTAATAATAATGATAATAATAAAATATACATTTATTACTTAATTCATTTTAAGTTTTTTGTTTGAGTCAAACTAGCCGTTATTTACAATGGGTAGCTGGAGTGTTCTCTTTATGTTTTTAAACTAGTTCATTGATCAGATTTCTCATCTTGTCCTAATAATGAACCACACTGGCTAGTTCTAAACGCTTCGGCATTATATTGTTTGATGTGATTATCACCGAATTTTTTTATATACAAAATATTTTATTGTTATATTGTATTTAATGTAGTTCAATTAGTTACTAATTATAATATATTTTGTTATTATATTATAATTTCTTAATTAAAATAATAAGGGAAAACTAAGATTCAAGAAGTTAATATTTATTATTATATAAATACAATTTTGATAAAAAATAAAAAAACATAAATAATGAAATAATAAAAAAATATAAAAAATAAAAATAAAATAAAATAAAGAAATAAAAAAATGAGGTCAAAGGGGATTAAGAATATTTTGTTTTTAATCAAAAGTGTATTTATATAATAATAAATAATAACTTCTTGAACCCTAATTTTCTCTTATTATTTTAATTAAGAAATTATAATATAATAACAAAATATAATATAATTAGTAACTACTTAAACTATATTAAATATAATATAACAATTTTTTTTTTAATAAATTAGTTCATTTTAAAATTTTCTCTCTCAGTCAAACTAGTTGTTATACTTTAATGGCTAGTTGGATACTCTCTCCATCTTTTTCTGATTTCTCAACTTGTCCTAAAGATGAACCACATTCATGATTATATGTGATTATTACCGAAAGGAGTTTTTTACAAATTATGGATCACAAAGCCAAATTCCAATTTTTTTTTCTATAATCTACACAATAATGATGATAACATTTAATGAATAAATAATTTTTAAAATAAATAAATATAAATTCAACTCATTATAATTAGAAAAAAAAATATTCTAGAAAATTAATAAATCTCAATTAAAACTTATCACCTAACTAAATAATTTTAAATATAATTTATTTTTATATTTAAATAATTAAAATAAAAAAATTTATTAAATTAATTTAATTTGCTTCTTTTTTATTATTATTATTATTAACATAAGCATATATATATTTTTTATTTATGGAGGAAGGTTGGGTCGGAGCCTAAACAACCATTGTTACATATTTATTTTTCCAGAAAACTCGGTGGAATGATGTTCTGCTTTTACTAAGCTGGAGAGCTTCAATCTTAAGTAATAGGCACCCAAACAGGAGCTTCGACATTTTTAGTGAGATCTCCTTGGGCTAAGAGGCAGCCTATATTTGCTCTAGAGTCCGCTTCCTTGTTTAGGTTTCGCAGGATGTGAAAGAAGGAACAAGAGGTGAAGTTATGCAGCACTTTTCGGAGTCTCTACAGGGTCTTGTTGAGAGCTGGATTGTTGAAGTATCCATCATTGTTTATGATTTTTATCAGAACTTTTGAGTCTCCAAAGACAAGAATGTCTTTTTCTCCACTCCCCTAGGCGATCTGGCAAGCTTGCAGGAGGCTACAATTTTTTGCTTGATTGTTTGTGCTCTGTCCAAGGCCCCAACTGAAGCTGAGTTTGTTGTGCCTATCTTAGGAGTAGATTACTCCCCCTGCTCCAGATATCCTCGGGTTTCCTTTGGACACTCTGTCAAAGAAGATCGTGGCTTTTTCCTACTTCTCCCACCATTTTTGAAATTCAAGATTAGTGATCCGAAGCCTCCACTCAAGGTTGGAGCAAGGCTGAGGGAGAATCTTATTTCTGCTGGCTCCCTTCAGAGGCTTTCCCAGCCATCTTATCTCTTCAGGAAGGAGCTCACTATCTGCCTTATGGGGTCGGTTCTCCATGGTCTCAATCAGCAAAGCCTTATCTTTTGCAGCCACCAAAGTGGGGAAATGCTTACTATTATTGAAGATGGTTTCATTCCTTGCTAGCCACACTTCCCAGCAAATATATTTGGGGATAACGTTCCAATTTTTTTCCCACGCAAATCTAATATTCAAGACATGGGGAGAACGCTCTTTCCAGGAGTTGAACAGATTTACCACTATGGTCTGTGATGGAGAAGGAATGTTGAGCCCGAGCATAGTGTGCCTCCAAACATCTTGAGAAAATGTGCAGTCAATGAAAAAATGATCAATCGACTCTTGGGCCGAACAAAAAAGAGGGCACCTGTGGGGTCCGATTATTCCTCTTCTGGCCAAGTTTTCCCCCATCAGGATCTACCTGTGCATGAGAAGCCAAGAGAAGAAATTAATTTTTGGGAGACCAAATTTATCCCAGACGAGCTTCCATAGCAGAGGAGACTGCAGCGGTAGCTGATGCTGGAGGAGGTAAACCCCTGCGACACTGAGTAAGCTCTGGAATGATCCCAACCCCACTTATCCTTTGCATGCAGATGCACTAGAGCTAGGCCAGTGAGCGCAATAAGAAAGAGACACAGCTGAGGGAGAAATCAATCCAACGGACGAGAGATTGACCAATTGATCCATAAGCCAACAACGTTCCAAGAAGAGATGTCTGCCAGATTGTTGATACCATGATTTTTCAACCAGTCCCGTAGATCACCAAAATTATTATCAATATTTAGGGGCTGGAGACCCATGATTTTTTCATTCGAGAGGTAGATTCTTTCCCCATTTCCAAGGATCCTGTACAAATGCTATTTTAAGAATTCCCAGCCTTTGCTACATAGCGTCCAAAGGGTGGAGCCTTTGCAAGAAGCACCTTCCTCCATATTGGACAGAGAGAGCCCATGCATAGATTTTTTAATTAGCGCTTGACTGACAGGATGGCGGTGATTGGAGAATATTTTCCAAAAGATCTTCCCTCCCAAAGCCAGATTGGCCAGCCCGGGGTCTCTAACCTGAAGTGCACCATCAGCTATTGGTCTTTTCACAATATCCCAACTTACCAAGTGAAATTTATTCTGATTCCCCTTTCCTCCTTGCCACGGGAAATTTCTTAAAATCTTGGAGAGCTGCTCAGTGGTTTATTTTGGAACCAATACAAACATTGCCTGATAAATCGGAAGGGAAGACAAAACATATTTCACAGGATCAACTTCCCAGCGGTTGTGAGCCATTTTCCTCCCCATGCCTTCATTTTTTCCTTAATTTTGCTAAGGATCTCAGCCCAATGTAGGGCCTTATTGAATCCCAAGGTTAAAGGTAGACCAAGGTACTTGATTTTGTTCTAGGAGGTAGATCCCATGAAGCCGAGGGTGTGAGAAATCCGATTAATGGTTTGTTGATCTATCCCCCAGCTGTACGCCGCACTTTTCCTTTTATTGACTAGAGCTCCGGATACTCTGCAGAAGCTATGGATTACATCATTGAAAGCCCTTGTAATTTTGAGGGAGGCACCACCTAGGAGTAGAGAGTCATCAGCAAACAGGGCATGGTGGATAGGCTCAGTACCTCTTACTGCCCTAATGCCGGGAAGAGTCCTAGATCTCAATTCAGCTGCTAGCTTTCGACTTAGGGAGTTTGCCATCAAGATGAAAAAGAAAGGGGACAACGAGCAACCTTGCCTAATGCCCCTTGAAGCTTTGAAGTAGTTGGTCGGCCTGCGATTTACTAAAGGGGAAATCCATGGATCTCCAGTACATGCTTTAATTAATCTTATAAATTCAGAACTAAAGCCATAAGTGGAAAGAACTTGTAGGAGAAAAAAGTGCCTTACCCTGTCAAAGGAATTCACCATGTCCAACTTGATAAGCATCCATTTCTCATGACGTTGGTGGCTGGAGTGAATAGTTTCCTGCACAAGGGCCACGTTGACAAGAATATGCCTACCTTTGAAAAAACCTCCTTGGCTGGTGGAGATGAGTTTTTCCAACAGAGGCTTGATTCTATTCGCCAAGAGCTTAGAGTGGATTTTGTAGGACGTGTTGCAGAGCGAATTAGGCATGAAGCGATCGAATGACACCATGTTCGCTTCTTTAGGGATAAGAGCTAGGAAGGTGGAGTTTTTACTTCCTCCCACTTTGGCTTTTTGGAGGAAGCCATTTACCATTCAGAACAAATCTACCTTGATGATATTCTAGCAGATTCTGTAGAAGTGTATGGAGAACCCATTAGGTCCTGGGGCGTTTTCGAGCTCCATTGTCCATATGACATTTCTTATTTCTTCTTCCATGAAGGGCTTTAGAAGGCTTGAGTTATCCTTCTCATTAACCAATCTTGGAATGAGATTGAGAAAGTAAGGGAATTCCTCCTCATTGTCCCTTCCATTTTCTTTGAACTACTGCTGAAAGTGAGAGGTTGCCACCTCTTTGATCTTAGTTGTTCCTTTGTATACAGTCCCATCAGAGGAGGTAATTTCTACTATGTGATTTCTGAAGAGCGCGCTCGAATTTTCTTGTGGAAGTATGCAGAATTTTTTTCACCAGACAAAAGCCAGAGGTTACGAGATTTGAGCCTCAATGACTCTTCCTCAATTCTGAATGTGCGAAGAGCATTGACTTGGGTCTCTTGCTCGAGATGGATTTCAGAGTAGGTTATTTCTTGCTACTCCAAATCCATTTTCAAATCGAACATCCGCTCATTGGCCTGCTTTCTAAGGCTAGAGGGAGATTTTGAAGCCTTTTTTTATCCAATCTCTTAGAGCAGATTTGGTGGCCTTTAGTTTTTGTTCCCACACATAACTAGGCGAACCAATGAAAGGGGTGGACCAAGCCATCGATATTGTCTCCATAAATCCATCCTTTTTACCATAAGGGGTTGAACTGCAAGGAGATGGGCCCCATATTTTCCTCTTCCTCTAAGTGCAAAAAGACGAGCTTGTGGTCAGATGTCAGCTTTGGCATAATTTTAGTGGAGATAATCTTCTTTTCGGAGAGAAAGGTGCTCTAAAGAAGAAATATGTTAAGGCAGGCTGATATATGCTCTATCCCTATTATGTTGTTTGTCCAAGTGTAGAGCCCTTATTTTGGCTTGAAGTCTAGAAAGTCCCATTGCTGGAGCATGTCTTCCACTAATGGGAGGATATGATCTTTGCTACTGATTCCTCCCTCTTTTTTCCTTTGGATCAAAAACTAGATTAAGGTCTCCAACAAGATTAATGTTCTTGGGGGAGTAAGCATCAAGAAATTCCAATAAGGTTTGCCAACAATCCATATTTTCAACAAGGAGAGCTGGAACGTAAAGATTAAAGAGGGCAAAGGTGATCTCACTTGCTTGATGCTGAAGTTCGGTGTAGATCCAATGATGCGTTTCGAAGGAGATTTCTAGGTGGAAATTTTCCTCCACCCAAAGAGTGGAAAGCACCCCACAAGTGCCCCTTGCACTTACTTCTTTTCTGACTTTAGTTCTCCATTTCACTTTGTTGAGATCTAGAAGGGTTTCCCCTTTGATTTTAGTCTCTTGGAGCAAGAGGATCTCAGGGGATTCTGATTTGAGAAGGTTATTTACAACTTCAACTTTTAAGGGGTTCCCCAAGCCTCTGCAATTCCAAGAGACTATACACATTATTTACTTGCAGAAGGGTGGCCAGACTCTTCTTTGGAAGGTTTGGTTCTTGTGTTTCAGCTTATAGAAACATCGATCATGGGCTAGCTGCCTTGCATTTTTTTTTTGTTGGCTTCCTCTTCTCTTTCCTCTCTGTGAGACATCCTCCTGACCCTTTTCGAGGGCCTCTCGAACGTTTCTTCCTCCAAGGAACCAAAGGACTCAAAAGACTTCTTCCTTGTCATATCTGCATAAGATGGGGGAATGGAGGTTCCTTGGGGAGTTCCGATTTGTAGAGGGACTATTTCTTCCTGCCTTTTGTCTTCCTCCATTGATGTGGGTTGTTGTTCAGCCTCTTGGATATCAACTTCAACGAGGATTTCTTCAAGGATGCTGAGGATTTAGAAGGGATTGTTGGATGCCTCTGCTCTTGGAGGGACATAACACTCCTCCCCGTGAATCTCCGAGGAAGGAGATCCACTCCCTGATGGATTTATTTTCCCTTTGTCTCCGTTAATCTGTTTGGCTGAAGCAGCTTTCTGGACCTAAGTCCATTGTTCCTCCTACTAGCTCTTGGGCTCCTCCACATTTTTCTTTTTTCAATACATGGCGAAGTGTCTGTAACCATGGCAATACCAACATTTAAATAGGAGTTGCTCATAATCAATCTCTTGAATGTGCGACCAATCGGCCACCGCGAGCATAATAGCTTTTGGGAGGCTTTCCTCTAGGTCAACTTCCACATAGATTCTAGCATAAGAGTATTGGTCTTTCTTATTTTCTATGTCTATGTATTTTTCAAGTTTGTTTCCAATGGCTTCTAGAGATTTTGGGTTCCAGAAATGCAAAGGTAAGTGAGGCAGGCGAATGCAAACTAGAACCGCCGATGGAACATCTTGAGACGGATCAAAGTCTGGGGTCCATTGGTTCAGCTAAAGACCTTCGGGACCCATGAAATACAGACCGTTTCGAAATATAAGGTTTCTATCCTCCACAAGTTCAAAGACAAAAACAAAGAATCCCTTGCCAAGTAAGAAGCTTTTGATTCCTTCTTTGAATAATGGTTGCTAGTTCCTATGCACCCAGGCATCAACGGCTTTGGGCGAGGGCCAGAGCCCGGTGAACTGAGCAATGAGCCCATGCTCCACAAGATTTAACGCTATTCTGCAGGGGTCTTCTATCGGGAGAGAGACTGTGGGGATAGATTCCATTATTTTAACGAATTTTTTTTGTTGGACGCTTAGAGGTTGTTTGTTGCAGCGAGAAACCAACTTCTTGAAAGTTGTTAGCTCGGGTGGAGGAGGAGGAGTAGCCTCAAGGCCCCCTCCTGGGGCCATGTTGACACAGCAACACGTAAAAGCTCAACTCTCTGTAGCGCAGCCAAGGCACCGCGCATGCAATAAGAAAAAAAATTGAAAATAGGTTTTTCCATGAGGAGTTTTTTTGTTGTTGTCCATGTCATCAATAAATTTATCACTTATTATTATTTTAAAATAACAATAATTTTAATATTTTTATTGTAAAATTTTATTTTATTTATTTTAAGTGAAAAAAGAATACTTTTCAATCTACACCAAGGACCTATAAACTTCTTAAGCCTATAAATATCCCATAAATATGGTATTATAAATGATTATTTAGTTTTTTTTTTACTTTATTTTAATCCAAGCACAATTAAATTTAACTATTAAACACTCACCATTCTAAAATCTACATGTTAGTGATGATGGTTACCTAATTTTTGAAATAGTCAATTTAATAGTTGACTTAAAATTTCATCTATATATGCAAGCAATTTCAAATAAAGATATAGAAAAGTATGGGGTCATGCAAAACCTACAATATTAAGGCTTTAAGAAGAAACTTCAAGGTAAGCATCCACTCATCCATAGTGGATCTTTGGTTTATTAGAAAAATATCAGTGATACCATATGATCCTACATTGTACACATTTAAGCATAAAGCATGAAGATTAAAGGTTGAGACTCGCATGACATGTCCATACCTATGGGTTATTGATATTTTATATGAAATACTAACTCACTATTTTGTTTATGTAGGTGAAGGAGTTGTTTTTTTAGAGAGTTTTGTGCAATTTCTTTAGTGTTGCACATTAGTGATATATCTTAGTTTTTATAAAATGGATCTATTTATTAGTTTGATTAGAAAACAAATATATTTTGTGGTCGGATATGAAAATCTCAAAACAATAGTAACCACAAAGCTATGATATTTCAGTCACACTTGAATCTAAACACAATTGGGTTTGTTTCTTTTAGCCAGTGTTAACCTGTCTCCAAAACAATAGTTATGCTTCATTCACACTTGAATCTAAACGCAATTGAGTTTGTTTTTTTCGCCGTGTTAACCTGTCTCCAAAAAGCTCTATTTTTTCCCTTGTCAGAAATTTATGAATTTCTTCAAAATCCATAGCTACATATCATTATTGTTTGGAATGTTATAATCCTCCAAAATTCTTATTTAAAATGAGCTTTAAACTTGTTTTATTATTTAGAAGGTCCTTCTTAAGTCAAACTCGCCAAATTGAAAACTAAGATCAATTGTTTCACTTCAAAATACATTATAGTTAATGGATTTGACCAACCTACTTAAGAACATTTCAAGTATAGTTTAGCATAATTTATAAAATATTTGATATTTCATAAATAGTAACTATACATAATTGCCCAAATCATAGGCTAGTTTGGCATTAGGAATGAACAAGGTTGAATATTTTTTTATTTTTTTAAAGTAATACTAGCATAACCATATAAATTAAATGGGTAGTAAATGTGGATAGACATCAATCGATAATAAGCATCAAAACACTTACTTCATATACATCTCACATTGCTAAAATTTGTCTTTTTGGAAGCTGAGTAGTACCTTTCATTTTCATTCATTTTTCAAAAAAGGGTATATTACAATAGGTATTCTCTTCTGACGGCTCAACTTGCCCTGACGGGAAACCAGATTTGTTGGTCATTGAAAGGCATTACATGTCATCCAAAAGCAGAATGTATTTAGTCTATCATACTTGGCTCTATAAGCTGAACTATCTAAATCCTTAAAAAAAATTGACTTGCTAAGGCTACAACCTTCTATGTTCTTCATTAAAATATACATAAACATAAAAAAACATAAACATAACACTAAAATTACATGATGAATAGCAATTTAGTCCTCTGAGGACTCAATGGGCGTTGAGTCTTTAGCACTAGACCTGTTCATTCCAGATTGCTAAGGCCTCTTAAGAAGTTGTTCGATTCTACCCAAGCGGGCATTCTCCTGCTGAACTTGGAACTACAAGAGTTAGAAATATTTTTGAATTTCCTGTAATGTAGGATCTACCTGCACAAAATCAATGGTGTGCATGATGGCTTTTGCCACCAAATTTTTCATCTGCCAATATAGATTAAGGGTTTGTTGGTACTGTGAAACTCTACCACTGTTGCTACCTGGGTCGGGCACAATAAGTTCTCCATCCAGATCTGCTTCTTCTTCTTCCACTTGGAGAGTGAGGGCCTGCTCCCACTTCGTGATTACCTTCTTGACCTGTCTTGGAATTTCTTGAACGTATGCCTGAGTGACATCCTTACTATGTTTGTCTTGAGGTTTACGGCTCAACATTCTCGGCACCTAGGTGGAGGGCTCTCCTCTCTCTTTCTGAGCACCCCACTTCCAGGTTTGCCTCCCGTAGTCCACCCCTAATTCCTCTTTTACACTCTTTAAACGTGCCATCAACGTCTGATTCCTTATATCAACTTGGTAAGCGATGGAGCAGTATGCCTGTGCACCCCCAATTGGGATCCTAAGTTCTTGTCTGGACCCTATCTCTCTGACAGTAATGAGAACCATACACAATTGCAACATATCATCAAAGCCATAACAAACAATGCATATACCAAATTCCCATATCTTGACCATGGTTATGACCCACCCCCTACCCATGGTTCGATGTTGGAATTTACCATGCTACCCTCTTGGAATTACAACAGTATTAATCCTATCTTTCCTGCACTCCCCAAAGGGATGGCAACAGTATGGGTTAACCAAAAAGTGTGCTCTCAATTTAACATATAAGTCAGGGTTGTGCCACCAACCTATGCAACGGGTGGCCAACCCTGCCAGTTCATGGTTTTGGCAGTAGCTAACTCCCCTACCCATCCCCATATCCTCCATTTTTTGAAGCATGATGTCATAAAAAATGGAAATTGACATTATCAACCCAAATAAACCCAAAGAAAACTACCCAGCACCCCATGTAGATAGCAGAGCCATTACACCCAACAAACTATTCCATTATGAGGCTGAAAGCATACAATTGCCAACGATTTCCATACTCGTGAGGCAGAACAATGTGAGGGAGAAAAAAACATACCCTTGTTTTGTTGGGCGTCACAACCTGTGGTTCAATGGTCCGTCGCTCCTATCGACACTAGACCTATAGATCTTCACCTGCGGAGATATGCTTTTAGAATGGCAAAGCGAGAGTATAAACTCCAGTCGGAGCCTCCATTCCATTAAAGCCATCTTGCATTATGATGACTCCTTCGGGATTTGAGTCCATTCCTTCGCACGCGGTCTTCGACGCCTCCATCTATTGGCCACCTGACGCTAGTCAGCCCACCGTGCAGGCCATAAGGCCATTCCTTAAATGTTTTAATCATGATCCACCTAGGGATCAACAAACCAGGTTGCTAAAATTTTAAAAATCATTTAAACTAACTAAATTATAGCATTATTTTAATCCATTATTATTATTATTTAATAAAAGAATTAATATATACCTTAAACAAATATACATTTAAAAAAACATGAAACTAGATTGTTTATCATGCAAATTTACCTACACTTTACCATGGAGATTCTATGGGCCAATGTCATGGCTTATCAACACCACATACCAAAAAAATAATAAGTCATTCCATATGGCACTTATTCATATGCCATTTTTTTAATTAATCAAATTAACTAAAATGGTGAAAAAAAACTTAACTTTTTGGAGATAAATCTCAATCATTAATTTTTGCATATTGAATATTCCATAAAAGTTAAATCTCTTCCATCAACAAAAAATAAATAAAAAAATAATATACATGATATTTAAACGAGCTAAAAAAAGAAAAAGACAAAAACAATGACAATTTTGAAATTTTTTTTTTCCTAAATGCCTATCAAATTTATACCTTGAATTTACATAATTATGAAAACAATATTTATTTTAACATCATTATGATTGTGACAACAACATTTTTCTAATAATTTATACAATTGCAACGATAGTCCCCATCTCCAGACTGTCCCTTCAAGGATAATGGCACGTCCAGCAACTGTTGCAGAGAGAAATGAAGTGCTGGAACGAATTTGATATTACTGGTTAACATTTTTCCGGAAACAAAATCAGAAATGGATGAAAATCGGAAGCAAACACCATTCGTTCTCGATCGAAAACAAAGTTGAAAATAAGTTTAAAATTCCGAAAAAATATAGAAATTGAGAGGAAATAGTTTTCAATCTCCACAAGGAATCTATATATGTCGCAATCATTTAGTATGAGCTATAAATAAGTATTTCATGGTCATTTAGGTTCTCTCGACTTTATCATAATCTATACGAGGAAGGCAACACTATTTTTCGGAAATTTTTTTAATGGGTGTGAAAATTTATTATAAATTAGTTTTCTAGTTAATAGTGACCGGAGTTATGATTGGTTACAATTGGTCAATGCAAATTGATTCATTATCGTTATGAAAATTGATAGGGTTTTTAATGGGTTTGGTTTTTATAAGTAAGAAAAAGACTTTTTAGGAAGCAAATAGTTTTAGGGCATACTCTAAATCCAATATACATAATATAAATTAAAAGTATAATGATGATAAAATTTAATGAATTAATAATTTTTTAAATAAATAACTATAATTCCAACTCATTATAATTAGAAAAAAATAATGGATTTGACTAACTCATTATAAATAGCTATAATTTCAACTTATTATAGTTAATGGATTTGACCAACCTACCTAAAAAACTTTCAAGTATGGTTTATTATAATTTATAAAATATTTGAAATTACATAATAGTGACTATACATAATTGCCCAAAATCATAGGCTAATTTAGCATTAGGAATGGTTATGGTTGAATATGTTTGATTTTTTAAAAGTAATACTAGCATAGTCCATAAACATCAATTCATAATGAGCATCAAAAAACTTACTTCATATACATTTCACATTGCTAAAATTTAAAAAAAAACATAAAAACTAATTAAATTATAACATTATTTTAAACTATTATTATTATTATTATTTTAATCATGGAGATTTACCTACACTTTATCATGAAGATTTTTAATCTTTAACAATACTATGGGTCAATACCATGGTTTATCAACACCACATGTCTAAAAAACCATAAGTCACTCTATATGATATATGGCACTTGTTCATATGTCTTTTTCTTAATTAATCAATTTAATTAAAATGATGAAAAAAACATAATTTTTTTGGAGATAAATATAAACCATTAATTTATATATACTAAATATTCCATGGAGCTTAAATCTTTACCATCTACTTTACATTCACAACAAAAAAAATTAATAAAAAAGCATAACACATGATATTTAAATAATAAATAAAACTAAAAATTATGTAAAAGAAAATTTGAAAAAAAAAACTTATCATACAAAATTTACTTGACAAATAAAAATACTATCAAATTCATACCCTGAATTTACACCATGATGAGAACAATATTTATTTTTACATGATTATGATTGTGACCACAACATTTTTCTAATAATTAATAATTTATACAATTGCAACGATAGCGGTTTTTACATAATTTACCTAATAATGATGAAAACATTTTTTCATGGTTTTTACATAATAATGAAAGCGTTTTTTCCATGAACTACACAATAGTGATGACAACATTTCATTAAATTATTAAATAGATAATTTTTATCTAAATTAACATTGAATCATTATGAATTTAAACTAATTCTGATGACAATATTTCATTAAATTATTAAATATATAATTTTTATTTAAATTAACATTGAATCATTATGAAGTTAAACTAATTCTAATTCCTAAAAAGAAATAAAAAATAAATCTCCATTTGCTAAATGCACATAAGTAATAAATTTCAATTAAAACCTATTAAATAACTAAATATTTTTTTAAAATATGTAATTTATTTTTATATTTAAATATTTAACTTAACTTTTATAATATATATTGTTTATTTTTATATTAATGGTATAAATTTATGTGAGGGGTTTAGGAGCAAGCATTTTCTTTTTCTCTTTGATATGATTTTAGCTCACATTAAAGGGATCTTACTATATTTTCACATTGTATGTACTCCCATCACTTTATCAATTATGGTACAAATCTATGACAAGGTTAACTATCATTTGAATATTACAGGCTACATAGGGAGGTATCAAATCTATGACAAGGATAACTATAATTTGAATATTTCAGGCTACATAGGGAGGTCTAATAAGACTGGGTAGGAGAATTCTATCATAATAATCTTTTTTATCTTCTCATTTCGATGTGTGTTAAGGTTTGGCATAGAAAACTTATTTTTATAAGTTTTATATACAAGATTCTCTAGTTAGACGAGGCCTTAACAATCTCAAGACTCTAAACTTATGTTATTGATCTAGTTTCCCTTCAGATACACCAGTAGAAGAAAATTTTTTATTTATGTAATCCTCATTTGATGTAATGTAAAATGTCTAACCGGAAAAAAAGAAAATTACATATATTATTAATTTAATTGAAATTAAACAATAAATAATAAAGTATATTATTAATTGTAGTTAGAAAACATTATTATCCTCTAAAATTCATTGTATCAATATCGTTTTTTAATACATCACTCATAAGATACATTAAGCTACATTGCAGAGTAGCAATAATGACTATGTAACATTGGAGATCTTTAATGATGATTTAACATGACTAGCCCTTGGGATGATGTGATTACTATTATATACACTTCTTGAATAACATGGCTATTTATGTACTTCCTATTATAATATTCTTGATTTTTTGATATTACATGTGCATTATTATGTTGAAGGGGTAGAACTTAAAAAAAACACACGTTTAAAGTTATATTAAGGAACTGGTAAAAACAGAGAGTTGTATAATACTTGTTTCAAGCCTAATTTCAATGAGAAGGGGAAAGGACAAGATTGATGAAGTTACATTTGGAAATGATTACCGTAAGAAGTCACTTAACTTACACAGGGGTTGACTAGCTCATGAGGAAATGATTTGAGTTTTTTCTATTATTGTGCTAGAATCTACAATTGGAATTATGCACTTGGTAGAGATAATTACTAGTTATTTTACTCTAATCTAATTGGAATTATGCACTTGGTAGAGATAATTACTAGTTATTTTACTCTAATCTAATTGGAATTATGCACTTGGTAGAGATAATTACTAGTTATTTTACTCTAATCTAAGTGTACTAAGATCTTGGGAGCCCACTTATGGGTTATAAGGCTCAATTTTTCACTCAGTACTTGTATTAATCTTTTGGGCATTTGGAATTCCATTTTTTGAGTATGACTATATGCACAAAATATGAGGGTGGTAGTAATATCCTTATAGAGAGCACCAATGTTCATTGTGGTTTTGATTACCAATGTCAAGATGGTAATAAGACCACTACAAGTCATTCCTTGTGAGGTTTCAGAAGTATTGTAGACTCCACTGATTAGGTAAAAAGTATGATCTAAGATATTCCTTGTAAAAACTATGAATGACTTATAGAGAGCTTATGTTCAACCTAAACTTTCTTTCCTCATTGGGCTTTATCCATACTCAAGTGGAAACACTTATGAAGGTAGTTGCATTGCTTAGGTGGAAGATCTACCGTTGGGTGTAATTTTTTACTATTGAATAATAATTGGATTATGGGAATGTTAAACATTGTTGGATTAATGCTTGGAATTTAAGGAACAAGGGTTACATGTACTTGCTATAATTTTTTAATTATGTATTAATGGTTATATTAATTAAATCATAATTTTATTATATTATTTATAGGATCATGGGATAACTCCTTATCCCCTATGCCTATAGATAAATATATTTTATATTTGTTTTAGATCTAATTTATCTTACTATTCTATAGTCTTAAATGAATAAATAATAAATTGTATTTAAGGTAAAACCAAGATGGATTATTGTAAAATGGTATGAAAGCCCTAGGATTATACAACTAGGAACCTATGGGAAGATTAAAAGATCATTGAAAAACACTCTCTTACTATGATTTCATATAAGAACTTGAAATACTAAAGTATTTAAGAATGAAGATTGAAAATGAAAAGGATATTTCTTTTACTAAGTAACATGTTGTTATATAACAATTTTTTTATGTATTTAATTTCCTGTTATCATTATTATTTTTACTTGGTTAGGTTAGCAATGAAATTTGTAATTTACAAAACTGATGTGGATGAATTACTTTAGCTTATAATTAATAATTTAACTATTGAAAGTCTCATTTTAATTGTTGATAACTCTTTCTTTATACTAAATTTAAACCAATGTGTGACCATTTAACACACATTTTTCTTAAATAAATGTTACATATTATCATTTAACAAGTATTTAAAGAACCATAGCCTTCTTATTAAATGATATATCACACATAAATTAGCTATATAAATATAATCCCCCCCATATATACACAATTATTAAAATCCTTAATTTTTAAAATTGAATACCATATTTCCTTATACTTTTTTTTTCCTTTTTTTGTGTGTAAATAGTGAATCAATATTATTTTTTCATCTATATATATAGTCATCATATTCCCCGATGGGGGTGCATCCAAAACTCATGAATTAGTTGTTTTCTGCAGTGCTACAAACACACATTGGTCCCATGGCTTGGGTTGTGTTGAGACACCTAGGTGTGAAAGTTTGGAGTGTTTGTTTGATGTCTCATATATTTAAATGCACCTCATATCTCATGAATTGTCATAGGTACGAGCATTGGCATAATGGAGGTGAGGCTCACCCCTTCACCTATGTCACCTTAATTTCCAGTGTTGCGAATTTTCCCTTTCATGGGTATGGTATTCTGATGGTTGGCGTTAGTTTATTGTCCTTATGGATTTATTTGCTTGTGGGTGAAGTGGGTTCTCTGACCGAATTTTCTTCATATTATATCTCCACAATTATTAGTTTGGGATGTAATTCTATCTTGTGGTTTTTTTGTCACTATCTCCTTCTCTAGACACTAAATTTCAAGGGTTCTATGTTGCACTATTCAACGTCTATATGTTATTTCATGGTGGATATGGGTCGATCTTGGCTTGTGTTTCCCACTTGCATGTTGGTCTGGAGGTTATCTCTGAATGGTTTTTTGTTATTACACGGCATGATAGGTTGACTTTGGTGGTTATCTTCTTAGCACAGATGTCATATGTTGGTGGTGCACATTTTTCTATTTGCGGGTTCTATGTGGTGGTGCACATTTTTCTATTCGGAAGTCCTATGTGGTTTATGAGCACTGGAATTTTTCTTTCTTTGGTTACATGGTTTCATTATGGTTATGTGCCCTTTCCATATGGCTTGTATTCCCTGTTGCCTTTGCCAAACACATCATGGGATATGTTCTTGTATTTTTCCGTTCTACTTTGTTTTTATTATTACATTAACACTATATATCCTTCGTCATTTGCCTCCTGATATGTGTTATAGCACTTGTATTTACTATTTTGTGGTTCCATTGTCCTTGTTGTCCATGTGGCTCATGTTTCTATCATCCATTATATGGTATTATTGTTATATTTTAGTGGTTGGAAAATAGGGGTAAATTTCTTGGGCCCTCATGAGGAGTATGTATTGTGGTATTAAAGCTTAAAATCTCTTGGATATTGGTGATGTAATTCTCTTTTTTATATTAATATAAATCGTTTCCATCTTACAAAAAAAAAATAGTCATTGTATTAAGTTACAAGGCCATAATTCTTTGTTTTATATCTTGAATAAACACCTTAGTTGACTTAAAAATTTCTACATATTAACCCTTCTCTCTCAAGTCATTACATACCACATAATTTTCCAAAAACAAACATAAGCAAAACCACATTTTATAAAGCCATAACTAAAAACCATGTAATGCTAATAACTACACTATAGAGAAAGACAAACTTAACAAAACCATATTTTATAAAACCATAGTAACCAAAAACCATGTAATACTAATAACTACTCTACGAAGAAAGAAATCATGAATGGTTATATCATCTCTACAACAAACCTTGATTCTCTTAATCAAGTTCCCTAAATAAAATTATCTCAAACATTTTCAAAATTCCATCCTTAAACTATGTTTATATCCATAAAAAGTTGGTTATACCTTTAACATCAACCTTGACCATAGAATTTTTTTATAGAATACCTATAAAGTATAAATCATTAGCCTCTCCCATAATCCGCTCA
Source organism: Pinus albicaulis (assembly GCA_034641835.2). Classification (NCBI taxonomy): domain Eukaryota; kingdom Viridiplantae; phylum Streptophyta; class Pinopsida; order Pinales; family Pinaceae; genus Pinus; species Pinus albicaulis. Next base: position 1,298,958,520 of record CM076584.1, on the reverse strand, counting down.
ACCTCAACCATACCATGGGAAACCCTCAAGCCTATTAGTATGTTATGGAAATAAATTGTGAATGGAAATTAGTATATGGTGGGAATTCATGTATGTTTCAGTTTTCTTTTTTTTTTCATATAAAAAAATATGTCATTTTCCTTTTTAATAATTGTATAAATTGTATATTTATTGGTTTAAATATGAATACATAAACATAGTTAATGCATGTTTAAGGGGAGAAATAATACTCATACAATATGTAAAATATATTTGAAAACGCGAAGTTGGGAAACACTTTTTGGCATGAGATAGAATTTGGGAGAAATTTTTAACTTCTCGGCCAAGAAAAAAAGTCAACTAAATTTCTCGGCCGAGAGTTTTCAAAACTCTCGTCCGAGAGATTTAAATATTTTGGTATTTTCTCGGACGAGATTTTTGAAAACTCTCGGCCGAGAGTTGTGGTCACAAAATTCTCGGCCGCAAACTCTCGGCCGAGAGTTTGCGGCCGAGATTTTGCGCAATAAAACTCTCGGCCGAGAGTTTTTCTAACTCTCGGCCGAGAGTTTTATTGCGCAAACTCTCGGCCGAGAGTTTTCCCGCGTTAAATTGGTTTAAATTTCTCGGTCGAGAGTTTTAAAAATTTCTCGGCCGAGAGTTTCTGGTCAACGAAAAACTCAGAAAACTCTGCAGTTTTGAGAAACCTGCAACTTTGGAGGGACAGAACACCTACAAAAACAAAATGTTATATGTCGGACCAAGTACCATTAGATTCGTCTCTAAATATAGTTTTTGATGATGTGAGATTTATGGAGTTTCATTAAAAAATTCAATTTTTTATTAATTTTTTACTAAACTGTGTCATTGTGGAATTTCATTGTTCGAAAAATTGCACTGAATGAAAAATCAATAACTTTCAAATGAGGACACCAAAAAATTCAAAAAAATCATAGTGCACTTCCTCTCCCTGTCTACTTCAAAAGGGTACTCTCATTTTTCTTATTGACGATCACATTGAAAAGAAAATCAAAGGATAATAAAATGTACTTAAACATCACTGTTTTTTTGTCTTTGTCCATTTCAAAAAATAATAAAAAATAGTGATTTGATCCGAAAATTACCAAAAAATAGTCTGTGCACTAGTGCAATATATGTAGATTATGATGCTATGGTTTTTTTCCAAAAAATGAATAACCTTCCCTAAAAAAAGTTAAGGATAATAAAGTGACTATTTATGTTTGCCTGAAAATTTCAAGTATATGCAGTTAGTAAACAACAAATTTACCCCTCTATATGTCAATATTTTTTTTTTTTAAATATCGGTATGGAGTTAAGACAATTCTCTACAATTCTTGTTTTTATGTCAAAGCATAATTTGCGATAAAAATATGAGTTTAGTGGAGTTGAAGTTGAAAAACATAGAAAATTACAATTTTCAATGTCAAAAAAGGGCAAAAAGTGTTTCCCAACTTCACATTTTCTCATCATACCCATAAACACACATGTATGAATGACACAATATATACTTTGAATTAAATTGCATGATCGCTTTAAATATATAAATAAATGGTAAACCTACACACTTGTATGAATGACACAATATATACTTAGAAGTAAATTGCATGCATTCTTTAAATATATATAAAAATGGTAAACGTGTTAGCATTATGACTAATGTGTTGTCCTTGATGACAACTTGATAATGATGTCAACATGATGGTAGTAGGATGAGTATATAGGACAGTGCATATGTGACAAAGAGATTAGACAAAGAAATATCAGTTTATAGATAGAGGAATGATGAAGGTAAAGTTTGAGGAACTATACACGGGTTCTGTGAACAAAGGACGTGTACATACGCGAGTATGGTGAAGAAAAGTCACGTACAGTATATGCACCATGGTATTCTAAATACCACTGGTATTTACCATGGTATTGGTCCATAGGAATCAGTGTGGAAATGCATATTTGATTCCGTCAAAGAATACCATCGAAATTACTAAGGGTTTGACCTAAGGTATTGGCTAAGGCCTAAGCTATATAAGGAAATGGATATTAAAGTGTTTAGTGTGCAAGCATTGGGATATTGATGAATGGTTTGATCTGCAATAGGTGTGAACTAAGGAGCATGAAGATGGATACAATCTAATATATTTGAAATTAATACATATTGAATAATCTATTTATGGTTTGATAGATATGTGATGGTGATGTTATGATGCATGTTTTTTACAGTGTATACTTAGATTTGGGTTTAACAGATTTTGTGTTGTGCAACGACAATATGGCTCAGTAATTACAGATATGTACGTAGGTTTTCTTCAGAAAGAACACATATATATGAGGATCTACTTCTGGGTAGTCGCGTATATATTCTACATTATGGACATATCTATATGCGAGTATCAATCATGAAAGGCGCGCACATACGCATAAGTTATTCATAAGAGTCGCGTACATATTCTATGGTTTTGCAGTATGAGCTAATGATAATGGTTGATTGGTTTTGTTATGTTTGTTGTTTTTTGTCAATGATGTCTCTCTTATGATAATATGTGTTTAACAATTATTATTGGGTCGAATTGTTTATGGAATGATATGTTGACTAACGATGATGCTATTGTATGATGATTTGTATATGGTTCAATGATTTTTTATGGGTTTAGAATGTTATTCAATGATTGATTCAGTATGACAGCGACTTAGAATTAAGTGTTCATAATTTTAAGATCTGTACGCAGGTCCTCTTAAGGGAAAGTTCTTATATAAGTGGGTATGATTCAAAACAACAACGTATATATTTTGACATGTGATTGATAAGGGTTTGCAGTGACAAGATCTGGTTTCTATGATGAACAATATGTGGTATGACGTTTTGATGAATGGATATGCGCTGATATAGGTTTGTTTGGTTGTTTGAGAATAATTTAGTTCAATGATTTATTTGGTGATTTAGTTGGTTCAGTGATTAAGTAATTTGATACAATGATTGGCTTTAGTTTTGATATCTAATATTGGGCTTAAATGATGGTAGTGTGTCGAGCCTGAAAATATGATGAAAATTTCCCTATAGGTTGTGATGGTTTGAGTCAAGCGGATCAAGTATGGAATTTTATGAAACATGGTCAACAAAGGTGCTGAGGGTTGGAGCCTTGATCGAGGGAGTTGAAGCTTCCTTCCAGTGGTAGCTGGTAAATTTGATCAGGGGATAGGAGCTCCCTTCTAGTGGGTGTTGGAAAATGAGGTAAGGTTGTAGCCTTATGTAGGTGGGTGCTTGCATATTGGTATGAGTTTGCGCTAGTACAAGATTGTAATAAGTTTTTCCTTATAATAAAAGAAGAATATAGAGACTACAACAACAGTGGTTTTCTCCCACATTGGGTTTCCACCTAAAATCCTGGTGTTCATGTGTGTTGATGTGATGCTTATGTGTGATGGTTTATTATGTTCTTACTTCTCATGGTTACTATTTGATTAATGACTAATGAAGTATCGATGCATTGGTTCAAGTTAAACAGATGATGAATTAAATGAAAAGATAGTTAAATGGATATATGCTACTTGTCTTCATCACCATCGCATACATACGCTAGTTTGCTTCATTACAATAGCGTACATAAATATGAATAAGAAATTTAAAGGTTTAAGTGAGTTTTAAAAAAATTATTCACCCCCACCCTCCCCCCCCGCCCCCCACCCCCCTCAATATTTTTCCCAACAAAATGTTGACCTTACACACATACATTTCTTATGATGATATTATATATATATATATATAAAGTGTGTATAAGGAAATGACAACTATGACATTTATTACATTCTAAAGTTCAATAAGTGCATACATCAATGAGTTAATTTAAAATTGCATTATGGAAAGTATGGCTTTAAGATTATCATATAAATTAATGATAATTCTTTGATTGAGAAAAAATTATTTGTATAAACTTTAGATCATGAATATTTCTTATAAATTATGAATCTTATTTTGTTATGGAAATTGCATCTAATTAATGACGATTTTATTATTATTATTATTATTATTATTATAGAATTTAATGAGTTAACTTAGAATTGCATTAGAGAGAGTAGGCTGTTAATATTATCATATGAATTAATGATAATTTTTTTTATTGAAAAAAGTTTAAATGGTAAATATTCCTTATAAATAATAAATTTTACTTTTTTATGAAAACTTTATCAAATCAATGATTATTTTAATATTATTACTATAGAGCGTAATTGTTATTATAAATTTTGTAATTATTTTAAAATTATCAACTATGTTTCCTTCTTGATATATAACATACCTTAATTAAGTTATCTATTTCATTGTTATAGAAAACTTTTCATTAGAATTGATTGCTAAGTTTTCATTGTCACTGTATTTAGGGTAGTTATCAAGTATAGTTTTGTAATTTAAACTAGTTATCAAATATAGTTTTGGAATTTTGTTATATTGGTATTATCATATGATTTTAATTTAATTTACATAACAAATAATATTTAGCAAGAATTTAGAAATTTCAGTTATCAATTTACACAACACAACATTCCCAAATATAGCTTTTTGAATTAGTTTGAGTACAAGGCTAATGCACCCTTGGTTGCATCATAAGAACTCAATATTTTAAGAACTAAATAATGGATATGTAATATTCCCAATTAGCCTCAAGCTAATTGGAAATATTAAATTTTTCTTTACTTTTCTGTTCATGAATAAATGTAAAAAGGAGGAACATAAAAACTCCTAAAATCAGTGAATAAATCAATGCCCCATGTGAACAAGGCTAAATTTGGGCTACTTTAATAGAAACACCCTTATGTGTGAAAGGGATTGAGAAATTTGACTGGGTGAACTGGACCAAATCAACAATGCTATCTCGAGGGGATGAGCCTCATGCATGCACAGCGCAGTCATAGTTGGAGGTGGCACATGTGAAAGGATCTAGATGATTGAGATGGTTTAGGGTTTGGCAAGATCTCTATCTTATAAAAGGAAGAGGAGGGCAGCATGAGAAGGTTGTTGAACATATTATTTTGAAGAATTTGTCTGTTTAGAAATTTCTCATTCTCTTGGCTGTTTAGCGGAGAATAGTGCTGTTTAGCACAAGGATATCTTGTTTAGGAATCCTTCTCTTTCCTTGAGGAGCTCTTGGAAGAGTTTTGCATTTCTTGTCCACTATCAGGCTTAAGTCCAAGCTTCTTCTTCTAACTAAAATGCAGATCAGGTTGAGGGTTCGGTTTTCTTTGTAAGCTGCAGCAAGTGGAGGCTAGATCTATTCAGATCTAAGTCATTCAGGTGCCTCTTTTCAGTGGGAAAGCCTTATATTCCCCTGGCAAGAGAGTATTGGATGATTGGATCATAGTTTCAGATCTTGGCTTGATGCCAAACCATTTTCTAGAGCCTACAGCGCAGTTGATCTTCCTAGACTGTGTTATTTGCAAGAGGGAAAGTTGCAGGGTGTTTTAGCACATTTTGGAGGAGAGATCTCTAGTGTTGGGAATCTGCCCTTCACTGTGGTGATCTATGGATTACAGATCTAATCCATGTCATATTCAGATCTGATATGAATACTTTTGTATTTGCATCATAATTTCTGAATCATTCTACAGATCTGCTGCCTTAGATCTCAGATCTACTCCATGTACTTCACTTTTTGCTGAAAAATCCAAGGGGCATTTGTAGAGGAGCCTTTCTAGTGTACAGATCTGATATAGATCTAGATTTTTGTACACAGATCTACTCTAGCTCTGAGGTGTAATCTACTGCTATTTTAGCCAATAAAAATAATACTGTCAAGCTTGTTCAGTCATCTTCTATGGCTGCAACACCTCAATCTTGAGGATTTCTTCATGCAAAGTCTTCTATTTCCTATTCTATGACTTATGGGCTTCAATATAATTCTTATTTGCTGATGTATATGACATTATCGAGCCTCTATATTTGCCTCCTGCTTTCAATTTGCTGAACAACGTAATTTTTGAAGCAGTGTTGTTTAATATTGTTGCAGTCCCATTCTTGGGCATTTTTCAACCATACTAGGTGTGGGAGACTTGTTTACCTCACCTAGAATGATTTGTTCCTAATTTCCTCTTGGATTTAGATGAAATTTTGTTAGATTTAAGGGATCCGAGGATTGATTTGGATTTCTGTAGCATCTGTTTCTGAAAAATGCGTTTTTTCATACATGCATTGCTGACAACTCCCTTTTGGGGATATTACAGGGGTATCAGAGCATAATCTTGGCATAGCCTGTGCTTTGCATTCTAAGAAGCCAATATGTATTTTCATGAAAATGAAAGAGTAAAGAAGAAGATTGATTACACTAAAGGCAATGAAGACAAGGGTAAAACCCCTTTATCTGGAAGAATGAAAGGGAAAGAGTTCTCAAAAACTCTGTTCCAAACTTTGCATGAGCTTAAGAATGAAATTAGGGGAATGAGGAAAGAAAGACATGCAGATCCCCTGAATATATTTGCACATGAAGGAAGCTCCAGTTCTTCATACTCTGTGTGTGAGCATTCAACCACACAATCTGATCTCCAATGTTGTAGCATGCCTACATTCCTAGCAAGAGAAGAAGCAGAAGGAGAGACACCAAAAGAGGAGACTCTTGGTGACTATCTCCAAGAATATGAATCTCAGTCTAAAAGATTCAAAGAGCATCTAAGCTTCCTAGAGTTTTGTCAACTCAAAGAATAAAGAAGATCCACCATATACAGGAGAAGAAGAAGGTGCATGCAGCCCACTTTGGGTAGGACTTTCTTACCTACATTTGATGGATCACTCGAGAGCTCAGCTAAGTTTTGGGTAAAGAAGCTTGACACATATTTCCAGCTGCATCAAGTTTCTGAAGAAGAAGCCATAAGAGTAGCAGTGCTACACCTTAGGCTTATGCCTGGTGGTTATTTGAATCTTCTTCATTGAAAAATGTAAACATCTCTACATATGAAAATTTCACTAGGAGGTTAGTGAAAATATTTGATTCTATGCCATCTGAAGTTTCTTTGGGTAAAAAAACTAAGCCCAAGAAATCATAACCTTTGCATGAGATGGAAATATCCATGCAAATAACTCCATTTCAGAACATTGTTGAAGGGATTAAAGATCTACTACATGATTTTCCAAAGGAAAAGGCCCCACTTCAGCAAGAACATTCTTCTCAAAAAGAAGACATGAGTGTTCCTTTTTCAAGGAGAGATCAAGAGAAAGGATCTCTTATTGATGGGACATGCTCCATTGATGAGGAGAAGAAAGAAGAAGAACTAAAAGGTTCCTACAACACTATGACAGTAGGAGGAGGTCCATTTTTATTGGGAGATGGAGATGAAGCCATTGATTCCACCAAGAGGGCTCTTGTATCTTTACAATAGGGCCCCAAGGATCTTATACATGAAGAATATGAGAAACATGTGTCTATGATGATGGAAAATAAGACAAAACAAGGGAAGGAATTTGTTCCAAAATTTCATCCAGTTTTGGGAACACACACTATGATAGATCAGTCCTTTGTGATCAAGACTCTTGACACCAAGGAGATGATGGGTGTTCATGAGTCAACTGCATCTAAAGGGAGCACCTTAGACTGTGAGATCTTGTAGAAGGTGGGTGAAGAAGAGAAGATGAAGGATCACAACACTGATATTATGGGAGGTGATCCTCTATTACATGAAGAAGAATATGGAAAAGTTTCTCCACTCAAAATCACTCTGACATCTATGAGAGTGATGCCCCATCATCATGAGACTTCCACACAAATATCAGAGATGGAATTGCGCAGTGGAAGCAGTCTTAATATGTTCTCATCTATTATTCATATGGGAATGAGCCATGAGACATAATTATCTTGTGGTATACCACTGGGAAGACCACCTGATTCAGATTTGGTGAAGGATGTTTCATGCATTGATTCTCCTTTCATAGATCCAAGGAGGAAGGGAGCACTAGAAGACCATACTACAGCGCTAAGAGTATGGGGAAGGTACAAGGAGAGGGAAAGTATTTTTCCCTTAAAATAATTATCCATTCTCTAATCTCATAATGCACTGAGAAAATATGCTGCAAGAATGAAGGATGACACCATCATGAAGCAAGGAAGGAAATCCTTGAATCAGAAGACAAAATTGTTTGGAGGATCCTCTTCCATACATGATGAGGGATGGTGGTCACACATGCATGCTTTGGCAAAACCAAGGAGGTTTTGAAGAGATGATAGCCTTCCATGGGAGACTAAATTCAAAGAACTTCCATTTCCTTTTGAGCATGTGCATGTGTAAGGAGGGCAACAAGGAGGAAATGGAAACCTTCCACCTTATACCTTTGGCATGGGAGATGTCAAGGAGGAGAAAAATGGGAGGCTTGGATTTCCAACATACAACTTCGACATGGGAAATGCTAAGGAGAAGAACAAAAACATGGCAGAAACTTCATATGACACATTATCAGTGCTTTCATTGTTGGGCACATTAGATCCATATTGGAAATCCCAATTGCTGGTGGAATATTCCAAGGATCTTTACACTCGCATGATTCTAGATGACTTGCTACATGATGGAAGCTATTCAATCCTAGATGGAGTCATCTATAAGCATGGTAGGATCTTCTTGTCTAGAGCCTCCAAGCTTAAGGAGAAGTTACTACAAAGGGCTTATGAAGAGTTCTATTTCAGCCACACATATTCTATGAAGCTCAACAACATCATCTTGAGGAGATACTATTGGGATGGCTTTGAAAAATAACTATATCAGCATTGTCAAAGATGCATGAGCCTTGTGGAGTTGGAGCAGCAACAAGACTATGATAGAGTTATTTCAGCCACCTCTTCATACCTTGAAAGGAGGAGAAAGATCCACACACCACTGCACTTGTATAAGGAGAACTTTGGGTGAAGAACATACATATGTAAAACATATTTCATTTTATGTTTGTATGTATTCTTTCACTATTTTATGCAAGCCATGACTCCAAGGAGGAGTGATACATCTTGTAGATCTCATGGCAAATATTGGGCAACAACATTTCTGAATTTGGCCACTCCCTTAGAAGGAAATAGGAGATTTTGCTACATGATGGGTGCTTCCCTAAGGCACCAAATATATCTCACACCTTTATCTATGGTGAGATGGTATGGGCAGAAAGTAAGTTGTGGGAAAACCACTTACCACATCGTGATTTGATGCAAGCAGGGGATTCTCTACACTGGTTCCACATGTGGGACTATGATCCACCTCCATATGCACAAATTTCTGGTTGTATGTACATTGTTTTGATTCCCTATATTGATGATGTACTTGTACTTTTTATGGGGATGTATGGAGGAAGGAGGGAAGGCATGCATGTTCCCTATGGGATGACTACACTCCTTGTACTTTATGTCTCATATTTCAGGGAGGACATTGGGCAAACCATGTTTGTTTCATGTGATTTATTGTTTCCTTATGGGATGAGCTGTTTGCATCTCATGAGAACCTTGGTGGAGAAAGTCATGGATGGATGGATTGGTGATCACTTAGCTTATGGGAGAATCTTATCATTTGATTGTGTCACCAATGGAGGAGGAAAGACGTTGTAGCACTCACATTATCAGTTGCTTGAGGACAAGCAACATTTTAGAGGGGAGGGCTGTAATATTCAAATATTAAAATTTTCTTTACTTTTCTTTTCATGAATAAATCTAAAAAGGAACATAAAAACTCCTAAAATCAGTGAATAAATCAATGCCCCATGTGAAGAAGGCTAAATCTGGGCTACTTTAATAAAAACACCCTTATGTGTGAAAGCGATTGAGACATTTGACTGGGTCAACTGGACCAAATCAACTGTTGAGCCCCAATATTGTTCTTTCTTTCATCTTACTTCACTCCATTTTCCTTTTTCCATTGTTATCCCAGGCCCAAATGATCAATGAAATTAGTTAAAATTACTTTAAGAATGAAATTCATGGCTAACTTGCTAAGTTTTGTGATTTTGTCATTGTAATGCATTTTGAACCGAAACTAGCTACATAATGCAGACATTCCGTAGCTAACCGCCAATTCTGCAGTTGTCTTCACGTTCAAGCATGTTCCAGGTGTCCTCTCAGGAAAATCCACACATGGGTATATTCCACATCATGTCCTCATCGTTCGTTGCTCACCATGAAGAATGAACCGAATTCTGGACGTGGTTTTGGTACGTGGGAACTCATTCAAGGAGGCAGAATCCTAATAGGACTAGGACAGTACAGATGTCCTTTGTCCCTCTACGCTGCCATATTTAGAGTTCTAGTATGATTTTGATATGAAAAGACAATGATCCCCGTATTGTTGCAAGTTCTGTTATGAAGATTTGATATAAATGCACTCGGGAAACCGAGAGGCTAGCTCTAGGTTTTGATTAGATTTCATGGATTGACTGCTATATTTCTGAAGACCGAGAATACTCTGTTTCAAGTTATTTTCCTTTAATGAAGAAGACAGCATTGCTTTGAACGCGTTGAGTTGATTTTGAGTTAGATTCCGTCTGGTGGTAGAGGGCCCCTGCCTCCTGAACGGATTTACTTTCGTAATTTAGATAAGTATCTTAGTTTGTTTTCACGTTTTTGAAGTTTGAGTTCATAGTTAATTTCATTAGTCACTATAGCTATACTTGTTCTAAGAAACTCTTCCAAAAGATCATGATAATGAATGAGAAATGGCTGTAGTGTTATAGATTTTAATTGCAATTTCTTTTGTTCATTATCACATTTGAACTTATTCTAAGCAAACTCTTCCAAAAAATCATTATGATGGCTAAGGCATGACTGTGATACTGAAGGTTTCATTTTCTTGTTTACACTAAGTAGCATAGCTGATCTTACTCTTAAAACGCTCTTCCAAAACATCATAACAATGGGTAGGAAATAGTTGTGATGTCTTAGTTTTTAATTGTAATTGCTTTCAGTTTTCATGTTTGCATTTGCATTGAATTGTACAGCCAGGATTTTTCTAAGAAGCTCTTCCAAAACACCATTCATGATGGACAAAATAGGCTGTAGAATCCCATAGATTAATTGCATGATAACTTAGTTAGGGCACTCCAGAGTCAAATTGCATTCAATTCATGCTTTGTTATTTCGTTTTAAGTTTGATAATGGCTTGTTAGTTCAGCACTGTTTATTGTAGACTAGTGACACCTTAGTTCAGTTCTAGCTTAGCTCATTGTATTTACATTCTACATTTAGTTGTCATCCACTGCATATTAAATTACATTAGTTGTTAAACTTAAACACCACGACCTTCATTATTTACAAAACTTCTTTTGTTCCAAACCTATATTAATTCATAACCATCTGGACAGAAGATAGTAATAGTCCAAGGCCTGGAGTACTTCTGCAACCTTTTTTTTTAATTTCACAAACAAACCTTTCCTCAAAAGACTATTCTAAAAATCTATAACCTTTGAGTGAAGTTTAGTGGTGTTAAACTAAGTTGCAGAACAGAATTAGGAGCTAGTTTTAGAGTAGAGATCTTTTGATGTTACAAATGTTCTTTTCCAAATATGTTTCACAAACCTTTAATCATGGATGAGATGTTGTATCATTACAAGTTGATTGTTTAATTGTTTAATTAGGAGAATTTTTACACTTAGCTGCCCATTCCTCAAGCTCTTCCAAAATATCCTTAATGAATGGTTTGGACAATTTAAATTCATGTTGTGATTCATTTTCTTGAAGTCATTATCAAGCTTTGTATTTTTGCTAAGTCATAGTTTAGGTTTGGTTCTGTCTCAGTATTTTCATTTGTCATTTGTCATCAACAAATTAGGCTTCACTCTGTTTTTAACCAGTAGCTTCTTTCCATCAACATTTAGTTCTTTTCCCTGTGAACATAAAACCATCAAAAGACCAAAAAAATCATAAAACACTAACACAACGTAGTAAGAAACAAACACCTAGGCACATACAGTGCACCTCACTTCAGCAGTTTACCAACCCTGGTTGACAATTAAATGAACTCAATTTAGGAGACTAGGTTGAGCACAAACATTTTGGCGCCGTTGCCAGGGAAGTGAAAACTAGGTAACCTTTGTTTCTTAACTCCCACAAACAATTATATGCGTAGAGAGAGAGACTCAAGGGGTAGATTCATAAGTAGCAGAAGAAGAAGTTTGATTCCTAGAACACCACTTGTTTCACCTAAACCAAGAGCTAGTACACCTTCAACTCAGACCCACATTCCATCCTTTACTGATCCTGGACTTCTAGAAGACCTAAGATCATATATTCCATTAGAGAAACCTTCCACTTCATCCACTGAATCTGCCTTAGAAGAAGATCCAAAGACTCCTGTTAGGGACACAAAATTTTCCACTTCCACAGGAGAATCAACTATGGCAGAAGAAGGGGGAGGAGGAGTCTTTAATGGAGAACACACATTATTTGGAGGGGGTAGAGGTAGAGGTAGAGGAGAAGGAGGTATAGGTGCAGAAGGAGGAAGAGGTAGAAGAGAAATGGGAAGCTCTTTTGGGTTTCCTATAATAGATGAAGAAACTAATACAACCATGAAAAACATTTCACCCTCCGTCCTTCCAAACTTCTATGGACTTAAAACTGAAGATCCTAAAACCTTCCTATTTGAATTTGAAATCCTGTGTAGAACTTATGACTACTTACAAGATGCTCAAAAACTTAAACTATTTCCTTCAACATTGAAAGGAGCAGCATTGAAGTGGTTTATGAGTTTGATCAACAGTTCTATTAGGACATGGGAAGATATGAAACAAGCATTTCTAGAGAGGTATTTGGATTATTGTATGTCAGTCAATCATAAGGAAGAAGTGTTTAAGATGTTACAAAAAGAATATGAAAACTTGGAAGATTTGTTGGAGAGATTTCATTACAACATCAAAAAAGCAAAAATGGAAAACCTAGATCAAGACACCTTAAAAGCTCTTTTGTTGAAAACAATTAGGGATGAATGTTTGGATATCCTTAACATGATAGGAAAAGGGGATATATCACAGCTCACATTACCTGAAATATCTGAGTTATGTATCAACCTTTCAAGAGGGAAATCTAAAACTGTAAAAGGTCCAAGAGATCCTGCTCTTGCAAGGGCAAGTAAGTCTGCTTCTGGGACAGTAAGTAGGTCAGAAATAGGACATATGCTTGATGATTTAAAATCTGACATCTTAGGGAGTCTTAGTGAACAAATAGACACCCTTAAGATACAAAACAAGCAAAAAGCTGAATCTGATGCCTTAGCAATCTTTTGTCCCAAATGTAGAAAGAAACATGCCTTGAGAGAGTGTCCTTTGGATATAAAAGTTGTAGAGACCTGTGTCATTTGTTCTGAAAAACATGAGACCAAGAATTTTCCTTCCCTTCCTGGTCTCAAAGCTGTCTTTCAAGAGGAAACTCCTACAGATTCCACAGAATCTCTCAATTTTGTCTCTAGAAGGCCTTGGAAAGGACCTCAAACACAAGGATTCCATGATCAAATGTATAACCAACCTCCACCTTGGAATTCTTGGCAGCAACCTTGGCCTCAATTTCAAAATCAATCTCAAGCTTGGGCACAAGGAGCACAAAATCCCTATGGAAGATACTCTCAGTACTATCAGTATCCACCATCCTATCCACCATACCCAAATTTTTATCCTCAAAATCCTCAACAAAATTTTCAACAACATTATCAGAACCTACCACATCAAAATCAACCACTTCCATTACCATTTCCTCAAAAATCAAATCAGTTGCCTGCTTAACCCATACCAAACCCCAATAATAAAAATCCTCAGAACACATACATGATAGAAGGCCAACAGTTTCCAACTTATTTAATTGCTCCTTTAGACCTTAGTGATGTTCAACTTAGGTCTGGAAGAATACTTGAAAAGAGGAAACCTTCTGTGATCATACAAGAACAAGATAACTCTGAGGAAGATTCTCTGCGGGTGAATAAAAGTCTTGAAGAAGATACATCTTTTCAAGACCCAAACACTGAAAAATTAAAGCAAAAAGATCCAATAATTTCAACTCCTGTATTAGAGCAGCCATCAACATCTACTTCTATACCTCCCTTTCCAGAAAGATTTCAAATTGATAGAGGTGTAGAAAAACAAATTATGGTGCCTAATTATGATTTCCTAGATGAGCTGAGAAATGTTTGCATTAAAATTCCATTATTACAAGCCATCAAGGAAATTCCAATTTTAGCCAAAACAATAAAGGAGTTAAGCATGAAGAAACCAAGAAAAAGAATAAGAAAAACAAAGAAAATTCAACTGGCAGGAAAAATAGCAGACATTATGATGGGTAAGATTGCTATTCCAAAGTATCTTGACCCAGGAAATCCAGTTGTTAAAATTCACATCAATGGAATTGAAATCCAAAACACACTCATTGATTTAGGAGCAGCAATCAATATCACGAGTAGACAAATCATGGATAAACTGAAACTTCCTAATCTTCTCTTTACACCCACATTATTACAATTAGCTGACAGATCTGTGATCAAACCTGATGGGGTAATAGAAGACATTCCAGTGTCCCTAGATTCTTGGGAGTACCCTGTGGATTTCATGATCCTAAATCCTAAGAATAATCTAGGAGGACATCCTGTTATATTAGGAAGACCTTGGTTGGCTACAGTTGATGCTTTTATTAGTTGTAGATCCGGTGATATGTACATCTCTGATGGTAGTTCAACTAAGAAATTCACTTTGTATCCTCCAGCTAGGACAATTACAGATTTAGATGATACTCAATGGATAGAGGATGAAGAAGACTTACCACCTCTCTTCACAATTTCAGAAATTAGTGAAGATAGTCAAATTCTGAATACTCTAGAAAAATTTGAATCCTCTTCAGAATAAAAACATGAACCATTTCAAGAAGGATCCAACATTGAGTTTTTGTCATCAAGACAGATGTCTCTTCATTCTATGGATAAATTTGGTAGCTCTACAAGTGAGATATTTCCAGGCAAAACTTTGAACATAAACAAGAACCTAGAAAAATCTCAACAAGAAGAGTTAGTCAAGATATTACAGAGACATTCTTCTGCATATTCATGGGAGTACACTGACATGAAAGGGATAAGCCCCAAGACTTGCACTCATCACATCTATATAGAGGAAAATTGTAAACCAATTAGACAACCTCAAAGACGGATGAATCCAAATCTTAGGGAGATTGTTAAAGAAGAATTGCAGAAATTGTTGAATGTCAACTTTATCTATCCTATTTCAGATAGTTAGTGGGTTTCTCCTTTGGTAATTGTGCCAAAGAAAAATGGTAAATGGAGGGTATTTATTGACTAGAAATAATTAAACAAAGCTACTCTTAAACATAATTTTCCCCTACCTTTCATAGATCAGGTGTTAGATACCTTAGCTGGCAAAAAGTACTTCTCATTTCTAGATGGGTTTAGTGGTTATAATCAAATTCAAGTAGCACTTGAGGATCAAGAAAAAACCACATTTACCTATCCTTGGGGTACCTATGCTTACCGAGTATTGCCATTTGGATTATGCAATGCACCTGCAACATTCCAAAGGGCAGTATTAGGAATTTTTTCAGATCTAATACATGATTGTGTAGAGGTATACATGGATTATTTCACAGTTTATGGAAACACATTTGAAGAAGCCTTAGCAAACTTGGAAAATTTTTTAAAGAGATGTAAAGAAGCAAATCTTTCACTTAGTCATGAGAAATGTTTCATGATGTTTACTGAAGGTATTGTTTTAGGGCATCATATTTCAAGGGATGGGATTAGAGTTGATGAGTCAAAAGTTGAAGTCATCTCTAACTTATCTATTCCAAGTTGTCAAAAAGATGTTAGGAGTTTTCTAGGATTTACAGGATATTATCGGAGGTTTATAGAAAACTTCACCAAGATAACATCTCCACTCTTCAAATTACTTACCAAAGATTGTGAATTCAAATGGAATTATGATTGCCAGTTAGCCTTTGAGACCCTGAAAACAAAAATTTCTGAAGCACCTATTTTAAGGGGACCTAACTGGAAGTTACCTTTTCATATTTCAACAGATGCCTCAGATACAGCTCTAGGAGCAGTATTGGGACAAAAATACCTGATTCCTTATGCCATCTACTATACCAATAAAAATTTGACTCCTGCAAAGTTAAACTATACTGTAACTGAAAAATATTTTTTAGCTGTTGTTCATGCCATAAACAAATTCAGACACTATATAACAGGCTATGAAACTTTTGTTCACAGAGATCATTCTGCAATTAGATACTTAATGAAAAAATCAATTACTAATGGTAGAGTCATAAGATGGTTATTGCTTTTACAAGAATTCAACATTACCATTCTAGATAGGCCTGGAAAACAAAACACAGTAGCTGATTTCCTATCTAGACTCCAAAACATCAAAGACAATACTCCAGTTGAAGATCAATTCCCTGATGAATATCTTTTGCAATTTCTACTCAAACTCCTTGGTTTGCTGACATTGCTAATTATTTAGTTTCAGGGAAATTTCCTTCAATAATGAATGCAAGAGACAAAAGAAAGATCATTTGCTGTGGGTGAAAAGTATTCCGTGAGTTTGCTCAGGTTGTACAGACGGGTCCGATTTGATCATTAGGAGTGTGTTTGTGAATGAGATGCTGGTTATAAAGCATGTCCGCAGTGAACAGCATTGTGGCGGACACTTTCTTGATAACCTTTGTCGTCAACCTATAAAGATCATGTTAGGACTTATTATTATTGCATCCTTGTTTAAAGATACACATCGAATGTAAAATGTGTGACGATTCCTTAAAGGGTAGGAAACTATTATAAGCAGAGTGGGATGGTGCTGACCTCAGATTACTGCCAGACAACTTTTGAAAAATGGAGCTTTGGATTTTAATAGGACCCTGTTGGTCCTCAAGACAAAATTAAAAGGAATGTATATTAGTTTGGGAGTTGTGTTACTGATGGATGAAAGCCAAACCATTACTTTGCTGGACAGGCATATGACATTTTTGAGGATATTTTTACTGGTTTTGGTGTCCCAAGGGAAATTGTTACAGATCAAGGAGCTCAATTCACATCAAGGCTAGTGGAACAAATGATGGAGAGGTACAAAATCAGGCATAGAAAATCTACTCCTTATCATCCACAAGAAAATGGTCAAGTGGAATCTACTAATAAGGCCATTGAAGGAATCCTAACAAAGACTGTTCATTTACATAGAAGAGATTGGGTAGATAGGCTTCCTGAAGCCTTGTGGGCCTATATAACTACATGGAGAAACACAATAGGCCATACTCCTTATGAGCTTGTTTATGGAAAGCAAGTTTTGTTTCCCATAGAGTTCCAGATTCAAACTTTCAAAATGGCAGTTCAGCTAGGACTTGATTTAACGGAGGCACAAAAGCACAGATTGGAGCAGATTAATGAATTGGATGAGATCAGACAAGATGCAGTTCAGAAAACAAGTCTAGTCCAACAACAAAGGACTAGATGGCATGACAAGTACATCAAAGAGAAGAAGTTCAAAGAAGGTGACTGGGCTCTCTTGTTTGATTCAAAATTCAAGGATTTTCAAGGTAAATTTCAAACACATTAGCTGGGGCCATATGAAATTGTTAAAATTTTTGACAATGGAGCAGTAAAAATTAGGACAATAGATGAAGAAGAGGTCACTTTTCTTGTGAATGGTCATAGATTGAAGCTATATCACAAACCACTCTCAAGAGAAGAATTTGTCAAGAAGTTCCAAGAAAACAGTGATGTGAAGTTAATGAAGAAGAATCTTTCTTCTTCATCAACTTGATTGAATTTTCTGAAGCATTTCTTTAAAAAAAAAACCAATGAATTTTCTGAAGCATTTCTATAAACATGAAAACCAATCACTGATTGGCATGTTTATACAGAAAAGATAGGGTGAAAATCAGAGTCTTTCTGACACTCTAACTTTTCCATTTTGTTTCTGCAAGCAGCTGTTACAAAATCATAATTTCAGATCCATTGCACTTATGATCCATCTCATTTCATTTCATTCCATCTACTTATCCATCCATACTCCATTTTATTCATTCATTTATATTTCACTTCATTCCATATTTCATTCATCTCATTCCATACTTCATCCACCTCATTTCCATATCAAAATTTAAAATTTGATGTTTTTCTGCAAATGAATAACACATGTCATGGATTGCAAGCCATTTCCTATATTCTTCCACTCCATTTCATAAATTATAATCCATCCCACTCCATCATTCACTTCATACATATCCCATTATACCATATTTCATCATTTATCTTCACTCATTCCATGTAATATTCCACTTATATTCCAAACCATTCCATTCCATGATTAAAATTCTCTACAGGTACATTCTGCAGCTAAACAGACATTCTACAGCTAATCAGACTTTCCGCAACCAGGCAGTCATTCCGCAGCTACAGATCCTGAAGGCACTGATCAGCAGACATTTGAATTGCAACAAAATGATCCAGTATATCCATGAACAAGCAAAATTAAGAGGGATTATGAGGACTCACAAAATAATGGTTTCCAGAGGAGAACAAAGTATATGGAGACCACAAAAAGTAGATGAAAAGAAAAGGTAAAAAGTTTTAATTATAATGGCATATCATAAACTTTAGTATAGTTTTAGTTATGAATCATTTGAAAAGTTGTTTTGATTATTTTTATTGATCATGCCAAATATACCCTCCACAAAACTTTGGATAAAAATATTTCATTTCAAATTCTATACCCGATCATCATTTAAGTGGTTAAAAGGCTGAAGTGTTTGATTTTCTCACGTCACCCAGCCAAATCATTTAATGATGATTTTTGAATCCATTGTAAAAAAAAATCTCCGCAGTCTTTTCACTCATTGATTTGTTTTCTTCACCTCACTTCATTAACTCGTTCCGTAACTACTTCCTATCACTCCATTCCATAGCCAGCCCTTCATAATTTCATTCCGCAAAACAGAGGTATCTCTATCACCGTGAGCAGAGGTATATTAGTTTGAAATATTAAACCACTATCATCGTGAGCAGAGGTATATTAGTTTGAAATTTGAAGTCACTATCACCGTGAAGTAGAGGTATATCAGTTTGGAATTTGAAGCCATTGTCACCGTGAAGCAGAGATATATCAGTTTGAAAGTTGAAGCCATTGTCACCGTGAGCAGAGGTATATCAGTTTGAATATTGAAGCATTATTACCGTGAAGCAGAGGAATATCAGTTTGAGGGTTGAAGTCATTGTCTCCGTGAGCAGAAAGAGTACTAATCTGAAGATTGAAGAAAAAATTATGGGCCTCATTGTGAGAACTGAACCAGTGGGCACAAAATACCTGGAAGGATACCCTCAAAGCAGAGAAATGTTGCAACAGGCAAGATGGCTGCAATTCCTTGAGAAATTTAATGGCTTCCACAAAGAAGTTACTAAAACATTTGCAAGGTCATTCAAAGGAGCCGAGGTTGAAGTTGGAGATGTTAAATTCACTATCACAGAGGTTTTTATTGCAGAAGCAACAGGATTGCTTAGACATGGAGAAATATGGTTTAAAAACAGAGAATTTCATAATGAATCATGGAAGCAAATCCTAAAATCACCAGGTATGGATGTCACTGTGTTTAAAAAGGGAATTCCAAGTTCTGCATTAAAAAATAAATGGAGAAACATATTGCTTATTCTAAAAAAATTTATCACTTGTGAAGGTAGATATGGCACATTTTATGTTTACCATATTAGGTTGATAATGCATTTTCTGGAGGAAGAGCTAAATTTGCCCTATTTCTTGCTTCAAAGTTTAAAAAAGATGGCTTCTAGTGTTCAAAGGAGAGTCCAATTCCTAGAGACAACTCTATACCATCATGGCTTGGTTAAGATTTTAATTGAACACCATTTAGCCAAAACAAAAGATACTTGGAATAATTTCTTGGTAAGAAATCACTTTGAGGAACCAAAAGAGCCTTCACCTGAACATCAGCCTACAAGGAGAAGAAGAAAATGGAGAGCCTCTAAAATTGAAATTGACAAAACAGTACAGGAAAGTAGTGAAGAAATAATCTCTGAGAAGTTGACTCAGATTAAGAGACAACTTAAGGAAGAGAGGGTAATCAGAAAATCTACCATAGAAAAAGGAGAGGGATCATCCTAGCCAAGAAGAAGCCATAGAATCAGGGGGAAACTAAGGAAAACACAGATCAAACAAACCGGGGTGATAAACATAGAAGATGAGGAAACATTTATTGAAGAAGATGTTGAAGAAGATTTTAATGAAGAAACCCCTGAAATTGACCCTGCACAGCAAGAAGTTTATGACTATGTTGAAACATTGGAAATGAAAGCTTCAGAGAGTAGAGATAGAACCCCTAGTCCTCCACTGTCCGAAATAGATGTGTTAAGAAGAGATAGGTACGAGCTGGAAGTACTTAATAGACATATCAGAACTGAGAATGATATTCTGAAAGAACAAGTCAAACTCAAAACCAGTATGAACTCAACCCTGTCTCTACAAATGGACAAAGTGGAAAATGCTATTGAAAATTTGAAAAAGAGGAACAAGAAGCTAATCAGGGCACTTACCAATTTAAGGTTCAAGCTAGTCATCAGGAAGCCCAAAAGACCCTTAACTTCTAGGCAAAGAAGAAGAAGAGGGTTAGATGTTCTTACAGAAGTCTCTTAGTTTATGGAATAAGTTGCATGAGGACATGCAAGAAGTCATCAGTGGGGGTATGTTGAGCCCCAAGATTGTTCTTTCTTTCATCTTACTTCACTCCATTTTCCTTTGTCCATTGTTATCCCAGGCCCAAATGATCAATGAAATTAGTTAAAATTACTTTAGGAATGAATACCATGGCTAACTTGCTAAGTTTTGTGATTTTGTCATTGTAATGCATTTTGAACTGAAACTAGCTACAGAATGCAGACATTCCGTAGCTAACCGCCAATTCTGCAGCTGTCTTCACGTTCAAGCATGTTCCAGGTGTCCTCTCAGGAAAAGCCACACATGGGTATATTCCACATCATGTCCTCAATGTTTGTTGCTCACCATGAAGAATGAACTGAATTCTGGACATGGTTTTGTACGTGGGAACTCATACAAGGAATCAGACTTCTAATAGGACAAGGACAGTATAGATGTCCTTTGTCCCTTTACGTTGCCATCTTTAGAGTTCTAGTACTATTTTGATATGAAAATATAATGATCCTCGTATTGTCGCACGTTTTGTTACGAATATTTGTTATAAATGTACTCGGGAAACCAAGAGACAAGCTCTAGATTTTGATTAGATTTCATGGATTGACTGCTATATTTCTGAAGACCGAGAATACTCTATTTTAAGTTATTTTCCTTTAATGAAGAAGACAACATTGCTTTGAACGCGTTGAGTTGATTTTGAGTTAGATTCCGTCTGGTGGTAGAGGGCCCCTGCCTCCTGCACGACTTTACTTTCGTAATTTAGATAAGTATCTTAGTCGTTTTCACGTTTTTTTGAAGTTTGAGTTCATAGTTAATTTCATTAGTCACTATAGCTATACTTGTTCTAAGAAACTCTTCCAAAAGATCATGATAATGAATGAGAAATGGCTGTAGTGTTATAGATTTTAATTTCAATTTCTTTTGTTCATTATCACAGTTGAACTTATTCTAAGCAAACTCTTCCAAAAAATCATTATGATGGCTAAGGCATGACTGTGATACTGAAGGTTTCATTTGCTTGTTTACACTAAGTAGCATAGCTGATCTTACTCTTAAAACGCTCTTCCAAAACATCATAACAATGGGTAGGAAATAACTGTGATGACTTAGTTTACACCAATTTGTAATTGTACACCAGTTTTTCATGTTTGCATTAGTTGACATAATTCAATTGTTCTGAAGCTCTTCAAAAACACCATTCATGATGGACAAAATAAGTTACATCCAAGATCCGCCAATTAATTTTTGATAAACATTGAATACGAGTCAAATTGCATTCAATTCATGCTCTGTTATTTTGTTTTAAGTTTGATAATGGCTTGTTAGTTCAGCATTGTTTATTGTAGACTAGTGACACCTTAGTTCAGTTCTAGCTTAGCTCATTGTATTTACATTCTACATTTAGTTGTCATCCATTGCATATTAAATTACATTAGTTGTTACTTAGGAATTGTATCATTCTCGTATTGTAAAACTTCCAATTTTATTTTATTTTATATTAATTCTATTATTTATTGATGAACACCACTTCGCAGGTACTTTAACCCTTTTTTTATTTAAACAAGCAGCTTTCCTCAAAAGACTATTATAAAAATCTATAACCTTTGAGTGAAGTTTAGTGGTGTTAAACTAAGTGCGAGCAGTGGAAGATTGATTTGGACAAATCTTTTGGATCTTTTGGTGTTTATGAAATGATACTTAATATAATTTCAACCTTCATCAATGGATGATGTTGCGTATTTCCTCTACATTTCTTTCAGTTAATTGTTAATTGTTAATTAAATTTTTTGTTTTTTCATTCCTCAAGCTCTTCCAAAATATCCTTAATGAATGGTTTTGGATAAATTTAAATTCATGTTGTGATTTCATTTTCTTGAAATCATTATCAAGCTTGTATTTTTGCTAAGTCATGGTTAGGTTTAGTTACATCGATATTTACGTACATCATTGTCATCAACAAATTAGGCTTCACTCTGTTTTTAACCAGTAGCTTCTTTCCATCAGCATTTAGTTCTTTTCCCTGTGAACATAAAACCATAAAAAGACCAAAAACATCATAAAACACTAACACAACGTAGTAAGAAACAAACACCTGGGCACATACAGTGCACCTCACTTCAGCAGTTTACCAACCCTGGTTGACAATTAAATGAACTCAATTTAGGAGACTAGGTTGAGCACAAACATCAACAACACTGTCTAGAGGGGATGAACCTCATGCATGCACAACACAGTCATTGTTGGAGGTGGCACATGTGTAAGGAGCTAAATGATTGATATGGTTTAGGGTTTGGAAAGATCTCTATATTATAAAAGGAAGAGGAGGGAAGCATGAGAAGGTTGTTGAACATATTATTTTGAAGAATTTGTCTGTTTAGACATTTCTCATTCTCTTGACTGTTTAGAAGAGAATATTGTTGTTTAGCACAAGAATCTCCTGTTTAGGAATCCTTCTCTTTCCTTGGGGAGATCTTGGAAGAGTCTTGCATTTCTTGTCGACTATCAGGCTTAAGGCCAAGCTTCTTCTTCCAACTACAATGTAGATCATGTTGAGGGTTTGGTTTTCTTTGTAAGCTGCAACAAGTGGAGGCTAGATCTATTCAGATCTAAGCCATTCTAGTGCCTCTTTTCAGTGGGAAAGCCTTCTATTCCCCTGGAAAGAGAGTATTGGATGATTGGAGCACATTTTCAAATATTGGCTTGAAGCCAAACCATGTTATAGAGCCTACAACACAGTTAATCTTCCTAGACTGCGTTATTTGCAAGAGGGAAAGTTGCAGGGTGTTTTGGCACATTTTGGAGGAGAGATCTCTAGTGTTGGGAATCTGCCCTTCACTGTGGTGATACGTGGAATACAGATCTAATTCATGTCATATTCATATCTGATATGAATACTGTTGTATTTTCTTTAGAATTTCCAAATCATTCTGCAGATCTGTTGCCTTAGATCTCAGATCTTTTCCATGTACTTCACTTTTTGCTGAAAACCCCAAGGGGCATTTGTAGAGGAGCCTTTCTAGTGTACAGATCTGATATAGATCTAGCTTTTTGTACACAGATTTGCTATAGATATGAAATGTAATATAATTCTATTTCAGCCAATAAAAATAACGCTGTCAAGCTTGTTCAGTCATCTTCTATGGTTGCAACACGTCAATCTTGAGGATTTCTTCATGTAAAGTCTTCAATTTTCTATTCTATGACTTATGGGCTTCAATATAATTATGCTTTGCTGATGTATATGACATTATTGAGCCTCCATATTGACCTCCTTCTTTTATTTTACTGAACTGTGTTATTTTTGAAGCAGTGTTGTTTAATATTGTTGCAGTCCCATTCTTGGGCATTTTTCAGCCATACTAATTGTGGGAGACTTGTTTACCTCACCTAGAATGATTTGTTCCTAATTTCCTCTCGGATTTAGATGAATTTTTGTCAGATATAAGGGATCCAAGGGTTGATTTGGATTTCTGTAGCATCCATTTCTAATAAATGCGTTTTTCAGACATGCATTACTGACAACTCCCTTTTGGGGATACTACAGGATAAGTGGTAAGGATACCACACCTTATTGGATAAATGATTTTGGAGATATAAGTTTCTAAGAATGATTCTATGAGCTATGAAAGGAATGAAATTTTATTCCACTCCATTATACTTTCTAGTGACTTATGAACCCTCCTATATGACAAGTAAAACTAATTATGCCTACTTATAGATTAAAAACCAAAAGCATGAGTTGGGGGACTAGTCAAGGTCATGATCATCTAGTGATCATCATAGACATGAAGAGTTGACTTGTAAAGTTTTTATTTTAAGGATTTAACTTAATGAATAATCCTCCTACCTCCAAGGAATCAAGGGCATGCTAAATTCCTTGGGATGGAAGATAAAGAATTAGGGTAAAATACCATTAAAGGAAGGAGTCTATTAAATGTTGTAAATTGCATTAGGGGATTAGAAAATAAAGGTTCCCAATTTTAATGGGGTCAGAATAAGAGGTAACAAGGTCAAGTCACAGTAGGTGAACATTGAAAGGAACATGATGTTGTATGATTTCAACCCTTTGAAAAAAAATATTTTGTGAGCTACTTGTTGGTGGATGGTGCAAACCTAATGATGGGACCATCCAAAGAAAAATTAAAAGGTGGATGAAGATAACCTACGTTGATATTAGTTTAGAAATAAATTTGAGAAAAGTACCTAAGTGCTATGTACTATCAGAAGAAAGAAGATCAATATTACTCACTCAAGCAAGGAACAAATAGGGAGGAAGAGTAATAATAAAAGTTTATAGAGTTAGATAAATATGCCATTGGGCTTAGTGAGGAGTCTTGGGTTAGGAGATATATTGGAAGATTTGAGGACCATATTATAGATAAAGTTAGATAATTCATGTCAAATACTTTATTAGTAGTCATATAGAGGATTAGACTATGTGGATCTAATACCCAACAAAATAAGGAATTCAGTGGAAAGTTTAATTTGAGGATCAATACTTGAAATAATTACAGAAGTATAGTTAGTATATTTTTAATCCATCCTCGCCACTCTAATCTAGAAAAAGAGGAAAATATCATGGAAATTAATGGCCTATGCACCTAAGATTGAAATTTTTCGAATGCAAATAATATGGGTCAAAATCCTACATATACCTACAAATAAAAGGCCATATCAAAGGATTCATGAACCCCTTCAAACATGAGGAAATTGTGGGATATGTTGTATAGGAAAACATATCTGTAGAAATGGATAACTGATAAGCAATGTATCAAGCTCCCTCATCTAGGCTAAAGGAATTATTTCTAACCAACCATTCACTTTCTTCATTGATATAGGAACTACCCTTATGTTTGCGTCTCCTACAATTGTGGCTAAATATAAGCTAAGCAATATGAAGGTCTATGGATCTTGGAAAGTATAGATGGAGGATGGTGTTAAGAAATAGGTGAACTAATCACTTAGTGGATGAATGGTAAACTTGGGAGGGTAAAGTATAGGATGATGCTTCCACAATATGGTCATGAGAGCTCATGATCGAAGAATATGAAAATTATAATACGAAATCTATAAGAATGAGATAGACTATTTTGAAAAGAAGATTGAATGTATGAATGCCGAGGGAGTAGTTATAAGTATTAGAGAATAATATATTTTAGTGGTAGTTTAACAATTCTACATATGTAGATCAAATGTAGTGTGTGAAAGGGATGTAAAGTATGCCTCATTCATGTCATTGAAGCTACAAAGTAAATAAGCATAGAGGAAAGACACCCACCTATGATCAAATAAGTTTTAGACATATTCCAAGAAGAGCTACTAGGGATTTTTCTTGTAAAGTAAGTGAATTACATGATATATATAATGCCTTGATCAACCCCTATATCAAAGGAAACCTATAATTTTGGAACTAATGAATTGGAAAATATTTAGATGTAACCACGAGAATTATTGGATAAATGAATTGTGTTCATGAGTTCCTCAACTTGGGGAGCTCTAGTGTTGATTCCCAATATGAAAGATGGAAAATTTTGAATGCTTATTGATTATGGAACGTTGAATAAGGTATAATTCAAGAATAAGTATCATTTATGGAGGCTTAACTATCTATTTAATGCGCTCAAAGAAACAAAGGTATTATACAAGTTGACAAGGATCTTATCCAAATACTACCTTTAAAATTAAATAAAAACATTGTGAATTATTCATTTTATATTTTGGATTAACAAAATCCCCTATGATATTCATGATATTGATGAATGATGTATTTTAAAATTACCTTAACACAATTGTATTGGTATTCATTGATGGCATATTGGGATATTCCAAGAATTAGGAAGAACATTAAGAAAAGATTTTGTTAGTGTTTTACAAGTTTCTAGAGCTTAAATTGTATCATAAATTTAGTAAATGTGGATTCCTTAAGAAGCATATTAAGTATATTTTCCACATATTTTAATACAAGGAATTAAAGGTAATCCCAAAGAAGATTGTAGGCATATCTAGTTGGTCAACACCAAGGGATGAAGCTAAGGTAAGAAGTTTTATGTGAATGGCTGAATATTATTGAAGGTGTGTTAAAGGTTTCTTAAGGACTATAAGCACACTATATAAGTTAAATAGTGAGGGAATTTAGGTTTATCTGAACAACCTTTTATGAAAAAATATTTTGGGAATTGAAGAAATTTCTCATGTTTGCAACCATATTATTGTTTCCTAATTTTGACAAGGAATTCCTAGAGTACTCACATTTAGTAAGGTAAGAATTGGGGAGTGCTCATGCATGAAGGGTATCTAGCTATAAGTATATATTACGATGAATTTTAACATATAAAAGAAAATAAAAATTTAGTTGCCAATGCCTTGAGTAAAAAATTACATATATGTGTAATATCACAAAATCAATTCGACTTATGAAAATTAATTCATATGTAGTCTAAGGAGGATAAATGGTATCGAGGAGTATCTTAATAAATATTAAGTAGGAAGGATTATAGAAAAAGTTAAATAGAAAGTATGATAATTATCATATGGTTGGAAATGGAATGTTGTCATCTAAGGAACCAAATTTATGTAATATACCACAAGGACCTAGAAGGATCAATGTTCCATGAAGCACAAGATCATTATATTTTGGAAACTAAATATAAAATGATATATCAAAGTATGGGGGAAATTATGTAATTTTTACTTAGTTTGAAATTAAATGAAATTATCATCCAATAGGAAAATTGAATCTCTTAAATATTCCATCATGGAAGTGGGAAGAAAAATTTATGGATTTTATCTCAAGGTTACCAAGAAATTATAAAGGTAATGAGTCAATATTGATGGTGGTTTGTTGATCTAAAAATATACCCCACTCCATTCCATCGAAGACTACTCATTGACCACGTGATATATCCCATATTTTCATTTAAGAATTAATGAGGCTACATGGTTTTATAAAAGTAATTTAAAAAAATCATGACTCAAAGTTTATTCCTATTGTTTCTCAAATTATAGCTAAGGGAAATCCAGTCCTAAAGGATGGATTAAAGGGGTAAAAAAAACTAGATGCTATATCCTTGATGGCCTTACCCCTAACTTATAGGTTATATTGATAGAATTCCTGGCCAGGGTTGTTAACACTGGAAAATTGTACAGGAAAAAAACATTATAAAATGTCAAGAAGAAGGTAAAAATAAACATTTACATGGAAGAAATACATTAGAGGAGCTAAAAATTCAAAATTTCCTAAGGTCAGTAGGCAAATGTTTGGACTGTGCAAAGGAAGCATTGGACCTGAGTGCGCATTGCGTATTTTTGTTTGATAGCCGCGAAGAGCGCGGTTATCCCTCCAATAGCCACACGGTCCTAGAGATGCGGAATGTCACTATCCGGGACCACTTGGCACACTTAGAGAAAAATATTCTCACTCAACCTAACCAAGTACAATCGCCTTTGAGCCACCTTGAGGCTTTAGTGGAGCACACAAAGGAATCATACCCCCACTCTTGTGTCACCATCCATATTGGACCAAGAGAGGGTGGGAAAATTTGAAATTGGTCTATAAAATCCAGCCATGGGAGGATAAATGGGAGACACATTGTTATGTTGGCCAAATTTCTCATCAACAAACTATCTTGTGTTGTCTAGCAACAAGAGGATTGGAAAGATTAAGTTGCTAGCCACCCAAAACCTCAATCTAAGAGAGAAGAGTTCACTACGTGTCCGTTGATCTACCATCCTTTGAGAGGGAAGAGAGGCTTGCTGAAAACTTGAGGGGAAGAGAGCTTGTTGGAACAGGGTCTCCTACAAGCTGCGAAACTAGTCCAATTTTGTATAATTTTGATTATATTTAGTCTAGAGAAGTATTTTGGGGTGGGGAAAAGCCCCGAAAGCATTGTAATGTGTTAAAGGGTAGATCTGGAATCCACAAACCACGGTTTTTGGACCATAGGAAAGATTAGGCTAGATTGTTGTAAATAGAGGAACATTTTGAATTGTAAGAGGGCAAGATGATGAGCTCTTGATGCGAATTGTAGCTTAATAGATCGGTTTGGGTTTTTGGGAAGGGACTCCAGCTGGCTATGTGTGTGGAGAGCCCAAGTCCTGTTGTGTGCGGACCCTGCTGCTGTGTGCGCAGGTCGGGCTTGGGTATTGTGAAAAGGATTTGACGGATTGAAGAATAAGAAAGGTTGTTTTGAGTACTGAATCTATGTGCACTGTTTATGTGAATATGTGGTAACTGCTATGTTATGCGTATTTTGTGTTAAGCTGCGATAATACTGTGTAAGTGGTTTTATTGCATTTGGATCTATCTGTTATGTTTTATGCAATACTGCGCTACTGTCTTATAAGTATATAATTTTTTGAGCACCGTAGCATAGCTGACCTTGCGCACATAGATGCAAAGAAGGCCTATAGATATGAATTTGAAATAGGTGATCTAGTCATTATAAAGCCAGATGCAGCTCTGCTTCTGTTACCTATCCCTCCTCAGGGTGCGGAAACCTAGTTCCAGCACCCACCCATACTATTTCGGGTGAGACTTTGACCTGCGCAAGTAGGTCACTACCGAAAGGGCCAGTAGTATAGGGGTTTTTTGGCAAACCTTAACCTGTGAACCTAGGTCAGGACCCCTCGAGCCAAAAAATGGTTCCGTTGCTGGGACCGGGAGCATTTTGAGAAAGGGATCGGGTAATGACAAGAGAGTACTGGAAACCTGAAAGGAAGGAAATTGAAGAGTGGTTCGAAAAGTAGATTCAGGAATTTGCGGTGAAGGAGAATCGCAACATGAGGTTAACGGTAGAAAAGTGGAAAAATAGGTACATTCTTACAGAAAGCGATGAAATTTTCTTTGTGACATTTGCAATCGAGCTTTAGGAGTGGCTAGATAGGCTCGTAGAATTCCAGAAGTGTTGGAAGGATGAACAAGTTACTCAATGGACTCCAGAGCTGATCTAGCAGCTGGAAAGGACTGATAATACCATCACTCGCATGGTATATCACTGGGTGGACAATGTGTTAAGAGGTTTTGTGATATAATTTTCCATTGATCAGTTCGTCTCCTACTCTAAGGCCGAGTGGAGATTCTTTAAAGGGTTCTGGCGCAGGTTTCTGAAGACATTACCTTTGCTGATCAAGATACTACTGTACGAGAAGAGTATTCTGTGTAGTCATACCGAGTGAATGACCTTGGAGCCAGACGAGAGCGCAACGTGTAGTGGTAAATACTATCAAACCAACCTTGAAGGGGGAAGATCTGTCGATAACCCTCTGCGAGAGACGGCTGCGCAAAGCCCCCCATCTACATCACCGTCCATGCCGCGCAAAGGTAAGAACTCGTCCATACCACCGCCTCCGCCGGATAGTGATATGGTTGCACACCTAAAACTACCTACCTTCAAGGGGGTAGGGGATGAGTAAATGGAACGATTTTGGTTTGTTGTAGATTTCGTATGGACTATGAAAAATGTGACGAACGATACGGTGAAGAGGGCACAACTGTCCCTGGCATTCGAAGAAATAGCATTGGACTGGTATATGTGATACATATCTTAAAACGGGAATGAATCTATTCAAGTTATTAAGGATGCTCTAAAGCAACAATTCCGAAAGCCAAAATCTTACTCTCAGTTGGTAGCAAAAGTGAAGGACTTAAAGCAAGGTATGTTTGAATCCGTATGGGAGGTTGATCAGCGATTGAAGAAAGAAATCAGGGAAGGAGGATTTGAGTATGATGATAGAAAACATAAATAATGGTTCATCACTATGTTGTTGCCCCACCTGCGAACACCAATGAGTCACCAAACCTTTGAGTCGCAGGAAAAAGCTGTGGAAGTCATTATGAAACTAGAAGCTGCACCCAAAGAAGATACTTCTTTAGGAGTACAGAAAATTCAGGAGCACCTTGGAGCTATGCACATGGAAATTCAGAACTTGTGAAAGGAACGAGGAAAGGGGGCCAGCATAGATCTATGGTGTATACAATGTTGGGTATCTGGCCATATGAAGGATCAGTGCCCTCTACTGACAGATTACATGCAGGAAGGAAGACCTAGTCTGGTCCGCCCAGGAGCAAGTGGGGAACCCATCCTATTGCGTCCAGGCTCAAGCATATCTGCTTTGTGGTGTGATGACTGCCATGTAGCATGGTTGCATGATACGAACCATTGCCCCTGGCTAGGTGCGTATGTCCCAGAACTGAAGCAACAGTGGTGCAGGTTCTGCCGGTCGGTAGGACACGATAAGCAGAACTTTCGAACTTACGATCTGATGGTAGATCGAGGAAGCTTGTATAAGGTACAGTCTGACCCTGCATCACCTAGGTCTCCCGCGGGCTTTGGTGTCTCTCTAGCAAGGGGCAGGGGAGGTCGAGGAGGAAGCGTAGGTAGAGGACGCGGGTAGCTAATCTGTTATAACTGCGGGGAAGTAGGACACTTTGCAAGGGACTACCCAAACCCTACAAGGAAATCTTGCAAATATTGTAGAAAAGTGGACCATGTGGTCAAATATTGCCCAATCTTAATAGCCAAAATGTAGGAGAAGCATCCCAACCCCACGCAGAATTTGCAAAGAGTTAAAGCCGAGCTAAGGAACATAGACCCAATTGTGAAAGTTATAACACGCAGTGGGATGGTCACCCGGGGACCAAAGGAAGAGGCTGCCAGGGATCCTTTGACCTGTCAAGAAGGATTGAACATGAAAAAGGGACAAGAGACAATGGTCGTAGCTGACCAGGGCTTCATTCAGAAAGAAGCAACTACTGCGCAGGCACCAACACACCCCAAGATAGATGAGGGGGTTGAGCCCTTCCTATAGGCATGTATGAAGTTACTACGTAACCCGAAGGCTGTAGAGAACCTTTAGGCATTACTGAATAGCTCTGCAACACGACCCAGTCCAACCCTAGGGACCAAGGATGTACACAAACTATACAGGTATAAAAAACACACTGGAAGAGAAATGCGGCTGACTGCACAGATTGGTGACTACGAGATGGAGCAGGTTATTTTGGACCTTGGATCAGATTCGAACGTGTTACCTAAAAAAACATGGCAATGAATGGGCGAACCGAATTTGGAATGGTCCACCATCTAGCTGCGCATGGCAAATCAAGAGAAGATCATCCCTCTGGGGTGGCTGCCAAAAATCATGGTAGATATTGTAGGAGTAAAAGTCCGAGCTGACTTTGAGGTAATAGAAATCATAGAAGATGCAGACCCCTACCCTACACTCCTAGGACTGGATTGAGATATCGATATGGGGGGTGTTATCAATCTCAAAAAGCGCATTATGGTGTTTGAAAATAACAGCACACAAGTAATAGTACCGTTGGATCCTGCAGAAGGCATACGGTATACAGAACCAGCGCGAGATGAGGAGGAAGTGGATCACAATTACAAGTTCAGTACACAGGACGAAGATTGGATTAATCCCACAGCAGAAGGAGTACTCTGCTAGGAAAAGGATAGTGAATGATTCTCTGACTCCGATGGGGAACTAGAGAATTGGCAAGGCCGGCTGCATGAGGTTTCAGCATTGCGATGTCTTCGGGTCACGAGGAACTTTCGCTGCATCTCCTCCGAGGTAAGAGACCTACCCTACTTTGGGGAGTCTGGTAACATTAAGGAATTTCTATGCGCATTTGAAGTAGAAGTTCCCAAGGGACGCAGGCTAGGGCCCTTGAGCTTTCCCTGCGTGGAACACCTGCGCGCTGGTGGGATACGCATGAGAAGGTATTCCGCGATTGGGAGGAATGTCGGGGTAAGATGATCCTACGATTTGAAGCTCTAGCTGGGAGACAGACACCAAATTTCCTTGGGTCAGAAGACCCATGCAAATATTTTCTCGCATGGGAAACGCACTGGTGCCACAAAACCCAAAATGAACGGGTCCACCTGTTTATCCATGCTATAGGATTGCGTCCAGCTACATGGTATTTAGATGTGGAGCTACATCAGCGCACTAGTCATTGGGAAAATTTGCGGGCTGAGTTTCTGCAAACATTTAGGGTGGTAGATGGCCCAGGTGCGCTCGACGCAGCTCTACGAAACACTAATGCCTTGACTCAGGGTAGCCCAAGCTGGTGCATCGTGTCCAAATCCGGGGGAACGCCAGTACCACACATGTTTTAATACTACAACCTCAGCCCAACGGAAGGAAATGATGATCCCCGAGCTACCCCAACCGTGACCCTGGAAAAGATGCGCACAGTTGCCAAGTTGTTTAGGTTGTACCTGAATCACATTACAACACACCCGACGTCGGCTATACTTCGGGTTGCGCAAGCAGCACAAATGCGTCATTCAAGATCAGTAGATCTGTGGGAAGGCCATCGGGTGCGAATGATGACAGTCAGAACATTGAACCCTGGTAAAAATGGAATATTACCGCTATGGAAAATAGGCGGCTGGAAATTAATGCGGCAATTTATGGTGAGTTTTTATAGTTTTCTTGATGGTAAGTTCCAAGTTAGATTCACTATACTGTTGGATAGCCTCGGGTACTATAAGGTAGAAAGGATAACTCTGATTAAGGCTCCATATCATATTTGTATTATGTATATATTATTTTGCTGCTTGATTGTCTGGACCTTTAGCATTTTTTTCATACCCAATCAGCCTACTTCTGCTTTCTGCGAGCCTCCGAATTCAGGATCCCTTCCTTACATTGCTATGGCAGCCCCTAACCCCACAGACGCAACGACGCCTACCAGTCCAGAGCCTGCAGACATTATGTTATGAGGGTCTGGGGATGCTGAGATTGATAATCTCATTACCCTCTGGCTCCCTGAAGGGAAAATTGACTCCAAACCTTGCGCATAACTTAACACCTTTCCCAACCCTGGGATGATCGCAGGCCCCAGTCGGACGGGTTCGGAAGCAGCCAGGCAAGAGGATGCACAACTGCTGCAGAGCACTATGAGAGCTGTCACAGTCAAGCCGTAGCTCGAACTGGTGATTCAACAGCTTAGTAAAAGGGTCCCAAATGAGCTCACCATAGAAGGCTTGGTGGCAGAACTAAAGGCGTCCCGCACTGAAATATAAACCCTCAAGATCCAAATGGCCCGCCAATTCACCTCATTGTTTGGTCCAATCTGCTAGTGTAGATTATTCTTCAAGTTCTTGTCAATCCAAGTAGGTACACTTAGAGGTACTTATCTAAAATATATAGATCTAGAAAGATTTGGTTTCTTAAATGAGAGTTTAGTGTATTGGGATTCAATACTCTCTTACAAGAGATTTTTCTTTGTCTCCTTCCACACTTGAACACTTCCTTAAACAAATCTAATCTTCTAAAAACAAATTTCTTATGATTTGTCTGAGATTCTAGTTCTCTAACAAGAACTTAAGTCACTGAACCTCTTCCAAATTCTTATATTGACACACTAAAATCAATTATCTCCTCTAAGTCTCAAACCAACACACTCATCAATCATACCTATTCAAAACAGAAATCAAGGTAATAATCTTGAAGTCAATCAATAGTTAAATCCTCTTACAAGGTTCATTCATTAAACTATTAATTGAATTTTGCAATTATAACCATGAACATCAAGCAGAAATAATAAATGAAATAGTAAACACAACTTCTAATTAAGATTCATGAACTTACAGCATAAGAATTAAGTAAAAATGCACTATCAAATCTGAATATACAGATGTAAATGAAAAACATAAAGAAAGTGTACCAGCGCTATATGGGGGCCCTCCATACGTTGCAAGCACACTTGAAGTAACTCAATTGAAGAAAACGATAGACTAAAACACCATGAAGAACTGAATCTCTGTCTATATTAAGGTATGAAAATCAATTACATAAATCAGAGTTTTTAAGCTTGGCACGTAAATCTCATGTCTTGTCTATGTGTGTGTAGCCTTCATTATTTTTCTTCTAAGTATTTATCATTGAATTAAATAACAAAAGGAGGCTATTCACATTCCTCAAAATCCTAATTGACTTCCCAAAGGAGTCGAATTAGTTTAGATCCCTATTTACAAGCAAAATATCAAGTCTGTTCATTAATTATTCAGGATTTTCTACTGAAATGGATGGGTTTGACCAGCGTTGACCGACCACCTATGGACTTCGAATCTGAAGGTGAATAGATTTTTCACCATCCTTTTACATTCAGGATTAATCCCTCAGTCTTTGATTTGATCCACCTGTCATGCAATGTGTCAGAACATAAAGCCATTACAGGAAGTTACAAGAACCTGTAATTTCTTGAAAATTCTAGTTTTAATACAAAAATTCCCAAAATTAATTTCAATGTAAAAATAATAATAATGGCACTATATTCATCAGTTTCAAAGGGATATAAGAGTTTTATGAAGGTTAAATGAGGAAATTTATGGGTAAAATGAAGCTTTTAGGTAAAAATATAAGTCATGAATTGGTACCAACATCTCCCCCAAACACAAGACTTTGCATGTCCTCATGCTAACCTGTCAGACTCCTCTTTTTGCTGCTTCTACTGCCTACAATAAAACATCCACATTCTTCTGAGCTTGATATTGAATCCTCATGTTTTTGTATTTTGCCTTGAGAGCTTTCTTCTGTCTATACCATTTGATAGCCCATCTACAAATTTTAGTCTTGTTGGCTTTGAGTTTTTTTATTTTTCTCTTCAACTTTTCATTTTCATCTTGAATTTTCTTACTTCGTGTTCTCAGTGCTTCATTCTCTCTTTTCACAACTCTTTCTAACATTTTTGATTCCATAAGCTCTTGTTGCAAATCTTGAATTTTCCTTTCTAGTTGCTTCTTCTTTTTGTTTAAGGGTGTTTTCTCTTTTGGTTCTTCCTTACTAGGCTTCAATTTCCAGTTCCTGTGTATTTGCATCCTGAGCTTGCTGTAGGTTATCATTATCTTGCATTGTCTTACCTTCTATCCTCCTAGATTTCCTTGTATAAGTGGTAAAAAATTTATCTTTTTTCAGCTCTCTTAGCTTCTTCCTTTCTAATTTTTCTTGTTCTTATACAACTGCTAGGTTGGGAAAAAGTGTTTGGTCTGAATTCCGGAGTTTCATCATATATTTCAATTACATCAGCCATCAATTTTGTAACCTCTTGTTTTTATTGTTTTTCTTCATCAGTTTTGATTTCATTAGAGATTAAAAATCCCTTCCATATCATCCCTGTCTTCTGCAATTCAAACTGAATCAACATTTTTACCAATCCAAAATGATATAAACTTCTATCCATATTACTTTTCTGATTCTGTATAGTTTTATACATTTTAGTTAGGCTCTGTAGAAGGAAAGATGGAAGAATGATAGTACATTCCCCTTTTAAATGCAACAACATTTTGATATGATACAAATACACTATGCTATATCTGCCCTCACATGTGATAAATTTCTGAACGATATAGACCATTTCATCCTAGGGATGAACAAGCCAACTTCTAGAAACTCCGATTTTCCAATTCACTGAGGACACTCTGGATCTAGATATGAATTGTGTCCATGATTTCTCCTTAAATTGCTTGGTTTTGAAGCATTTCTCACCCTCTAGACTGATACCTATTGTTTGAGATATAGTGTCCCCTGAAACCATGAATGAAAGACTCCCTACTATGGCTTTTTTCCATTGAATGAAG
The DNA here is from genome assembly GCA_034641835.2 of Pinus albicaulis. Classification (NCBI taxonomy): domain Eukaryota; kingdom Viridiplantae; phylum Streptophyta; class Pinopsida; order Pinales; family Pinaceae; genus Pinus; species Pinus albicaulis. The sequence goes on along the minus strand of CM076584.1, from coordinate 1,298,922,295 downwards.
AAGCAAACTGTCTGGTAATTTCCTCATTATATCCATTAAATTTTCTAAGAAGGGTAGCCACTGTTTGTCTTTTAAAATTTTGACACATTCTTCATTTAATTTTGAACCATCAAATTTCTCTGGTTCTGCCCTATTTTCCATCAAAATTCCTCTTTTATAACCCTGTCTTCTTATGCTCTATTGTTTTTTTTTTAATTACCCAGGTTTTTTTAACACTTACTTGGTCTGTTGCGTTCCTCTTGAAATTTCTGGGCTGACCTCCATGTCTTTGGATAAACTTTGAGTGCTATTTTTTCTCCCTTAGATTGCTTGAGTAGCGTATCCTGGCAACGGAACCACAACTCTACAATCTCGACAAATTCTATTTTTAAACCACAGAGCTTGAACTTTAAAAACTTTAATTCGGACTTTACCGACCTTTGTGAATTGAGGAATCTCAAAATTTGAGCCTGCTATAATGAAATGAAGTCGATAGTGCAGAGGATAGGTTGTGTTGGCAGATTTCGTAGTCTTGGTTGCAGGGTATGTAGATGTAGTTGCAGAGGACAGAATCGTGGTTGCAGGGGAGGATATGATCGTTACACTGGCGGTGTATCTGTTTAATAAGGCCGCGAAGACCGTTTGTACTGGCTTCTAGTGCGTTTGATTTGAAAGGTTTTAAAAAAAAGGTTTAAAGGGGTATAGCTAGCATAGAGATAGGTTAAGGGTTTTTAAAAGAGATATAGAGATAGGCATATAGAGATAGGCTAAGGGTTATGAAACTGATATAGAGATACGCTAAGGAATTTTCAAAAGTAGTGGTGATGGGTATAAAGGTATAGATAGCAATGGAATAGTCATATAAAACCATTAAGCATATAGAATAGCTTATGATTTTTAAGGGTAGTGGCATAGGTTAAGATGCTTAGGAGTAGTGGTTAAGATGCTTAGGAGTAGTGGTATAGGTTGATTAAGAGTATAGGTTATGAAACTGATACCAATAAGTAACCATAAACTAATTATTTAACACTAAAATTAACATAGAAATTTAAGTATTAAAAAAGAATCTTACAGTCCTTTGCACTGGTTGGCTAATAAAGTCCTGATTTTCTTTTTGCAGGTGTGATTGGTCTTCTTCTTCTAAACAGGTCCCTTTCCGAAGATGAACATGCAACAGGTCCCTCTGATAATTATTGAAATTCTAAAGGTCATGTTGATGCAACCTTTATCTTTCTTGGTGTTGTAAAACATCTTGATACAACCTTATTTTATTTTTCCAAGCAGCCTTTGAATTGATATGATCTTACTTTGAGCAGGTCCCTCTGCTAATAATCTTTCTTGAACAGGTCCCTCTGCTGGTTAGAACAAACAACTCCTTATTTGAATAATCAATCAATAAAACAAATCCCTTATTGAAATTTTGGAAATGAGGAGATGAATAGGAAAAAATCACTATTACTTCTCCCCCACTGATTCATTGACTTGTCCTCAAGTCATTATTCATAATTGGAAAAAACAAGATTGACAGAAATGAAAAAAAATGAATTCTTACCGGCCAATTTCTTGGTTTTCCTGTAAGAATTCTAGTTTAGATTGTGCCAAAGTCTGTTTTTCACATCTAAACCTTTATTTTTTATTGTTTTTTAATTATTTTTTAAATTTTTTTATGAATAATTTGAAAAAAATTTGAAATAACTATGGTAAAGATATCACAGCTGATTTCTGTACCATATGAACCTCATTCTGTTGTGTCACTGTTTGAATGAAGTCTTCTTTTCTTATAGGATTGTGATACATCTTCATCCTATGTCCATTGACTATAAATGTTATTCCTTCTTCGTCAATGGTAGTAAGTTTGACTGATCCATTTTCAAAAACTTGAACAATTTCATAAGGGCCCATCCAGTGTGTTGTAAACTTGGCTTTATGATCTTTAAATTTGGAATCGAATAGCAGAGCCTAGTCACCTTCTTGAAACTCTTTCTTCTTGATATGTGTGTCATGCCATTGCTTCCTTTTTTTGCATCAGTATTGTTCTTTCTAATGCCTGCTTTCTCATTTCATCCAATTGATTCAATTGCATGATCCTTTCTTTTTGAGCCTCATTAAGATCGATGTATAAATTTGCATGCAACTTGTAAGTGTGTATTTGAAATTCAATAGGAAGCATTACCTCTTTACCATACACCATCTTATAAGGTGTAAATCCTGTTGTATCTTTCCATGTGATTATATAAGCCTAGAGAGCATCCTTGAGGTTATCCTCCCAGTTCTTTCTATTCATTGCCATTGTTTTGGTGATGATTCCCTCTAGAGTTTTATTTGTAGACTCCACTTGGCCATTGGCCTGTGGATGGTAGGGTGTACTTATCCTATGCTTGATTTTTTACCTTTCAGTGATGTCTTGAACCATTCTTGAAGTAAATTGAGTACCTTGGTCTGTTACTATTTCTCTAGGCACTCCATATCTGACAAATATTTCTTCAAAAAGGAAATTGACCACTACTTGTTCAGTTTCTCTAACAAGTGCCTTTGCTTCAGCCCATTTAGTTACATAGTTAGTACATACTAAGATGTACTTTTTACCCTTACAAGGTGGATTAATGGGTCCAACAAAATCTAGAGCCCATTTTTCAAATGACTCTAGATGTACTTGAGTTTGTAGTGGCATCTGATATGAGGCAGTGGGTCTGCCCATGCATTGGAAACTATCACAAATTCTTACATATTTCTTTGAATCTTTGAAAATTGATGGCCAATAATAGCCAAGACTAAGGATTTTGAATGTTGTTCTTTTAGTTGCAAAATGGCCACCACAAGGTTCATCATGGCAAGTTTTTAACATATCAAGAATTTCATCATCTCTTATGCATATCCTAACAATCATATCATAACCAGTACAAAATAAATCTCCATTAACCCATGAGTATCTGGCACTTTTCTTGATTAGTCTTTTCTTCTCCTTTGATGTGAAGGATGGAGGTATCTTTACTATTGAGAGATAATTAGCTAAGTCAGCATACCATGGATTCAATATTGAAATTGCAAATAAATATTCATCAGGAAAAGAATCTTCAACTAGAACAACTTCACCTGGATTGTGGAGTCTAGAAAAGAAGTCTGCCACCTAGTTCTCTTTACCTACTCTATCAACACTGTAACATTAAATTCATCTAATAATAGTAACCATCTAGTGACTCTACCATTAGTTATGGGTTTATTCATTAAGTACCTAATGGCAGAGTGATCAGTATGAATAAAGACTTCATAACCAGTTATGTAATGATGGAATTTGTTCACAACATGTATGATTGCAAGCATTTCCTTCTCAGTTACTGTGTAGTTAAGTTCTGCAGGTTCTAGATTCTTACTAATGAAATAAATGGCATAATTTAAAGATTCTTCTTTTTGTCCTAATGAAGCACCTATTGTTGTATCAGATGCATAAGTGAAGATGTGGAAAGGTAGAGTCCAATTAGGTCCTTTTAGAACTGGAGTAGTGGATAATCTCTTTTCAAGTGTTTCAAAATATGTTTGACAATCATCATTCCACTTAAAAGATACATCTTTTGCAAGAAGCTTAAAAAAAGGCAAAGCTATTTTACTAAAGTGTTCAATAAATCTCCTGTAATAACTTGCATAGCCAAGAAAGCTTCTCACATATTTTTTAGTTTTTGGTACTGGTAAATTAACAATAATTTGAATTTTTGATTGATCTACTTTGATTCCTTCCGAAGAAACATAATTACCCAATACTACCCCTTCATTCAACATCATATAACACTTTTCATTAATTAGGGATAAATTGGCTTCTATACATCTTTTCAGAACTTTCTCAAGGTTTTGCAATGAATGATCGAAAGAGTTACCATATACTGAAAAGTCATCCATATATACTTCGACACAATCATGAACTAGATCAGCAAAAATAGCTAATACTGCTTTCTGAAATGTTGCTGGAGCATTACACAAGCCAAATGGTAAAACATTGTAAGCATATGTGCCCTAGGGGCAAGTAAAAGCTGTTTTGTCTTGGTCCTCTAAGGCTATTCTGATCTGGTTATAACCACTGAAACCATCGAGGAAGGAAAATGATGATTTCCCAGCTAATGTGTCCAAAACTTGGCCAATAAATGGCAATGGAAAATAATCTTTAAGGGTGGCTTTATTGAGTTGTCTGTAGTCAACACAGATTCTCCATTTGCCATTTTTCTTGGGCACTATCACTAATGGAGATACCCACTGGCTATCAGACATGGGATAAATGAAATTGACTTTTAGTAAATTTTTCAATTCATCTCTTACAATGTCCTAAAGCATAGGGTTCATCCTTCTAGGTGGCTGCCTCACTAGTCTTATATTAGTGTATGTGTAAATGTGGTGAGTGCAAGTTTTTGGGTGGATTCCTTGCATGTCAGTGTAGTCCCAAGAAAATTCCTTTTGGTATTTTTTCAATAATTCAATCAACTTTTGTTCCTGAGATGAGTCTAGAAGTGTTCCAATGTTCAATGTTTTTCCTGGACTGATCTCTATGGTATTGCTTTGTATGTTTGTCATGGAATGAATAGGAAAAAATTCTTCAAACAATGTTTGTAGAGACTGGATGGTGCAAGTTTCCTGGAAGCATTGTGCTAGTAGTTGATATACAGCATTATATTGTTCATTTATTAATTCCTCTAAAATATCAGGTTGAGAAATAAACAAATCTACCAAATCTTCATTGTTATCCTCTTGAAAATCATAGATTTGGTTAATGCTCAAAACATAGTAAACTTCCTCTTTGTCATTATATTTGTCATCAAGCCAAAGGTTATGAGCTATTGCTAGAGATTGTGTTGATGGGTATAAGGTAATTTTTTTTCTTTCTGTCCCTCTAGAAATGGTCATGTTTCCAGATCTACACCCAATAAATGCATCAGTAGTTGCCAACCATGGCCTGCCAAGTATGATAGGATGTCCTCCTAAATTGGACTTTGGCTAGAGTACTAGGAAGTCTACTGGATACTCCCAAGAGTCTACTGAGACAATTATATCTTCCAATATCCCTTCAGGAATGACTTTGGATCTATCAACTAATTCCAGGACAATTGGTGTTAATTGAAAATTTATGAGCTGTAGTGTTTTCATTGTTTCGAGTGTCATTACATTGATGGCAGCTCCAAGATCAATCAAGATATTTGGAATGGAAATTTTGTTAATGATTGTGGTAACTCTAGGGATACCAGGGTCAACATACTTCTCCATTGAAATAAAATTTGACATAAGGCCAACTAAATTTCCAATGACATGAATGGTTTGTGAATCAAATCATTTCTTTGCAGGCTTTTCGAGACATAACTCTTTAATGGATTTGGTGTATATTGGAATGTCTTTTATTTCCTGTAGTAATGGAATTTTCACATAAAAATTCCTTAATTCATCTAGAACATCAAATTGAGGCAAAGGCATTGGTAGTTTTTCTTGGATCAATATCTCAGGAAAAGGAGGTGGATTCATTGTTTACATTTGTTTGTTTTTTATTTCATCATCTTGTTTTCTTGGAAGTTCATCATTCTTGTTTTCTTTTTTCTTTGTAGCTACTGGAGGTTCTGTTTGGAGAGTTATACTAGACCTAATCTCAATGTTTTGCAGAGGTAGAATGGGGTAATATGTTCCCTCATCTACACTATATGCTGGTTTGTTTGCTCTATTATTTGGGTTGGCTAGAGGTTGAGAAGGTATTTGAGTAGGTCTAGGAGGCTGGTTAGAGGTTAGTTGTAGTTTTGGTGGATTTATTGGTGGAGGAGAAGGTAATGTTTGTTGAGGATTTTTCGGTTGATGGACAACTTGCTGTTGAGAGTATTGCTGAGGATATTGCTGATATGTCTGAGGATACTGTTGGTATGGCTGAGGATATTGTTGATATGGCTGAGGATATTGTTGATATGGCTGAGGATATTGTTGAGGATATTGCTGATATCCTCTCCATTGTTGTTGTGGGTAAGATTGTTGCTGCTGATTAGAACAATTTTTCGAAGGCATAGGAATGCTACAAGAATTCTGAATAGGCATTTGATCATATGCAGGAAATTGTAAATTTGGATTTTGAAACATACCTGAAGGTCTCATTTTCCATGATCTTCTAGCCCCCATGAAATACAAGTTCTCCATTTATGCATTAACTTCCAAATTTTAATTCTGAAAAACCTTGATCTTAAAAAAATGAAAAATATCATGATTTTCTGTACAAAAGGCACAAACCTGAATATTTTCTAAAGGACACTCCTTCAAAGCATGCTTTTTTTTTCATTTTGGACAGAAGACAACCATCAATTGGTCTTCTTCTTCTTGTCTCTTCTTTGTTTTTAATGTGTCTATTTGATTTCACAAGGTGCTTAATAGGTCCGTTTTAAATTCTTCAAATAGGTTGCCTATTTCAGCCCTTGTAACACTTGTTGTGGCAAATTTAGTAGCTTTAGATGTCATAGTTATTTTTGCATTCCTTGCTTTGCTTCTAGAATAATTTTCACATAAGTCTGCGATCTCATCAAAGGGGAGAGTAGAGATATCATGTTTACCCATTAGGTTATGGTCATCTAAATATTCTTCTCGGATTCCTTTTAAGAATATTGTTCGAATAAGATCATTAGACATGGTTCTATGCTTTGATTTTTGCAGATTATATACAAACCTTTCCAAGTATTCTTCTAAGGTTTCATATTCTTGTTGATTCATTCTAAAAATGTCATCTTTTGAATCCTTTGATCGATAGTAAGGTTGATATTTTTTTAAGAAGATTTGCCTCATACCATTCCAACCAGTCACTGCATGTTCACCTAATCCCATAAACCAACTAAGTGCTGATGCTTTTAATGTGGCAGGAAAGAGTCTAAGTCTGTGTCCATCATCTGTATACCCATAGGTTTGACATACTATATCAAATTCAAATAAAAATGAATCATGGTCTTCAGATGCCATGCCATAATAATTTGGTAATACAAATGGGGGTATATTTTTCATTTTAATTTCTTCACCATTGTTTTCTTCTTGAATATGAAATTTAAATGTTGACTCCTCTTCCTCCCTTGGGTTTTGATTTTGATAATTTCTTTGTTTTTGTTCAAGTTCTCTCTGTCTTTGTTCAAGTTCTCTTTGTCTTCTCCTTTCTTCTTGTTGTCTCTCATATTCCATAAGTTGTTCTGCAGTAGGTCCTCTTGTTGATGCTCCTCCTTCCTCAGTCATTTTGATAGGTTGTTCTTCTGATTCTTCTTCCTCAGTGTCAATTTGTTCAAAGAGAGGTTGTTATTCTAATTTCTCTTCCTCTTGAGACTTTTCAGGGTGAAAAAGAGTTTGTTAGGTTCTTTTACTACTATGTTTTACTATAGAAGATTCAGGTAGATGTTTCCTCTTTGTTTCATAAGCTAATATGATTTTTCTTTCAATAAAAGTAAGTCTCTGGCCTAATTTTTGTTTTTCCTCAAGTTCTTCTATAGTAACCTTTCCAGCTGGTGTTGTAAACTCAACCTTTTCTAAAGTTTCTGCTCCCAATGGTGGATTAGTTTTTGAATGGGAGGTTTTTATAAATCTGCCTTTTTCATCCCTAGGTTTAGACATAAGGAATCATGGCTTAACAAAATGAAAAATTGAAACTAAGTCTATGTTTTTGTTTGTTTTGTTTTTAGATTTGTTTTTGTATTTTTTATTTTAAGAAAATACTTCTAGTTGCACCTCCCTAGCAACAGCGCCAAATGTTTGGTCCAATCTGCTAGTGTAGATTAGGCTTCAAGTTCTTGTCAATCTGAGTAGGTACACTTAAAGGTACTTATCTAAAATATATAGATCTAGAAATATTTGGTTTCCTAAATGAGAGTTTAGTGTGTTGGGATTCAATAATCTCTTACAAGAGATTGTTCTTTGTCTCCTTCCACACTTGAACACTTCGTTAAACAAATCTAATCTTCTAAAAAAAGAGTTCTTATGATTTGTCTGAGATTCTAGTTCTCTTACAAGAACTTAATTCACAAAACCTCTTCCAAATTCTTAGATTAACACACTGAAATCAGTTATCTCTTCTAAGTCTCAAACCAACACACTCATCAATCATACCTATTCAAAACAGAAATCAAGGTAATAATATTGAAGTCAATCAATAGTTAAATCCTCTTACAAGGTTCATTCATTAAACTATTAATTGAATTTTGCAATTATAACCATGAAGATCAAGCAGAAATAATAAATGAAACAGTAAACACAATTTCTAATTAAGATTCATGAACTTACAACATAAGAATTAAGTAAAAATGCACTATTAGATCTGACTATACAGATGTAAATGAAAAACATAAAGAAAGTGCACCAGCGCTATATGGGGGCCCTCCATACGTTGCAAGCACACTTGAAGTAACTCAAATGAAGAAAACGATAGACTAAAACACCATGAAGAACCGAATCTCTGTCTGTATTAAGGTCTGAAAATCAATTACATAAATAAGAGTTTTTAAGCTTGGCACATAAATCTCATGTCTTGTCTATGTGTGTGTAGCCTTCAATCTTTTTCTTCTAAGTATTTATGATTGAATTACATAACAAAAGGAGGCTATTCACATTATTCAAAATCCTAACTGACTTCCCAAAGGAGTCGAATTAGTTTAGATCCCTATTTACAAGAAAAATATCAAGTCTGTTTATTAATTATTCAGGATTTTCTACCGAAATGGCTGGGTTTGACCAGCGTTGACCAGCCACCTATGGACTTCGAATCTGAAGGTGAACAGATTTTTCACCATCCTTGTACATTCAGGATTAAGCCCTCAATATTCGATTTGATCCACCTGTCATGCAATGTGTCAGAACATAAATCCATTATAGGAAGTTACAAGAACCTGTAATTTCTTGAAAAATTCTAGTTTTAACACAAAAATTCCCAAAATTAATTTCAATGTAAAAATAATAATAATGGCACCATATTCATCAGTTTCAAAGGGATATAAGAGTTTTATGAAGGTTAAATGAGGAAAATGATGGGTAAAATGAAGCTTTTAGGTAAAAAGATAAGTCATGAAATGGTACCAACACTCATTACAGGCCCAAGCGCAGCCTGCCACACCTCCAGAGGTACGAGCACAGCGTGCTGCGCTGATCACAGAAGCTATAGACACAATTACGAATCAACTTACTCTAGGTACGCAGTTGCTCGAGGCAGCCATGTAGCTCAGGACATCGGTCTAGTTTAACCCGTTTCTTCAGAACTTCGAGAAGGACTTAAGATATAATGAAGCTACTTTTGATCACATCGAAGCTACATTGCCCTCCCTCGTCCCTGCGCAGCTTCTGGCACTCTTGAAGACCAGCAACGCACTCTGAGACATGATTACGGATCTCTGACGAGCAAAGCATGCCATCGCAAAGCGCTTGAAGCCCTGGGGCGATGCCGCCTTCCAGATATCATAGGGTGCTCATGACACAATTGCGTGACTCAACCAGATATTAGAGTGGGTTACCACGGCTACTGAAGAACCGACCTCTCAGAAGCTAGTAGACATTGCACAGAGTGCTACTACCCTGAGCCAAGAAGTGTTACCTCCGCTGATCATCGCCATCAATACCTTACATGCATAGATAGAGACCGCATCACCACAGTGACTCGGGACGAGTCACAATATTGTGTTGGGGAAATGTTGGAATAGGGTCTCCTCCAAGCTATGAAACTGGTCCAATTTTATATAATTTTAATTATATTTAGTCTAGTGCAGGGGTTTGGGGTAGGACAAAGCCCCGAAAGCATTGTAATGGGTTAAAGGGTAGATCTGGAATCCGCAAACCACGGTTTGCGGACCATAGGAATGATTAGGCTAGATTGTTATAAATAGAGGAACATTTTGAATTGTAAGAGGGCAAGATGATGAGCTCTTAATGCAAATTGCTGCTTAATAGATCGTTTTGGGTTTTTGGGAAGGGAATCCAACTGACTGTGTGCACGGAGAGCCCAAGTCCTGCTGTGTGCGGACCCTGCTGCTCTGTGCGCAGGTCGGGCTTGGGTATTGTAAGAGGGAATTGATGGATTGAAGAATAAGAAAGGTTGTTTTGAGTACTAAATCTATGTGCACTGTTTATGTGAATATGTGGTAAATGCTGTGATATGCATATTCTATGTTAAGCTGCGATAATATTGTGTAAGTGGTTTTACTACACTTGGATCTGTCTGTTATGTTTTATGCAATACTGCGCTACTGTCTTATAAGTATATAATTTGTTGAGAACCGTAGCATAACTGACCTTGTGCATGTAGATGCGAAGAAGGCCTGTAGATCTGACTCTGAAATACGTGATCTGGTCATTATAAAGCTGGACGCAGCTCTTCTTGCCTTACCTATCCCTCCTTAGGGTGCGGAAACCTGGTTCCAGCACCCACCCATACTACTTTGGGTGAAACTTTGACCTGCACAAGTAGGTCACTGCTGAAAGGGCCAGTAGTATAGGGTTTTGTTGGCAAACCTTAACCTCTGAACCTGGGTCAGGACCCCTCAAGCCAACATAGCCCCTTGCCTTAGATATTGGAGCTTTGTAGCTCGAAGGATCCACTACAAGAGATTTATCACTCTATCTTGTACTACTACCAACACCTAATAAAGGGATAAATCTCTCCATTATTGAGTTATTAGTGTGTTTTCTCTATTGAGCATGTTTCTTGTGCATTTTGTTTTGTTTTTGTTTAATTTTTTATGTAGCATGATATGTTTCCATTAACTTAGCTTATTACAGGTTGAACTTCTTCCACTAACATTTGAATAACCACTTTGACCTGTGTCTTGCATGTAGGTAAGCAAACTCCCTGTGTTAGTGTGTTTGGTACACGCATGTACGAAATCACACCAACTTAAGGGGTGTTGTTTACCCTCTTAAGTTATTGGTCACAGGAAGAAAAGATATGGAGTCAAGCAAGTTAATGTAACATGATAGAACATAAAAATACTAGATAGAGAAATAGCATGCATATTCAAACATAAAAATTAAACTAAAACTAAAAAAAATAAGACAAAAGCTCTAAATAGAGTCAAACAACTGCAATAATCCAAACAGCGATGCTTACGTCCCCTCTTATTGAGTGCTGGTAGGAAATGAGGATGAAACTTTAACCCACTTGCCAAGGGGACCTTAGAACTTGGGGTTCTAAGTCTCGATGCAAGGATGTCTTTACTTCCAAGCTTGCCTCGGTGCAAAGTCTCCCTCTATCTAATATGGTGGACTAAAGTTGTTGGATGGCCAACAATTGAGTCCCCTCTATCTCTGCGCTGGATCACACACTGCTGGTATTGCTTGGGGAAATTCTGGCCAACATAACAATGTGCTCTCAAGTTGTTCATCTCTTTGTGGCCTTTTATAGGAGAATTCAAATCCTCCTTCCCTCTCTTGGTACATTGTGGATGGTGACCCAAGACAGGGGGATGATTCTATTGTGTGCCACATTTATTCCATTGTGTGCTCCCTTGATGTCCTAAGGAGGCTTTGGTGGCTATCCTTAGGTGGCTTCACGTGTGAAATAACTATCGTGGAGTGTGATTTTTGTGGTACCAGAAAGTGACTTCTGCCACTCCTAGGATTGCGCGCTTTTCAGGTCAAAAGGTGTGCAAAGGCGCTCTTATTGAAGGTTTTTTCGCACAAAAGCATTTATGACTTGCTCAAATTTGATTTTTCCTTAGACCTTAGATATTTTAAAATACTTTCCAAATTCTCTAATGTCTCTTAGCCCTATAAATCCTTCTGCCTGACATTAAATAATGTCATCTTTTCTTGTACGATTTTCCAGTGTCAACAATTTCCCCCTAATGTGTGAGGTCTAGGAAAAACTGTATAGCCAAAATACATTATATTTTCTTTTCTGTATACCGTGCGTAGAGAGAGAAAGACCTATGTGTAGCTCGTAATTGAAGACACCTTGCACCGGTTCGAAGAACAACCATGTCTTGTGGGACCCTTGTAAGAAAATATAATACAATATATACAAATTTTGTACAAGGCGGGCATGTCCCATGCTCGTAATGCTGTGGCTAGTTAAAAAAATCTATTTGACAGATACATGCTCTATCTATATCACTAATATGGTAGTGTTCTGGTGGTTGATAACGACGACTTCTGACACCCTCAGGGGCATTTTTTTCTTTTGAAAATAGGTGGAGCGTGGCACCCATATGTGTAAAATTGGTATGGCATATACCTGCGCATTGTATGTATAAGTGCTGGCTGGAACCTTCTAGTGTAAGAATTGTTGAAAGAGATGCTTATGAAGGCATGGGTCTTTGATGAATTTGATCAAAGTGCAATGGTTGTAAGGTACGATAACATCTTGACATGAAAGCATGCATTTTAGTCGAATTTCAGGAGGATCATTGACATCTATTGGAAATGATCATTGATGTCTCCCGCAGTGCCACCCGAAGATGCCCCTTTTATGGAGGGGGGTGATCCAAGGTACCACTTCATTTTTGGAAAATAGGTGTTGAAGTCGACAAAAAGGAAGCCTTAACTAAATGAGGGGTCGCTGATATGAAGGATCAGGATCTTGGATGTGATGGGTTTAACATAGGCATGGTGGCGAGGGGTGACTAAAAACTGATGATGGGGATTCAGTGGCCCAAGTTCAGAGTATAATAAGTAGCTTGGCGGCAATCATAAATATTTCTATGGGGAAATCCCTGGAGTCAGTAGGACTTCTAGGGTGGGTATAAACTAGTTATTAGTGTCATGGTGGCTTTTGCATGAGGGTGTGATATTCAGACCAAGGGTGTTCAGGGACTGCTGCCATGGGAGAAAAAATGAATGAGTGGGTGGGGCACGTAGTGCACCATTTGCGGTCTTTGTACACTTACCAAAAGAATAAAATAATAGGGTTTAGTTTGTAGAAAACACAGAGACGGGTGCCCAAAAACATGAAAGTGCTCACTGATGACACGAGGTAGGTGTTTAGCTGAGGGTGGGGGCCCCATTGGTTGGTCTCGTGTGTGAGGTTGATGAAGTGGATGAAAAAGTATCGCAGATGGGATTATGATGATGCAGGTATGGTGGGCCAAATGTGAGGCGTGGTAGTGCGCTTTTGATCTGCTCATACAACCTAAATGTTCGGGAAAGGGGTTTTATTTCGTATGGTAAAACTTGAAATTATGCATGTTGGATGGATGGGCAGGAGGTGCTTCCCGGACTAAAGTGGTATGGCCATGGAATCACTCTTGCTGTGATATATGGTCTACTATGGGTGAGGAGCGTCGTGTAGGGGAGGCTCTACTGACCAACGAGGATGTTTATCATGTGAAGGGCAAGGTGATGATAAACACGGTCGAATATGTGGAACCTATGGTTGATTTGTGATGGAGAAATGATGTCAAGATATGTATGGTTTTCTGGGACTCTATCATGATGGGGGTAGAATGATACCTACTCTAGAACTTTCAGTGGATGGAGTTGTGGATGGTTTGCTAGCTTTCCTGAAAAAAAATACCTCAAGTGAAAGCATCTTCTTTATCAAATATTATTGAAAGTCATGAGCTTTAAAAACGAAGATGAGAGAGGGCATACCTGCCGGCGCTGAAAAATTATTTTTTCAGGAGTGTGAATGTGTGGCATCGCCTCTGTTCATTATGGAGCGCTGATCACAGTGCTAATTTAGGTTCGGAGAATGAACCTTCTGATCTCTGGTATATGGTCCTCCAATTTTTTTTGAAAAGGGCGATATATAGGTGAATATGTCCCTAATTCAATTCATTTGTACTTGTTGATTTTTTGAGAGGTCACAGGCTTCTGCGGAGCAGTTCTTTCTATTGTGGTCAGCCTAAGCACCAAGGATTAGTGATATCATGCCCAGGTAACCTCCATGACGTCCTGCACTTTAATTTTTTCAGTCTGAGGGTGTCGGGGTCCATACAAAATTGGTTTTTATGGATTCTATGTAATTTTTTGCCCTAGATTGTGCAGGCAATCAGGGTAAGAGCGTGCCCTCTATGCACATTTTCTGGGGTTTTGTGTGCTTTAAGCACTCTTTTCCCTTCTTTTGGCGTGCCTTATGTGCACCTATGAGAAATATAGGCATGCCTTCAATGCGTATGACTGAGGGATTGACGTGCAAAAGGACGAGGGAAATTTTTGGATTTTTGCCTACTTTTTCATCTTTTTTTTGTTGCTGATGGGTTCTTGTTTGGATGACAAGTTGTTGTGGAGGGAGTAGGATTGGCCTAAGCTCCATACTGCATTAGACATTGATGGTCAGGCGCACCGATGGTTGGCGCAATGGGGGCTCCTGAAGTTTGTGGAGAACGAGCTTCTTCGGTCTCAAGCCTGACTGCTACGTTACTTAATCTAGCATTGGCACAGGAGGTGCGACATGTTTTTGTTGCATGGGAATAAACTTGCTATTCGTCCTAAGATGGATGTATACTTTGTGACTGGGCTATTTCCTCACGGTGAGGCGTTACGATATCCACTCCCTTCTGAGAGGGTGGAATTGGACAGGTTTCGGGCACGTCATTGTGATAGGGCACCCCTTATAGAGGGGTGCATCAACATTGCCTCGGTGATAGACTTGGCCGAGAAATGCACTCTTGCAGCTATTGTGAGACTCGCAGGGTCATCGGCTCCACATCGGGCATCTAGTGTGCAGGTTGGAGTCTTGCGCTGGCTGAGGTCTGGGCACTTCTTTGAATTTTCCCGCTTCTGCTATGACGGGATGGTGACACAACTTAACAAGGTACGAAATGGATCAAAGCTGTTTGTGTACGCCAGTATTCTATGCAGCATCATGTATGAGAGGGTGGTGTTGTTGAGACCAGTGGTGGCGGTGCCTCCTGGGGGGCCACGGGAGCCTCGCATGAGGAGGTGGGCTCCTGTGATGCCACAAGGGGGTGGGGGTATGGTGGGGTGTTACTGGAATGCCATGACAGAGGCCTAGTTTGAGGTCAACCCCCAGATGTTTCTACCATTCCCATATGCAGGGATGGACTTCCGGGGGGATCTAGAGATGGGTCTCCCTGCTGGTTATGCTTGGGGACCAAAAAGTATGTTTTTATGTTTTCTGCATTTATTTGAGTATATATGTGCTTATGTGTTTTGATGGTGACACAGATATAGTTTTGGTTACTCTTGCAGATGTTGGCGAGGTAGGTCGCCCCTTGGCTCAATTGGTTGGCCACGGTCCTCTTCGGAGACGTCGAGGCGGTCTTAGGGGGCCAGAAGGAGATGCTACAAAACTTCATGGTGGTGGAATTAGTGGTGGTATTGGCCCTTCTAGAGTGGGCAACAGCTTAGCTGCGACTGAGCGATCTCATGCTGATGCGGAGGCAGCACGTGCTAATGCGACAGAGGCTTGCATTGTTGAGCTGACTACCCGGGTGTCAGTTCTAAAGGATGTCTGGGGTAGAGTGGACTTTTTGACCTAGGGGATGCCTTCTCGAGGTTTATTGGATGATCTCGAGGAGGTCTGGCTAGAGATGGTGATGGCCCAGGAGAGGGACTATCGGCCTATTTTACGTCGGGTGGCAGACTCATTTTTGACAACGACTCCAGTAGTGGTACCGAGAGCAGATGTGGGTCCAGGTGCCCCGCCTGGGGGAGCACCACCCTAGAGTTTACTTGTACATGGGTAAAGAACCCATTATGAGGATGCTTCCCTATTTTTGATAAATTTGTGTATCTTTGCGCTGGCCGATGGGTTAGTAACACTATTTTTGTACTCAGACATATACACCATGATATATATATATATATATATATATATATATGAGAGATATTTTTTGCTTCTCTACATGTTGTGCCCCCTATTTCTGTTTATGGATGATGTTATACTAATGGATATCTATGTTTTTGGTTTTTTATGTATGATGGTTTATCCGAGATGCATTCCAGTTTAGAATATTTTTAGCTATGTGATCAGCTGTTTGGTTTTGACTCCTTGGTACATGTGTAAATGTGATGTAGTCAAATTGTCTTCTTAATGTTTTTGCACGCAAATATTTTCTAAGTAGATTTGAATCTCTTGTCTCAAATGTTTGGTTTAACTGCAACACTACTAACTGGGATTCGAGGTAGACATGCATATGGTGTATGCCCTGATGTAGGGCGTCACACATAAGTCCGATGAAGGCGTCATATTCCGCCTGATTGTTTGTTACTGAACCGATGAACACACCATTTTTGTAGAGTGGTGATCGGTTAAGGTGATCGATGACTCAAGTAGTTGCTGCTAAATTTTGAGAGCATCTTGATGCTCCATCAGCAAATCCGAAGTAAGGTTTAGGTTGGTAATTCATGGCAGCACTTTGAGCGCATCTTGTAATAAGTCTTTTGGTCAAAAATTTAAAGTGGTTGGGTTTGTGTACATTAACTCTAGGGAAAGGCCTACTTGGCACTCATGGGTAGAACTTCTTGAGGTGAAGGTCGTTGACGGGGTTGCTGAGGTATGCCCCATCCAGTTTTGTCAAGATGTATGCCCCCTGGTGAAGGAAATGTTTTACGATGTAGGGTCCTTTCCACAAGGTTTCAAAATTTCCTAGCCCTAGTGCTTCTTTTTTGACATCATAGCAAAGGACTAGTTCTCCCTCGGTGAATGAGCGAGGGTTGATGTGGCGGTCGAATGATGCTTTTACCATTTTCTTATGGGCCTTGTTGTGTTGTAGTGACTGTCATAGGCTTTTGTCAACAAGCTCTAGTTGTAATATGCACTATTGTAGAGGTTGGGTATCGTCGAGGAGTTCGATGGTGGCATGCAAATTTGGGATCTTGCGAAAATCAATGAAAAAGCGTAAGGTACCTTGACCTTTTGTGATAGGAATAATGTGGAAATCCTGCAGTGTGCAGGCGGTTGCAATCCTATTTCTGAGATGTGATGATACAAATCGTATGTGGTGTATCATGTCGTTGGTGTTTGGTGGGAGAAGAATCTCCCTGATTGGTCGCTTTTCAACTGACAAGAATAGGATAGATCTGCTCGTCATATCTTCTTAGGTTGTTGAGATTTTCATGGATTCCGAGTCCATGTCATCTTCTTGGGAGAGACAGACTATGTCTGAGTGCAAACTAGTGAGGGCTAACTGGAATCGAGGGATATAGTGACAATTTTCCAGAAGGTGATTGTCGGCGCATAAAGGACATGTGAATTGTGTTGCTCGTAATCCAACGTAGTAAACTCGTTCTATAGGATACCATCTATGGATGAGTTCCAAGGCTACGCATTCTTCAAGGAAGTGACCACGTTCATCACATAGTGTGCAGCGTATGATGGGAGGGGGTATGGTCAGGAGTCTTTCAGGTCATTGTCATTCTTCTTGTAGGTACAGGATGATACGAGGTTCATCTCCAGTAGACTGGATGGGGGGATCCTCTTTACAGGATCACTCGATGGCATGTAAAGCGTCCCTAAATTGCAGGATCTCTGGGAAATGATGGGTAAAGTACCCATAATTGTTGCAGATAGCGCATGCGTGATTGGTACGAAATGCTTTACCTTTACCTTTGGTGGCAGGTTCCTTTTTACGGGAACGTAGCGTTGCGATGTCTGCCTTAGAGCTGAGGAGTGGTTTTAATTCGTCCAGCTCTGGGCAGATATTGGTAGGGTGGCCTATTACATCGCATATGGTGAAAACTGGTGGTTCCTGTTGTATGGCGGGAGTTTCCATCTTCTTTCCTCTCTTCTTGGTTTTCTTAGCCATAATCATCGGTTTTGCAACGAGAATTTCCTTTGTGGGGATTTTTTCGACCATTTCTTAAATAGGTGGGGCCTCCTCAGGATTGTGGGGCTTTAACCCAATGGTAGTGATGTGTGTGGCTCTTGTCTCAGTAGGGGGAATGAGATACCAAACTGATATTGAAAACGATATGTTTGGTAACACTACTTGTTACACCATTTTTTGTTCATCTAACGTTTGACTATTAGATGGACCTAAGTACACCATCTATGACCAATTTTACCCTAAGTAAAATTGCTTTCACTATGAAAAATAACTTAGTAAACCACCTTTATTATGTTGTTTATGGTCTAAACAAGAAACCCCATAAGGAAATATTAAATAAATCTACATTTGTTTGATTTTCCTCAAGGAATAATTAGTTGAACAATAGTTTAATTAATATTCCTGGTCATATTTAATCCAAAACAGGAAAATTAATTAGATAAATCATTATTTATCCTATTATTTTCTAGGAATAATTATTTAAACCTTATTTAAATAATATTCCTTGTTAAATTTGACTTAATCATTCATAAATAATTAAATAAATAATTATTTATTTGATTATTACTCAGCCACATCCTTAAAATAATAAATAAATCATTTATTTATTTATTATTTACAAATAAAGGGATTTGACCCAAGTCAAATTCTTTTTCCCTCCAAAAAATATAACAAAATATTCCATAAAATTTGGATCTAGAATTGGTTAATAATATTTTAATTATGCACCAATATCTAGACTAAATCAATATTTTGTTATAAATAGAAGGGTTATTCACTCACTACCTTTTGTTGCCTAAAGATCACTCTGAATCTATACTTTTGGTCTAACTTTGATCCACCATCATTGTCATATTTTTGTATTTTTTTGTTTGTGAGCTCCCTTTGAGTTCCATTTTTGTCTGGGTTTTCTACACCATCAAGAGAGATGGATTTTAGATCTGAAGTGCTAAGGACTTAGAAGAACCCATCCCATTGAGGAGAACTGGTAACATCCTTCTATGTTTTCCTCCCAGGTGCCATTAATACAAAATTCATTCAACATATTCTTGTCTTGTCTATTGGATGCATGGAGCAACTCTTGTTTTTATTTACTGCTTAATTTCTTTTGATGCATAGATATATATTTTTGTAGCATTTATTTTGGTAAAATAATTGTAGATCTAAAGATATTGGCAGCGATCTTTGCTGTTAGGGCTGTTTGTTATGTGCGGCTAAAGTGAGCCTTTTTCGTAGACTTGCGATTAAGATTCATACTAACACTACTGTTGCCAAAACCTGTTGGGAGACGAAACTAGCTGGGGGTAGAGGAAAGGGGTTTGGGAAGTGACATAGGCTAGAGAGGCTGCCATGGCCATGAACTTGGTGTCATTACTACTTGTGTCCATGTCCTGACTAGCTTCGGTGTTTGATGTGGACAGCATGCACATCAGAGATCCTGTGACGTCGGGTGATGACTCAGTATAATGGGGGGATCTTCTAGGAATGATCCTAGGACAGACAATAGCTTGAACTGTCCAGGGCCATATTCTTGATACCATGAAAGCATGTCCAAGGATGTATCTACATAGAGTAGAATTACATAGGTGTTTGTTAGGGTTCGTTTCTCGCTATGCGTCAATTGGTCGATAGTAATGATGCGATCCTCGTTGGTGAACATCATAATGCTGAAGATGGAGGAGGCTATGGCTAACATGGCATACATATAACTCCGACCAAAGAGTATATTATAGTCCAAGTGAGCCTCCAAGACTTCAATTTCTATACGGACCACCTTTCCGGCTAAGAAAATGGGGGAATTTTGGTAGAGACCGACGAGGGTTGAAGGACGACCATCGTATGTTCTAAGCGTGATGACTGATGGTTTTAGTTCGGGAGACCTTAACTTCTGACAATATTTTTTTGACATGATGCACGTGGATGCGCCGTCGTCAATGACACATTGGTGAATGGTAATATTTTGGACCAACACTGGTATCTGAAAGGCGACCATCGAAGGAATCCTAGGGGTGGTTTTGTCTAAATCAAAAGCCATTAGGCGCGTATCGGCAGGGTCGATAGCACCTAACATAGAAAGAAAGGATTTCTATTGTTTTTGGCATGACTATAATACTTCCAAAGCTAACATAGCAGTGGGAGATTGGGCTAGATTGTCCACAATGCTATAATTATGGGCCACTTTGGAGTAGTTTCCTGCTCACCTATTTGGTCCCTTAGCCATATTTGGCAATGGTTCAATAGGAATCTTTGAAATGGTCAAAGGTGTAGTTGGTGCACTCGTACTAGATCTTGACGTGTTGGTTTCTGGTGGGGTATCATAATTTCGATTCTGTGTTTGAAAAAACATCTCTTCGCCAGTCATGTAGATTTTGTGGCTATTTTTTCCAGAGTCGTTGGGGTTTTGTTGCTGAGTGCTAACTGTGCCTTGATGGGGGAAAGGTTCCTGCATCACAACTGTCTGCTGGGAAGATCCTCCTTGTCCTCAGTTACTCTGCAGCTTCTTCAACTCAGGGAGATTAGGAAAATGGTGAGTGTAATTGCCATACTCACCATAGATCAAACAAGATTGGGTTGTTCGAAGAGGTGGCCTTTTTCTCTACTGTTGGGGATTGCTTGGCTCCTAATTTTTATTTCGGTTGCAGTTGCCTCCAACCTGAGATTGTGGAGGGAATTGCTGGTTGTTGCCCCCTTGTCTAAGATTCCCTTTGGGCTTGTTTTTTCCTTTTTTCTTAACCACGTTAGGAGGGTAGTTCTCCTAGTTATATGGTTGGCGTGGTGGTTTTGGGAAGGTTGTACACAGTTCACTTATGCATTTTTCTGCATTGGTGGGTCTTGTGCTAGGGACTGAGCATAACATGGTCCCTAGTTTTCACATGGCTATTAGGGGGGAGATCTTTCGTCATTATGTATATCTATGTACTGGGTCCCTTGAACCGGAGGATAGGGTCCTCCATGGTGATACAACAACGCCCTACTGGTCAAATTTTGCTAAGGCATATGATGAATTTGAAAACTAGGTTGTGGTACGTTTTGGGTAGAATCATATGTTTAACTAGGGTTTTGACTGCTGTTACCTGGGTAACTTTGGGTCAATGACCCAATTAAACCATCTGTAGAGTTCGACGCGCCTGGAAATTATTTATAAGTTTGCAGACGCGGGGCGTTTCACAAGATATTGTAAATATATCCTGACTGCTTATAAATTAGCTCGAGTTTTTGAGCCTTGCCGATGGCATCGCCTTCAGATATGGTCTTTTGTTGCGCCACATCCTTTGAAATATCTATAGTGAGATTTTTCAGTAACAGTTCTAATAGTACCCGATCATGGAGTTTGGCTTTACATAAACTACGATGCCACTGCCATTCGTGGAGATGGTATGAGATATGGACGGCAGGGGTTTGCCTAAAGTGTGTCAATAATTCCATTCCAGAATCATTATGGATGGGTAACTGAAAATATGTTAGGAACACAGTGGCGAGGGCTGTAAAGGTTCCATGTGTAGCAGAGGGATGCTCCACATACCATTTCGTTGTTACTCCTGTCAGAGTGCGTTTAAATAGTTTCAATCGAATAGTGTCATTAATTATACTGTTCAATGAGCACCACAGGTAGAAAGTCATGACATGATTTCTTGGGTCTTTCGCTTACTTTCCCTTGAAATTTGGAATGTCCGAAGGGAGCTTCGTGGGCATGGGAGGCCATGTAGGGTTGTTTGCAATGGGGTCATTCATCAACTTGATTAAATCTAGTAGATTCAACGAAGGAAGAAAAGGTGACTGCGAGGTTGAAGCCATTCCAACTTATGAAAATGCACCATTCTGGTTAGGAAGAGGGTTTATCTGTGATGTACCCTGCTGTGTATTCTACTGGATTCCTGAATGGGTAGCACTCCTCTTCCCTCTATGGGTTGTGGGAAGAGTGGTATGTGGTGTGGCATTGGGAAACCGACCAGGGTTCCCAACTACAGATGCCCCAATAAAGGACGTACCGATAATGGTGGTAGCATTCCGTCTTTGATGCCTAAATGGAAAAAGACCTGGAACCCCTCCCGATAATGGGGGGAGGTCCAAAAGATGTCTAGATCGACAAGGTCTCATTGGGTCTGTTCTGGTGTCAACTAGGTCTGGCTTTGGAAATTTATTAGAGGATAGAGATTATGATCAAAGAGAAATTCCAATCACATACATAAAACAAAGTGAAATAAAATTAATTATCCCTTTAAATTAATTCTATGTGATTAGTCAATTAAAAAATATGGTTTTTGTTTGTTTGCATATGATACTCATACTATAAGACCTAATCGTCCTCACACACTCAAATGTAACTGGGCCTTGAGAATATATCTTGTGAGTGCTGACACAACATCCCGTAAGAGCTGGAAATGCCCCTAGTCAGCCGAAGAAAATCCACCAAGGTAAGTGTAGAGGATCTAGTGCTTGCCTGCACCATCACCTATAGGGAAAGGATGCCCTAATTTTGGCCACTAAGTACCACCATCCCACATGAGCGTTCGAGTCTTGGGCTTCTTGGTAATTCAGCTAACAGTACCGAGTATCAGTTGGGTCAAGTAGCCCCAATCGATACCTGCCTGCACTGCGCCTAAGCCTAACCCCCTCTGAAACGGGTCTCTGTCGTGCTCGAGTTTTCTTTTCCATGGGCTGATAGGTGGATTTAAAAGCTCCCTAAATAGTCAAATTCTATGTTTCAAGATAAATAATGATCAAGGCGGCTTATTGGATGTCTACCCCCTTGATCCTAACTTAGACTGTAAATTCTTTTATGGCCCCTGTGGGGAGAATTTAGTGAGTTTTGTTAAGTTAGTTTTAAGTTTCTTTGCTTTGCTTAGTGTGTGAATGTGTGTGAGTAAAAAGTGAACACGAATATAGTTTGAACGTGTGGATATGCGATGATCCTTTTCAAAATCCCCTATTAAACTATGTTCTATTGTTCTTGCTCAAAACAAAAACATGTGCGGATATGGGCCGCTTTCTATTTTTCCTAGTTAATCTATGTGATCAACTATAGGGAGATGGTGAGTTGTGAATAGAGAGTGTTCATATGCTTTCCTAGGATCACTGAAGGGTGCAAAGGCAGCAAAGATTACTTGCTCTTCTATCGACAATTCAATCCTAGTCCCGAAATTCTAGTGCAAAAATTGAACTAAACTAATTATTTCACTAGAAAAAAGAAACTAGCTAACCATGCGTGGACTTGGGCCACTTACTTTGGCTAATTATCTAGGTGTTTTGGTACCTCAATTTGCAAAACATAATTTTTTTTGAAATGCAAGTTAATTTTCCTCCCTACTTAAACTACGTGTGAACTTTGCAAAAATAAAATTGAAATAAAACTAACACCAAGCCTACCAAAACCAACTAAGAGTGAGATTTAGCAAGCTGCGGGGTACCTCAACCCATGTCGCAAATTTATTATGGGCTGCCAGGCACTTTACAAGAAGGAAAAGGTAGAAATATGGGAGACATTTCTCATTCTGTCTTTTGCGCACGAAAGGCTACAACAGGCATGATGTCTGTGCGTAAACCAGCTCTAAACACGTGCCTTGGGCGCGCCTATCTGAGAGAAAAATGCGCAAATTCCTACAAAAGTAATTTTTGGAGCTGTTCTGTTTCAGTCTATCACTTGGGATGAACTAGGGACTGAAGGAGAAAAATGGAGCAATTTCAGCCCAACTCCATAGCACAGACAGAGGTCTCTACAAAAAGGCACAACCACATAAACTTGGAAATAAACATCAATGGAATCACCAATCCTGTGTTATTGTGTTTGGTGAAAGCATGTACGAATTCAAATCAACTTAAGGGGTGTGGTTTACCCTCTTAATTTACTGGTCACAGGCAGAAAATATATGGAGTCAAGAAAGTTAATGGAACATGCTAGAACATAAATATACTAGATAGAGAAATAACATGCATATTCAAACATAAAAATTAAACCAAAACTAAAACAAATAAGAAAAAAGCTCTAAATAGATTCAAAAAACTGCAATAATCCAAATGGTGACGCTTATATCCTCTCTTATTAAGTGCTGGTAGGAAATGAGGATGAAACTTTAACCCTCTTGCCAAGGGGCCCTTAGAACTTGGGGTTCTAAGTCTCGATGCAAGGATGTCTTTACTTCCAAGATTGACTTGGTGCAATGTCTCCCTCTCTACTATGGTGGACTGAAGTTATTGGATGGCCAACAATTGAGTCCCCTCCATCTCTGATCCGGATCACACACTGCTGGTATTACTTGGGGAAATTTTGGCCAACATAACAATGTGCTCTCAAGTTGTTCATATCTTGGTGGCCTTTTATAGGATAATTCAAATCCTCCTTCTCTCTCTTGGTACATTGTGGATGGTGACCCAAGAGAGGGGGATGATTCCATTGTGTACCACATTTATTCCATTGTGTGCTCCGTTGATGTCCTAAGGAGGCTTTGGTGGTTGTGCTTAGGCAACTTCAAGTGTGAAATCACTGTCCTAGAGTGTGCTTTTTGTGGTCTCGGAAAGTGAATTCCGCCACTCCCAAGATTGCACACTTTTTGGGTCAAAAGGCGCGCAAAGGTGCTCTTATTGAAGGTTTTTGTGCACAAAATCATTTATGACGCTCAAATTTGATTTTTCCTTAGACCTTAGAGATTTTTAAATACTTTCTAGATTCCATAATGTCTCTTAGCCCTGTAAATCCTTATGTCTGACATTAAATAATGTCGTCTTTTTTTGTACGATCTTCCAGTGTTAACACTCCCTACTAAGCAAAGTGTATTTCATCCACTCGTGCACCAAATACACTACCACAGGAATGGCGACTCCACTGGGGAAAATAAACTTGGTAGTATGACCTTCATGGCCTTTCCCTCACTTCTAGGATATATTGATAGAATTCCTAAACCTCAGGAAGTAATCCATAAATGAAAACTAGGTCCAAGTTTTGCTGATAGTCAAGACCAATAATAAGCAAGGGCATCCACTTCTCCCAAGTAAAAGCTAATGGAAGGAATATTTTTATAATAATATTCAAATGGTAGAATCTACAACATGGGGTTAGAAATAGCCAAACATATATTAGCAATTGATGCCCAAATAATTTGTAACAACATGGTTAATTCATATAAGTGTGATACTTAACACATTCATGCAATAATAATGAGATAACAACTTTAAATTTTATTGTGATGGTGGATATATGTCAAAGAAGAACGTGCTAATTACCATGGACATAAAGAACACATATTATTTCAACATTACCACATTATTACATCAATTATTATAGAATATATGGCCAAATATCTAAGCTAGAGTGGAATATAGGTTACCTTAGGGAACAAGGGGTTGATTTGATGTCATGGAGGCTCCCAAACATAATGAGTATTTTTGTTTGAATGGTGGCTCAAACATGTTATAGATATTTGGTTTCTCAAGGGCTCAAATCAAACTCACACTCATAGTCTTATGCAAAGATAACCCAAAGGTGAAACAACTCAAAGGGGTGAATTTAATGGACACAACGATATAACATATAGTTTGCATGGATTAGGGTTTTGAGTTCTAACAATATCAACTCTTCAATTTTATAAATTACAATAATATGTGCAAACACATCAATGCATGTATGCTAAGCATGACGATGTGAATGAAATTAGCATGTGAATTAGCATAAAAATGGATAGCCCTGAAGTGATTAATGATAAAAACTATAATAGAAATAAGGTCTTGGTAATAATATTGTGAGATGAGTGAGGAATTTCCACTAACAAGTGAAATAGGAAAGGAATTGAATAAAGTAAAACCAAGTCATTACCGATGGGCCTCACCTTGGTATCAGATCATTTCATGCAATGAAATAAGGAATGACTTAGTTATTGTTACATTCAGTGAAGCCAATTAGGATTTTTATCCCTAATCATGCCCATGTAGAAATAGAAACAAGTTTCAAAATATCACATACAAAGTGCTCCAAAGGAGGAAACACATATTTTTTCATGAATGGATCATTTAGTGAGGCCTTTGAGGATCGCTTAAGATGAATAATTCAATCATTTGTCATTTTAATTGGTTTGTATTGAAGGAGAAACATTTTTTTTTAATGAGATACAAATCCCATAGATTAGCATGATTCATTATGAGATGATTAGGAACAATAATGAAATAATGAGGTGGTTCTAGATTCTGCTGAGAAAAGAGAATGAACTTGATCACGATAAACCAAATTGAGCATATAGATTCTATGGATAAATTAGGTTTTTTGTGTGTGTGGAGGGCGAAACCTCAATGATACCAATATTAATCAAGCTTAGGGTTTCACTTATGAGTTGAACACAGATTATATTGATGCTCCCTTTAGAAACTAACTAGAAGTGATTTAAAAAAATGATGAGGTGCAAAGGATTTAAATTTTGATAAACATAAAATCAAACTTGAAAATTCTAGATGAGATTATCTAGTCTATATATCAATGGATTTCATTCCCATATCAAAATAAAAAAGAAATATTTTTGGGTAAGGTTGGTGTAGATACTATGTCTACTTACTAGGCTTGGTAGTACAAAAAAAAATACATCATCTAATGAACATTGATACATCTTGTTGTAAACACCCCAATTACCTTTGTGGTGTGTCCACTTACTAATCTAATTTTTCTATTACTATTAGAAAAATGGGACAATTTTTTTTTGTCTCATATGTTCATTTTCCTTATCAATGCTCCTTTCAAGGGTCTGGATTATTTAATTAATTTTACCACTCTTCTTCTACACCTAAGTATTATAACTCAAATATATATATATATATATATATATATATATATATATATATACCAATTCCAACACTTACCATTATCGTAAGATATAATAACAATACGTTGGCATAATGTATGCCAACTGCCCATACACGACGAGCCCCATGCCATAGATCTGATGGTCCATAATACTTGTGCCCCCAATCAACAAATTGCGACGGGTCAACATGCCCAGATGTTAAAAGGGGTAGGAGTGGCGCAAAATGGTTTATCAAAACTGCCCATCACTAAATATATGACATGGATAAATTGTGACACCCCTCCATCATGTTTATTGAAACCACTACAAAGGGTATCACAAGCATATTTCCAGTTTCCCAAAGCCACTTATGGGTTTTTTGAAATTTCCATAATGAAAATTTGGGGCATGCACCATGAATATATCCATGTAACCTATAATATTTTACCACGGTGTACTAGACTCACATTGTCATACTCTACACATCACCAGGTCCTTCACGTTGTCCCAGTTCTCATCATCCTGACGCTCCCTACACATGACCCTCCTTTGAGCTTTTGGGGTTGAGACCTATGGGGTACGTCATCCCAGCCCTTGCAACCCCAACAATTATCCTCGCCTACTCCCCTTAAACCTTCGGGACACACCATCCCGCTACTTTTCATCCCACTTCCCATCTCATGCACCCTTGTAAATTTTTTGGGGTTAATTTTTTGGGCTAAATTTTTAGGTGGGTCCAACCCTCAGCCAAGAGTGAGAGTATTGGACTCACATGTATGCCATTATGGTCCATGCTTATGTAATCCTACCCATTCCTTGTGTGCCTTTCCTTCTTCATTCCAAGAATGAATTTTTGGCTTGCATGTATAGGAGGACCACTCCTCCATGCGGTTCTCACTTGTGGTTAGTGATGAGTCCCATCAATAGGTATATCTTAAAGCTCATTATGCTATCCTCTAGCCTTAAAAATATCCTTTTCTCACATTAATTCACATTTTTTGCTATAATATGCTTAGTAAGAAGAGTAATAGGCGCATGTCATAGTATGTGGCATAATGTGATTAAATGTTTGGAAAAATAAGCATTTTTGAGGCATTTACTATGCAAGGGCTTCATGGAGACAACCAAGAGAGAATATAGGCAGTATTTTCCACCTCATTAACTCTCTAACTTGGCTTGAGATCACTAAATCCTCACTCACAAGTTTGAATTCACTATCAGCCGAGTAACTCCAAGTGTAAGTGAAGCTCAAGAAGGACCAGATCCACAATTTTCGAGATCAAGGAGGGAATCAATCCTATTGTCAAGGGAGTTTCTATCAGCTACCTTTTTGTATAAATAAAACAGCTAAAAGGCTAATTAGGATTCAAATTTTTTATTCATCTAGGAGTAGATATTGGGCCGAGGGCTTGAGATTGTTATTGTTAACTTTCATGTGATGTATGAGACTACTATTTTTTGTTAATGAGAAGTTTGTTATTCTACTGCATATGAGGTAGTTTTAGACGGTTGAAACCCTTGGGTTTGGGCCCAAAATAGAGGCTTATTCCCTCCTTTATATTTCTTTATTGTTCTTATTTATGAGCATTTAATGTATTTCTCTTATTGCAGTAGATGTTAAGATTTATGAACTCGTGATTGTAGGCTTCCCTATCACCTCTCTTGTGGGAGAATGGTTGGAAATATTTACAATCTCAGTCCAAAAATATTTTTTTATGATTTATTGGAAATAGATAGATGCTAATTATGATTTTTAATGATTACTTTCTGTAACTTATGAGTTAATTGAGTGATCATATTAGTGTTGTGAAATAGAATAGATGTTGGTCAAATTCAACTCATATTTTCCATGACAATTTACCTCATTGTGTTATGATCATTTGATGCATGCATTTGGCTAGTTGTAGGGTTGTGTTGAACTACATGGGTGGGAACATCTTTTCATATCCACTTGGAATTATCCATATTCTCTATTTACCCTTCACACTTCTCCCTAAAATCTGTTTCCAGAGTCATTCTGTTTAGGAAAGTAAGGACAACATGGGAATTTATCTTGGTGGTAGATAGACCTCTGAGAGGTCCTGGGATTAGATAGGGGCCTTCCCCAACCTTCATCCACTCCCTCCTGCCTTCATTGATCTTCTCATGCCCTTAAGACACCATCTCCACCCTCAAAAGGCTCTCAGGACCCATCCTGTAGAAATATAGGGCCTCCTGTAGCAATATAGGACCTCATGTAGCATGCATGTAGCACCATTTTCTTCCACCTATTTTGCTCCCCACTTCAACCTTAACTCATTCAAGATGAATAACGACCTCCAAATTATGATTGGATGATAAAGATAAGCTCCTAGACCACTCCAACCTCCTCTTTTCCTCACTGCAAAACAAAATAGAGTTAATATTTTCATTCATAAGCATGTTACAAGTTAGATTTCTATTTTTAAAGCAAATGTAAACTAGATCAATGAAACATGCAAGTAAGTTACTGATTTGATGAATTATGCAAAATATAGTAGTTTTACTTTTGCAAGTAGATTATCCCTTTATCTTTCATGCAATGTTAATTAGCATCTACAAGTTGAATGAATGGAAATTTCCCTTTCATAGTTAGAATAGGTTTCAATTGTGCTTTTATTATAAGTCTTCACTATAGTTAAGTTGGAGGAAAGGTATCTAAACATCTTGTTCTGATGTCATGATTTAGGGTGACATGAGTAGAACCTACCGCACTGTGCATATAGAAATACCACCTCTAAGTTTGTACAAACCCGGGGTTGATAATTTGATTTGAGGAGCCCTTGGGAGTTGCAACACTCTTGGTGAAATACCAGGGCTCACCACTTTTTGGTGTTATTTCTTGGGAGGTGTCTAAGTAGGTGTTGTTTATGCATAAGCATTGTTTTTTTTTTTTTTTTTTATCAGTCTTATTGCTTTGAAAAAGTGAAAAAAATCCCAGAAAAACTTTTTTTTCATGGCTCGTAGGAGTAAGGATAACCAAGGATTTTTTTTTACCAAAAATCCCCATACCCTCAAGAAGAAAACCTTCATTATTCTTTTGTGGTTATATTTTCCCTCTTTGACTAGAAGGGAGTTAGAAGAACATCTAGGTGAACAACCTTACATTTATGAAGAGCCTATTGGGAAAGAAGAAGATGAACCAACCTCACCTACCGAAACCATGTCTTAAAACAAGAACAATGAGATTTTACCCATCAAAGAAACCAATGGAGAGGCTAAAATGAAGAATATAAAACTTGCTTCCCTTCCACATTTCCATGGATTGAACTCTGAGGATCCTGACACCTTCATGTTTGAGTTTGTTGTTTTCCATAGGACATATGACTATGCCTCAGATGAGAAGAAGCTGAAGTTATTTCCTTCTACCCTTAAAGATGAAACCTTGTGCTAGCTTATGGGTCTAGCTGTAGGCAACATCACTACCTAGGCCCAAATGCAACAAGCCTTCAATGAAAAGTATAGAGACTACTGTATGTTCAAATAAATAGATGAGGAAATCTTCAGGATGACTATTGGACCTCATGAATCCCTAGAGGACTATGAGGAAAGATTTCAACTCAATTATAGGAGGGCCAACTATACCCTTGATCACGAGTCACTCAAGCCAGTTCTTCTCTGAGGGATTAGGGAGGATGTGATGGAAACCCTCAACATGCTATCTAGAGGAGATATCTACTAATTGCCTTATTATAACATCAAAATTGTATTCAAGAATCACTCTAGGAATGCTAGGAAAAAGGGTAGGTCTAGCCAAAGCTTGGTCAGTTCCTCTCCCTCCACAACATCCATCAAGCACGAGATAGGGAACATGTTGGAGGATTTCAAAAGTGAAACATTACATACCTTTTCCTTGCAAATGGATACTATGCAAATGAAAATAAAGCAAGAGAAAGTAGGAAGGACACTAGCTATTTTCTGCCCTAGATGTACTAAAAGACATCCTAGGAATGAATTCCCACTGAATGTCATAAAAGTCTACCTAGTCCATGTAGATAATCATGGAACAGACAAATATCCCTCTCTTCTAGGCCTAAAATATGTATACCAGGGAGGAGTAAAGAGTGGGCTGGAACAATTATGTTTCATTAACCAAAGGAGACCACAAGGACCTCAACCATATCAACAAGGCATGCAAGATGTAGATTATCCTCATTACAATCCAAATCAGAATGCACCTTTCCAGCCTTGGCACCCTTCCACTCATCCATCATGGTCCACACCTCCTCCTTGGTCTCATGCTCCTTCATATTCTCCTCAACCTATAAACCATCCTTTTCATCCATATTCACCCCATCTTCCCAATGGGAAACCCCTAACAAGGGTGGAGGCCTCAAACAAACCAACCTCCTGCTTTACATCCTCCACCCCAACCTCAACTCCAACTAACTCCTCCTACCCAACATAAGAAATCACAAATTTCTTCTCAACCCAATATGAACCCAAAAATTAAGCAAGAAAAACAGGTCTACAATGGAGAGACATACTATCCTACCTATGTTGTGGAAATCCAAGAGATCAACCTTAGGTCTCTTACCTTATGCTTTATCCTCTCCAGTTTCTACACCGCTCCTAGTTACAATATTTATGCTAGGGTCTTTAGTGTGTGGTTCCACTCTCATAATTTAAACATTCTGCGTATGTGTTTGTGGTTTATTTTCCTGCATTTTTGCAAACAATACAGGGAAATATTCAAGAACATGATCAAATTGTATACAATACTTGCAAGATTTTTGTATCGGGTTCAGGAAATCACACGCATAATGACCAGCCTCTCCACAATTATAACAAATGAGATGGCCCCTTCCACAACCAGCTCCTCCTCCTCTTCCTCGTCCTCTACCTAGAAATCCACTGTGCCCAAATGGTGATGCAGGAGAATCTAGTCCTCTACCTTCGGCCTGCAATCCATATGACAGAGCCTACTCAATCATCAGGTCAAAGCTGCGATAGTTATTATCATCATGTCCCACAAGTCGAAAAAATGTGTAGAAAGGTTGTTGCAGCTCCATAATATATTTACAAATCCTAGGGCAGAAGTCTATCATGTGCAATCCATTCACTTAACAAATCACACACCATAGTTTGGGGACTTCACTAGGCCCTACCCCATTCTTAATCAAACTTGATCCTCCAACTTCCAGATAGTTATTATAAATGGGACACTGATCCCCATGATGCCCTTTATATTTATAGCATGTGCACCATACTGCTGCACACACATCCTTTTATTTCTCTTTTCACAAATATTTTTATCTTTGAGTGTAATGCAGCTAATTTTCTTTGGATTTGCTAAGCCCCAAATTGGGTAGTTGGTATAAGTGAGGCTTCTAACTTCATGGTCTACACATCTTCAACCTCTGTCGCAATATTTTGGTGGTTTACGGATTAGCGCAAATGCAACAACAACATAGCAATGAAACATCCTTTGTGTTGCGTGTCATCGATGCAAACCCTCCATCCATGATGACACACTTCAACCGTTGATCTTCCTCCCATACAGATTCATTCACTCCTTGGTGGATCTCCTTTAATTTAGTCACGCATTGAGAATATTATTTTGGCATTTTCAACTGCTCCTTTAATTTGGTTTTAAGTTCATCAATCGTTTCATTAGGGTTGGTTTCCATATACATCATGTACTAATCCAACGCGTGTTATTGCAATGTAGTAGACAAATATGCTTTCTTAACATTATCATTATTGATCTGCTGCGTTGTCCACACAAAATCTGTGATGAACCAAAATTGGTTAACATCTTCATTTCCAACACCCTTGAATTATGCAGCTTTATGGAAGTAGCCGTATCGAATTTTGGTGGTGGAGGTGGAGGTGGAGTGGATGACTTGTTAGTGTGTGATGAATTTGGACGTGGGGTGGATGGGATATGAACTATGGCCAATGACCCAAAAATAATTTGATCTTACAATCCCTCTTCTTTTGAGTACACAGAATCACTAGAGCTGCTTGTTTTAGAATCCTCGTCGTAGTTAGTTTTACCTTTGATAAGGATATAAATAAAAAATTATTCTTGTTCTACTCTATAATTTTTCCTGCTGCGCGTAATTGGGTCTCTTCAGGACATTCACTCAATGTGGTTGCACAAAGTACCATTTTCACATAAAAGATTTTTAATCCACAGTTTAAATGAGCGTAAAAACTTACCTCTAGGGCCCTTGAAA
This sequence comes from Pinus albicaulis, assembly GCA_034641835.2. Classification (NCBI taxonomy): domain Eukaryota; kingdom Viridiplantae; phylum Streptophyta; class Pinopsida; order Pinales; family Pinaceae; genus Pinus; species Pinus albicaulis. The sequence continues at coordinate 1,298,889,664 of CM076584.1, read as the reverse complement.
AATATCATTTCAGCTTAAGAATACGATACAAAAGTATCAATAGAAAATTCAGTCACAAACCCACAAAAAACATTATCAATCCAATAATCTATCATGTGGGTACTTTTGTTGCTATAGTTATCAGACTATTGAACCAACTCAGGAGTACACCTGGTGATCGCGTTGTCCTTTGTACATGTCTATAAATCTGCAAGCTAAGATAACCACTCTTGTAAATTAGTCACAAAGGAAGCAAAGAAAATTGTGTGGACCTCTGTATAGATATACCTTTGTTCCCAATATTCAGCAGACAACTTGGAGTGTCGATTTTCTTGGATTGCAAATTCGCACACCTTCTTATCAAGCTAATCTTGCAGTTCATTCTTCGTCAGATGCCACAACATCAAATATTCCTTAGATAGATCCCGGTCCCATCAATGGAACCATTTGTTGGCTTGAGGGGTCTTGAACCAGGTTTAGAGTGTTTTACGCAACCAAAAAACCCTCCAACTACTGGCCCTTTCGACAGTGATATGCTTGTGAAAACCAAATTCTCACCTGAAGCAGTATGGGGGGGTGTTGGAACCAGGTTTCCATGCCCAGAGGGAGCATTTGATGTGTACTTTACCCTTACTTATCAGATCTAAGGCTTATTGGCCTGTGCGGAAATTCACAGAAACCAGATCTAATCATGGATGAAACACTTGAAAAATATGCGCCAGCAAATTATTATACTTCAATCAAATATAGCTTATCAGAGTAGAAACAATACGTGCGCAATCACATAGATGGTTTTCCAATAAAATCCTTAATGAAGAGGTAACCCTTTCATGAACACAAAGATATTTTCACAGAAAATTAACTCAGATATATGCACATTCAACAGAAACAGATCAACAGAAAATTAATATAGTCATGCATAAACACATAAATTGAAACTGAGTTCACCAAAAATTCTTATTTATTAATCATTCTTCAACCCTATACAATTATTTATTTTTGCGCACACAGTAGTAGAGTCCTTGCACATAGCTCAGGACTAGGTCTCCGCGCACAAAGCTAGAAGGAGCCTTTCTACCTAGACCAAATACAAACTAGATCAAAACATCAACATAAACACAACATCACTAAAACTTAACTGTACTTACTGTCCTTACTCAACTCGACTTCTTAAATATTTATATGACTTCTTCACACAAATACCATGGTCTAAAACGATGGTTTGCGAATCATGGTTTCCCTTTTTACCCATTACAATTATAAAGGAGCTTTGACACACCCCAAAGCCACCTGACTTCTGCGCACAATGCGTTTCAATAAAATTTAACCAAATTATACAAAAAAACTTGCCCTTAGGGAACCCCATACCAACACATATTCTCATTAATAATGATGTAAATTTGAATAATGTTATAATGCTATGTGTTGATTTGTGGTAGCATCAGATGTTCTCTAAGTCTCAAAATTTGTGGAGAGGCTTATACACATGTATTCCAGATAAACAAGAAATTGTTTGGGGAAATTCTACTTGGAGACAATTTTATTTGATAAATTAATTTTTTTTAATGAGACACTAAGTCTAAACTTAGGAAATTAAAATAATTAATGGGTATTAATATAAAGTGTGGGTGTAACTTCTAGAAAAAGTAGATCAATTCAAAAATTAATCTTAACCATTGATTGAAGATATAATCTCAGCCGTTGAAGTCTCAATGAGAAGAATATAAAGAAGACTTGACGGTCGTTTGGAAAGACACACTAAGAGATCAAGAGATCAAATTTTCCGAAGTGAGAAGTGCTCAGAGGAAAACTTTGATCGAGCCATTCTCAATAAGTTGAGGGGAAGAGACAATTTTCTAAGAGAATTCTTTCTCAGTCTGAGAATTATCAACATAGAAGGGCAGAGAGAGATCCAACAGCTCCAACGTAGAGCCAAAGAAGCTAATCCAGAGCCACACAGGGCTATGCAGATGTTGCATAGAGGACAAATAGGAAATCCATATGAAGTAGGGGTGTGAGATCGGGAGGTAGAGATTGAAGATTCTAGGGAGTAGATCGATTCACAAACTGATTGATGCAGTGCCAAGAAGGGTTGACATTGGGACTACGCAGTGACTCCACAGAGGCAGCATAGATCCTATTAGAGGCATCTCATTCAATGGCTAGATCAACCAGGATTTCCATTGATAGTGTGAGGTAACCTCACTAATATTTGTGTCAGTGATATTCTCGGAGAAGATATATATTCTTTGTAACTGAATTTTTCAGAGTGACATTCAGAGATGTATTCAGAAATACATGTTGCTTAGTAATAAAACCCTGAGATTTGTTGCACTGGTTTTCCTGCATTGGGTTTTTTCGGGGGCGTTTGTACAAAAACAATGGTGTCCTATGTGATATTATTTTCTTTGGCTAAGTTTCCTATTTCTGCATAATAATTTAATTAAGTGAAGTCTGCAGTAGTAATTGCATTAGTATTACCAGTAGAATGGTATTATCAGTAGACCAATGTTAATAACTTGTTCATTTTAATAATAAGTAGGAGAAGTAACTTTAGTTGGCTGTAGTAGGATTCCAGACTTGGAATTTTCACATGGTATCAGCGCCAGAAGGGTTGAAGTTTCATGGAAATTCTCTTTCTGAGTGAGTTGACAGAGAGGTAGGGCTTCTAGATTGATATTTTGTCGAGCTAGAGGGAGCACCATAGAGCCTCAACGTAGAGATGGTGGGACATAGTTTTCTGCAGGGAATTTCTTGGGCAGAAAGTTGTCAGAATAGAGAGAAGAAACACAGTGAGGGAATTTTATTCCTCAAGGAGTTCCTATCTGGGGAATTCTGTTCCATAGATATGAGAAGCATATATGAGTGAATGATTTACCACCTCCAGCAGGGAGTGCATAAGCCAATCCAGCGCTGCACAAAGGAGGAAGAAGAGGGAGTAGATTTGACATTCTTGACGACCATGGCAGCTCACGAGCTTAAATATCAGGATTGGTTGGAGGGAGCCTCAAACTTGGAAGGAGAGAATTACATTACTTATAGATTAATATGATACCAATAATTTTGTGATGAGTATGGTAGTTGTTGTTCCAAATCCAGATCCGCTGAAGAAGTACACAACTGATATGCCGAAGGCTAAGAGGCTGCTGCTTGATGGAGTCAAATATCACATAGTGTCCCACATAGCTAGCAAGAAAACATCTAGGAAGATTTTGGAAGCCTTATCAGTGCTATATGAAGGATATTTCGAACAAAGGAAGATGTGCTTAGAGAATAAAATAAGGATGATGAATATGCAGAAAGGGGAGTACATATATATGTTTCTCTTGATATTTCAGGAAATCCATTATCATCTAGCAGTTGTGGGTTCCACACCTCAGCCTACCACGATGGTAAGGATGGCCCTCAACACATTCACAAAATAATAACAGGATTTTGTCTAAATCATCTTTGGCAGAGAAACCTTGTCGATCTGGGAAGAGATGTGGGCTACTCTTTAGGAAGAAGAGCTAAGGAGAAACCTAGTCAAGTGTAAACTTGACAACATTAGTAGCAGTGGGTCGGAGGCAAAGGATGAGGAGGAAAATTGAACCCTTGCATCCAAGGGGTAGAAGGAGTAGTGGAGATGGAAGAAGGACGTCTCGAAGATAAAATTCTTCAGGTGTGGTGAACTCGGTCACTACACAATGCAATTTCCCTTTAAGAAAAAAGAAAAGGAAGAGAAGCATGATTCGAAGGTTGTGTTTTCAAATATCGAAGAATATGAGTATGCCACAAGTTCCCACGCATCTCCAGGAGGGATATGGGGTGACATTAAACTGTAATTTCACAAGAATTTTAGTTGAGTAGGATCCTTGAGGATTCCATCTCTTGGATCATGACCTTGCTATGAGTGCCAAAGATTAGTAGTAGCAGGCTAGAGGAGTTTTCGTTGGTGCAAAGGAGTGTTGGAGTGACAGATGAAGTAGTTAGAAGTGCCAGAATCTAAGCAAAACAATGGAGAGTTACAGTAATACAGAAAGGCACAACACATAGAAGTAACAATGCATTGCTTTAGAGGGACAACATGGGACTAGCAGTAGTTATATTTTTAGCATCGAGATGCATCCTAAACACTTGTTCATATTTTTGGATGTTTTTCAACTGCTTCTCTCAGCAACTAAGTTGCAATGCAGAGTTAGCAGTGGCAGTGGTAGTAGCAGATGCAAAATTTGAGAGGGAGTTATAGTACGGATGCAATGTTGATCGTGGTAAGGTCAGCAATAGTATAGTTGCAGCAACAACGTAGTGGTTGGTGGAAAATATGTCATACATCAACAATGCAGAGGGATATGCTTTAGAGTCGGAGTAGTGTTCAACAAGGCATGTCTACTAGAACACATTCCTCGCTAAGAGGGGGTGTTTATTTGTGGTAGAATCACATGTGATATAAGTCTCAAACATTTTGGAGAGGCTTAGACACATATATTCCAGATAACCCAGAAATTGTTTGGGAAAATTCCACCCAGAGACAGTTTTATTTGATAAATCAATTATTTTTAATGAGACCTTAAGTCTAAACTTAAGAAATTAAAATAATTAAGGGGTATTAATCTAAACTGTGGGTGTAACTTCTGGAAAAATCATGTCAAGTCAAAATGTAATCTTAGCCGTTGATTGGAGATCTAATATGGGTTGTTGAAGTCTCAACGAGAAGACTATAATGAATACTTGAGGGTCATTTAGAAAGACACACCGAGATATCAAAAGATTCTGAAGCAGTTGAGGGGCAGAGATGGTTTCCAAAGAGAATTGTTGCTCAGTAGGAGAATCATCAGCAAATAAGGGTAGAAAGAGATCCAGCAGCTTTAGTGTAGAGCTAGAGAAGCTGACACAAATCCACGCAGGGCTACGTAGAGGCTGCATAAAGGGAAAAGAGGAAATTTGTAGATTTTGTTGAAGAATCGATTTTAGAAGCTGGAAGCTGGGGTGTGAGACCAGGAGGCAGAGATCGAAGATTCTTAGGAGAAGATCCATCCAAAAACTAAGTGACGTAGTGCCCATAAGGGTGGACGTTGGGAATACGCGAAGGCAGTGCAGAGCCTGTTAGAGGCATCTCATTCAGTGGACGGATCAGCCAAGATTTCCAATGATAGTGCTAGGTAACCTCACTAATATTTCTGTTAGTGATATTGTCTATAACTGAATTGTCTCGAGTGACATTCAAATATGTATTAAAAAATAACTACTACTTAATAATAAAACCCTCAAATCTGTTGCACCAGTTTTCCCGCATTGGGTTTTTCCAGGGACGTTTGTCCAAAAACAATAGTGTCTTATGTGATGTTATTTTCTTTTGCTTAGTTTCTTGTTTCCACATAATAATTTAATTAATTGAAGGTTGGAGTAGTAATTTCTTCAGTATTATCAGTAGAATACTGTTAATAACTTGTTAATTTTAATAACAAGTAGGAAAAGTGACTTCAATTGGCTGCAGTAGGATTTCGAACTTGGAATTTTCACACTATGGGGTGAACTTAATATGTTAATGATGAAATGCAATTATCAAAGAAAAGAAAAATATAGCCCTATGAAAAATTAACACAATGTTATATGGATAACAGATGGTAATGACTCTTGAAGGTTGGTTCAAGAGGGATTTGATCTCCTATCATTAAAAGATAAGTACCTTTTAGATTTATGTTACCTCTTTATGATTAATTTCATATTTGAGTTTATTTCTTTTATTATTACTTATACTTCCTGCATGTATATGTGATCATTTGGATACTTATAACCTCTTGATGATATGTGATAAGTGGATCCTTTTTTAGAATCATTTGAGGTGCAGAAAAATATGGTTAGTGCCGGAAGGGAAGAGCTAGTGTTGGATAAGGAAGAAAGGAACCTGATGAAAATTTAACAAAGTGATCCCGCTTCCAATGTAAAATAAGAAGGTGCACAAGTATTTTAATACTACAAGGTATATATGGTGTATTGTTTCAATGATAGGCTTCAGCTGCAATATTGGATGGCAAGGTAATCCCTAAGGTATGATGAGAATATCACCTTCACAAATGGCTCATGCATGGATATGAAAGCAAGTTTGATTCATGGTACTTATGATGAGATGGTGCACTTGGTATAGGAACAATATATTTCTTTTTAGACATGATGAATTTCTTGATTCTATGAAGCTACTTAGAAATATTGATTTTTGATATAGTGGTATACTTGATGTTTGACTAACATCTATCATTTTTAGACATAATGGATATCATAATCCCATCAAGAAGGCTAGCACATTATATATGGTATCTTGATACTAATGATAGTGTTTGTAACAAGCATGGTGACTATGATGATAGAAGTATAACAATGAGATTGATATTCAGGATCTTCTTGTTGACCGTGGTTAGGTTTTGATGGGCTTAGTAATTATGTCATATGGTAAAATTGAATGCCTTGAAGGATTGAGTTATGTGATATATAAGTTATGATGTGATCATGATTCTTGAAGTATACTCCTATTAGCTATTTTACACTAACCCTTGATAAAATTTTGATGTCATGTTCTTATGTAATGATGAATTAGCTAGAGTTAACATGTTATGACCAAGATGAATATAGTATATACTTTGAATTTATGATCTAACATATCTGATGATGCATGACAATATTATATATAGGTTGATGACTTGAATGATGATGAATGAAGTGGATTCCCATTCAGAGGGAGAATATCTCCATAAGACCTCTACACCTATTATAATTTATATGTATAAAAGATTATTTATTGTTGAATTTTTCTGAATAAATAGACAAATATATGATTTTTTTGGTTTGTAGCAAGTTTTGGTATGAGAAGAGAGGGTTTCCATTATTCTACACCCTAACCACACGAAAGAAACATTATCAGTGGAGTTATAAGCCTCACAACTGCACAAAAGAAATCCTATGGGGTCGATTATACCTTTAGATAAAAAAAAACTGAAGCTTTGTGCATAAAATTAGGAATGTGCCAGGAGTATGCAGTCCTATATATATGGAGTAGAAAAAAAAAGGTTCTATGAGTAGGGAAGTTTGAATTTTTTACTATAATGTGAATGTGTTGACTAAACTTGTTTTTGCAGGGGACCAAAATATGCATATCTGTATGCTAATTTGATTTAATCATTGAAGCTAGTATATGGAAATATTTGATAAAAGTTGCAAGGGTTTGACAATATCTCGTTGATCAATATAAATGAGAAATGTTTGGAGTTTTGAGAAGATGCTTAATAGTTCATAAATATGCTTTAGAACATTCACATTATGCTTCATATTTTTTTTACTTATGGATTGATTGAATTCACAGAGATGACAAATTAGGGTTTTGACTTGATATTTGATAGTTTTCCTTGATGAAAGTATTACTTGGGAATTATGAATTTTAGTGGTTAATGTTGGCATTGATTCTCTATATTAACTTCATTTGATTGAGCACATTGGTTGTAGTACAAACTGTTGAAGTATGCAGTAATATCACAATGAATGGATGGAACTTATATGACTTGTCCTTGATGTATCCATTCAAATTTAGTGGTAGAAATTATTCAGGTTACGATCATAAGGATGGATTGATAAATTTACATTTTAAATTCTTTGTTAATAAAAGGTCATTGTAACTTAGTATCTGGATGCCAGCTCCACCTGACATTTGGTCTAAAAATTTTGTCACGGGGATATTGGAAGGAGATTTTATGAATTTGATATTAACATTGATATGACATCTAAGGCTTGATAAGATGACTTAGTTGCTTTTATTGCAGAAAATTTATTTATGTAAGGTTGAGCATATTGGTTTTTTCAATTGTTATGTTTGTGGAAATAATTATATGAAGAAAGCTTCCCGAGCCTAGTATGTTCACATTGAAAATCATCTGGTGAAGCCAAAAAAAATTTCCCATCCAAACCTCTACTTCAAAATTGGTCCAAGGTATGGCTTTGATTTTTGATTTTATATACTGATGGTTTATTCTTGACAGGTAATGAGCCTCTGATGACCAAAGAGGGAGATGGTCTATGAAATTCTAAATGAAGAATCACGGCATGGTGAATTACATTATAAAGTTTGGAAAAGAAAATCTATATTTTGAAGCTATTAAAGAAAGTAGAAATGTAAATCCTTGGACACTATGATTAAATTTCAAGAATTTATGAAGAGATATTGTTGAAGCTAGCTTGGAAACAAATGGTTGATTGAAGCCTTCATGTTCCGTGTGAACACCCATGTGTATATATATGTTTTGTATAGAACAACCTGAGCCAATTCATGATTGAGCCGCCTCTTACACATAATTAGAGGAAATTTTATCCAAAAAGTAGCCTCCTAAGGAAATATAATAAAATAACAGTTAAGATAATAAAATAAGAGTTACAAATTTTGGAAGGAAAAGAAAAAATCTACCATTTTTAATTGTATTTTTAGCTTATCTCCTTATAGATTTACTCAAATTTCAAATGTAGACAATCGTAAGATAAAAAGATGAATTGAGAATTCAACGAGTACCCATTATGCATACTATTGAGAAGACCAACATTAATAAAAATTGAAGATACATCAAAAAAACTTGGTGAACACTTTTTTAATGTATCTTCAATTTTTATCAAAGTAGGTCTTCTCAAAAGTATGCACAATGGGTACGCATTGGATGTGGAATTTAATTTTGCATCTAATGAGTGTCTACACTTGAAATTTGAGTAAACCTATAAGGAGATAAGCCAAAAATACAATTAAAAAAAAGAGAGTAGCTTTTCCTCTTTTCCCTCCAAAATATTTACATGTACCTATTAAAAATTTAAAGTATTTTGATTGGTTTACATATTACGACATGGAAATTACTTGAAAATTTCATTGGCACTTTTAGGCTGAAATCTCCTCTAATGTGAGTTTTTGTTGAGCACCCTTCAAGATATTTGCATGGGATGATCAATTTTTGGTATGAGATATTCCTCCTATGATATGTGACTGGATGTATGTAGTGATAATGTTTTATGAAAAGATATGGATGTTGCCTTAGTATGAGATATTCCATGATATTATTGAATGAGAAGTCCGTAGCTTCAAGCACAGATGAGGTTTAACGTAATGTTTCTAGCATAGATAGTTGTGAGGAAGGTGAAGAAGCTCTTTGGAGAGTTGTTTAAGTAGGTTATGGATATGACATGTATACATTATGATAATAATGAGAGGGATATTATTGGAAGAGAATCCCATATATATTTGGGACTCAGATATATTCATATATTGAGACAGTGTTGTTGTATGAAATAAGCTTAGGCTTGTGGTTGCCACCTCCATGAGAGGGAGGATGATTAAGGTAGCATTTTTGTGATATGTATTTATTCTAATATAATATTTTATTTGAGACATGATGATTACCAGATTTGAGCATGATGATATGTTTCTGATATACAGAGAGCAAGAATGATCGAGAACAATGAGCCAACTATTCCCCCCATGTTTGAGCTATGAGGGTGAGGAATTAAGATAGAGGGCTCATGGAGTTGAGGGATCTCTATAAAATAGGGTCATATATGTTGCTCCCTATATGTCATTCATAGGGTCAAATACATTAGCTCCCCTATCTTGGTCTATGTAGAGCATACCCAAGTTGGTATCATATCGACAAGTTGGGTTTGTTGGGAATATTGCTCCTCGGCTGGCCAACGGGTTGAGATTGTACTTATGGGTGTACAATACAAGCTGATTATGATGCAAGTGTTCTACCACATGACTATTGAGGTTCATTATTGGGAAGATTGGTGGGAAATAGGATGGGTTGAGATGTGCTCCCTTATATCACCTATTGCTCGGTATGGGGTTGAATATGTTTTGCTCCCCCATGAGATTTTGGGTTGAGATGTTCTCCCCGATGTGATTTTTGGGTTGAGATATGCTACCCTATATTGTTTTGGGTTGAGACTAAGATCCCCGACATTGTTTCAGATTGAGATGTGCTCCCTGATGTTGTTATGAATTGAGCTAGGCTCTTTGATGTTGATGTGGGTCATAGAATTGGCTCCCCGCTGATGTTTCCTGGGTATTAGAATTGGGCTCCTCGCTGGCAGTGATTCTAGGTGGTAGAAGTGGCTCCCCGATGAATAGAGGGTTGTAGAATGAGATCCCCTCATATGTCTAATTATTCTTATTTTAGTTTCAATAATGTTCAACACATGAGAAGATATAATTAAGAGATGAGAAAATATGATCAATGATGACAAGATACTTGAGATTGGATATGATTTGATCACAGCATACTTGAAATGATTGCATGATGCAGTTGGAATTTCTCCCTAGCTTAGAGGGAGTGTTAATTTGGCATCTCAGTGATAAATTCCAAACATGGGACTAAATTAGTCTTTTAGGGAGGACCAATTTTGACTATCGAAGCACTCAATTTGGACAAGGGAAATTGTATTTTTCAATTAAATCCCGCATGTGCACATTTGATCAGGTTGGCCCTAAATAAAATTGGAACCCTTGGAAGGATATAAAAACAAATCAAGTGAACCTCATTTGGACACGATCATAATAAAATTTTATATTCTCTTCTTTGGTTTGGCTTGCATAGGTTTGAGGCAATGATCTAGGTGGCTCGAGACACACACAAAAGTCCAAGAGGGCTCATAAGAGGTCAAAATTCAAAGTGGTCAGAACACTCTCGAACCAGGACAATATTGTAGTGCTCATCGTCCCGATTCCAACAACGTGAATGACACTCAAATCTGAGATCATATGAGGGAGATAGAGCTCTTCAAATTTTGAAACAACATGCAAAAAAAGGGTGCCCACAATATGCCACATGGAATCCTTGTTAGGATTTGAGACCCACTCTGTGTATGTGGCAACCAAATGGCCACTAAAATTTTGACACTTAGCACTCTAACATTGACTCTTAACTGTGCATAAAAAGACAAAATAATATTAAAACAAAATCATTTTAAAATATAAAATAATAACCATATAACAAATCACATATGAAACACGAAACCATATGCCAATAGTAAAAAATTCAACGAATTTACAACTTAGGAAAAAGGTGGTTATTAATTAATAAAAAAAAGTGGTTATTAATTAAAAAATAGTGGCTTTAATACATATATATGGTTAATAGTTATATATTACCATTTAATAAAAAAGAAAATACGTTGGGTTGAAATATATCAACAGTGATGCAAATTTAATACACCAATGTTACAAAATCGTAACTGCATGCCATATTAAACACTATGGTCCAAACAATGTTTGAACACCTTATAAAAATGTGACGGTTTAAACTTATCCACTCCAACTAGGGCCGGTGGGGTTGGAACCCCCAACCACCCACAACAAACTTAGCACTTGAACCGTTACACCACTAATTGACTCTTTGCAAATTCCGCCCAATCGTGCTTACTTAAACTTGAATTTCTCATTCAATGGAGGAGGCTGAAGGTGAATTGAAGGAATGTTGAGAAACATTAGAGGCAAAATTTGGAGCAACGCAGGCACAATGGAACCATGATCTATGTGGAACCATGAGTGGCCAGGCAAAACCTTGCCCAGGGAATCTTGAGGGGTATCAAAAAGTTTCCTTGAGGTCCCAAACTTTCCAAAGTCATAATTTGACAAATGTTATGTTGATTTTACACCTCTTGGCGATAGGAATCCAACGGTGATGTCCATTTTAGCAGCAGAGCTTCCCAATTTTTGGCCATTTTCTAGATTGTGGTGACGGTGTCAGATTCTAAAGTGTGGACAGTCGATTTTATGCCTCTCGGCACCACGAATTCAATGGTGCAGCCAGATTCAATATCTGAGCATCCACTTCTTCAGCCAACTTCATGGTTTGAGGTATACACAGTATTGGTGTCATGTGCCTCTTTTATCATTTGTTTTAAGATGCAATATGTTGTTTAGATCCTTGCTTGATGTATGTCGTGGGATCTATGTTTCTACTTCATGTGAGATATATTCACCATGTATTTTTATTATCCCTGTGTAACCTTATTGAATGGATCCTCAGCGTCACCTTGTGTGAGATAATTTCATATTGATAGGAGACCTATTGTGAGTGAGAGTTCTTATAGCGGAACATCTCGTGGAGATACAAGCCACTCATGTTGAGGGCATATATCCTTGTATGACAGAAAACATAGTCCATGTACATCATCACCATTTCTAGCACTATATGAAGCGTCCTATCTCATATTGACACCGAGCCCAAAGACATAGCCCACACTGGGTGAACTCCGTTATCAATGTCCCGTGTTCTTATCTTTTTTATTGTTGTCTTGTTTCCTCTTGCTTAAATCATGCATGTGTGTTATTTTAATGCTATTTTTAGTGAAATTATAACCACATCACAGAAGTAAAATATCATGGGTAAATTTGGTAGCTGATGGACCCGGATCAAGTGGTATCAGAGAAATCTTCTCGCTGATGTGAATTGCGAGCGTGAACAACAATTGGACATGCAACAATGGAGGACGACAAACACATGTACCAGGCTATGCTGAGGATGTCCAAAATGGTGGACATAATGTATGACGCTTATGAGAAGAGAATAGAGGAAGAGGAGAAAGAAATATCAGAGAACAATGCTTCATCCACATCTTCCAGTGCTTATGAATCTTCTTCGTCACCTTCATCATCTTCTCATCATTCGAATGAGGAGATCAACTAGAGTGTTTGGGAAGAGAATTTTGAATTAAGGAGGCTACTACGAGAAGAGAAATAAGAGAAGCAGAGGTTGCAGATTCAGTTGCGAGCCACAGAAGAGGCCTTGGAGAAGTTGAAGTGCAACGAAGGCTTAAAGAAGGCATCATCACCTCCGTCTGAATCAACAATTGAGGTAAAAAATGTTGATTTCTCTTTAGTTTCATATTCACATGCTTTTATATCTGTTGGAAATGTGGATATACCCATTACAAGAACTTGCATGAGACTCCTCACCAAGATGGGATACCAAGGAGGAGGACTTGGTGTTAATGGCCAAGGCATAACTCAGCCATTGGAGGTTGTGCAGAGACCTCTATTCATAAGTTCGGGATACATTGAAGGACAATGTGCAAAGGTGTAAGAAGCTTCCAATGCATGTTTGAAACTTTTGGGGAAATATAATGATGCAAACACTTCACCATCATCCTATGAAAACGCACATTGCAGAGAAAGAGATGAGAAAATATCTTATCACCATGATTTCACCAGTGACCAAGAAGAAAGGTATAACAAGCCTTGGTATTCTAGTGTTCATTTTTATTATAATCATGTCGCTAACAATGAACATAGATCATGGCATAAAAAAACATGCACTTTTTGTGGATTACATAACCATGTATTTGCTGAGTGCTAGAAAAGAATGGCAACATGAAAGAGGATGAGGCATGAATAGCCTTATCCACCATCGGAAAGGAAGAAGGTAAAGCAGGTCTGGAGGAAGAAGACTCATTGCAGTCATTGCAGTACAAGTGGCCATCAAAGAGCTACGTGTTGGAGGTTCCATCCAGAGCAGCGTCTTAAGGACAAAGTGTCCATGCATGAACTAGTTGAAACAGTTGTTCGACAAGCAAATGCGCCACGGAGAGATGACCCATTCAATTTCATAAGTGAGAGATGGTTTTTCTAGGTGTGGTAGTGTGTCATGGCCTTATTTTGTAAATCATGTGTTGCAATTTAAAATGTAAAAGTGATGATGTGTTTTCCATCACTTATGAAGCAACAATGATGTTTTGGCCTTGTATTGATAGTTGGGGTATTGATTCCATTTTGTTGTAAACTTGACCACAGAGTATGAGTTATAAATTTGTGGCAAGTATGGGATGCTTGGGTCATAGATTGGTCACTTAATTAACCATATAATTTTCAAAATAGTGTACTACATGTTTGCAGAAGATGCATGTGTCGGTTCATCGCTTATGGCTCTGAAGGACAAAGGTGAAGGAGAAGGAAGGGTGATCTGTGAGGACACTTGTGGTGCATAAAATGTACACAGTGGTTGTAGATTATGTTCATGCTTTTTGTGGACCAAAATCTCCTCAATGGTGAGGATTTATCTAGGTGGCTCCAAACACACAAAGAAGTCAAAGAGGGCTTAGAAGAGGGAAAAAATCAAATTGGTCAGAACACTCTCGAACCAGAAAAATATTGTATTGCTCATCGTCCTGATTCTAATGGTGTGAACAACCCTAAAATCCGAGATCATATGAGGTAGATAGAGCTCTTAAAATTTTTACAAAACACACAAAAAAAGGGGGCCCACAGTATGCCGCATGGAGTCCCAGTCAACATGTGGGACCCACTCTGCTTATGTGGCAACCAAATGGCCACTAAAATTTTGACACTTAACACTCCAAAATTGAATCCTAAACCTGCATAAAGAGACAAAAAATATTAAAAGAAGATCATTTTAAAATATAAAATAATAACCATATAAAAAATCACATATGAAACACAAAACCATATGTCAATAGTAAAAAATTCAATGAATTTCCAACTTAGAAAAAATGTGGTTATTAATTAACAAATAATGGCTTTAATATATATATATATATATTACCATATAATAACAAAGAAAATATGTTGGGTTGAAATATATCAACGGTGGGTTGGTTGTCATATTTAATTTGGTGCGCTTGTCATTTCAACCATACAGAACCAAAAATTTCAATGCAAATTTAATACACCAATGTTACAAAATTATAACCGCATGCCATCTTAAACACTATGGTCCAAACAATGTTTGAACACCATTTAAAAAATGTGATGGTTTAAACCTATGCGCTCCAATTGGGGTCAGTGGGGTTGGAGCCCCCAACCACCCACAACAAACTTAACACTTGAACCGTTACACCACCAACCGACTCTTTGTAAATTCTGCCCAATCATGATTACTTAAACCTAAATTTCTCATTCAATGGAGGAGGTCGAAGGTGAATTGAAGGAATGTCAAGAAATTTTAGAGGAAGATTTTGGAGCAACACAGTCACAGCGGAACCATGAGTGGCCAGAGGGGCAGAACCTTGCCTAGGGAATCTTTAGGGGCATCAAAAATATTCCTTGAGGTCCTGAACTTGCCGAAGTCAAAATTTGACAAATTTTATGTCGATTTTACACTTCTCGGTGACAGGAATCTAATGGAAACATCTGTTTCAGTAGTAGATCTTCCCATATTTCGACCATTTTCCAAATTGGAGTGACGGTGTTAGATTATCAAGTGTGGACAGTCGATTTTATGCCTCTCGACGCCATGAATTTGATGGTGCAGCCAAATTCAACAGCTGAGCATCCACTTATTCATCCAAATTCAGGGGTTGAGGTATATGCAATATTGATGGCATGTGCCTCTTTTATCATTTGCTGTGAGATATAATATGTTGTGTAGATCCTTTCTTGATGTATGTTTTAGGATATATGTTTCTACTTCATGTGAGATGTATTCGCCATGGATTGTTATGATCCCTATGTAACCTTGTTAAAGGGATCCTCATCATCACCTTGTGTGAGATTATGTCATGTTTATAAGAGGCCTATTGTGAGTGAGAGTTCCTATAGCGGAACTTCTGGTGAAGAGACAAGCCACTCATGTTGAGGGCATATATCCTTGTATGATAGAAAACATAGTGCATGTACATCATCACCATTTCCAACACTATATGAAGCGGCCTACCCCATATTGACACTAGGCCCAGAGACGTAGCCCACACTGGGTAGACTCCTTTATCAAGGTCTCGTGTTCCTATGTTGTTGATTGTTGACTTGTTTCCTTTTGCTTAAAGCGTGCATGTGTGTTCTTTTAATGCTCTTTTTAGCGCAATTATAACCACATCACAAAAGTAAATGATCATGGGTAAATCTGGTAGCTAACGAACCTAGATCAGGAAAGGTCATGGAGATTGGCTGGCACAGGTCTGAAATTGTAGGGTTTGAAGCTTGCATCTCTATTTTTAGGGTTTTGGGTCTTAGTCATAGTCATGTCATGGAGAAATTTAGATTTCATCTGCAAGAATATCATGGTGAAATTTCAACTAAAGCCTTTCAGCCACATGCATGACACATCTTCCCTGAGACTAGAAGCTAAATTTTGAATTTTTGAGTTGACCAAAGTTTTTTCCTGTTGATCGTAAAGTTCAAAAATTGGCTACAGATAGTGACTGTTGATTACAGGTTCCTAAATTAGGATTTTTATTGTTTGCATTGTTGATTTCATCTCATGATTTTTTTGTACTTTTTCTTTGGATAGGTTTATAGTTGAAGATATGGATCATTGTACTCTCTCTTTGTTGAATCATTCAATGAAAATCTAATAATAGGAAGAATTTGAAAGTGTTTTCCCCATAGTGGGTTTTTCCCTAGTCTCTGATCAATCCTGGTGTCTCTATATGTGAATCCTTTTCTTTTTTGTTCCTTTATGTTCTGTTGCATTGATGATGAT
This sequence comes from Pinus albicaulis, assembly GCA_034641835.2. NCBI lineage: Eukaryota > Viridiplantae > Streptophyta > Pinopsida > Pinales > Pinaceae > Pinus > Pinus albicaulis. Next base: position 1,298,873,249 of record CM076584.1, on the reverse strand, counting down.
ATTTTTCTTTCTATATAATTGCATATGTTGTTGAATAAATATTTAAATCTGAATAATGTTATAATGTTGTGGGGTGAATTTTATATGTAAATACTGAAATGTAATTATCAAAGAAAATAAAAATATATCCCTAAGGAAAAATTAACATATTATAAGAATCCCTTACAATTCCATCCACTTTTCAAGGCCCCTCAACCACATTCCCTAGAATTTAGCTTCCCATAGTTATCCCATTCAAATCATCCTATTATATATCATTAGCATACTCATAATATTTTCGCCAACAAACATGATCTACACATTTATATGAAAATATATAAGTACAGGAATATGTTTATCGTTCATGCAACAAATTATAAGTAAAAAATCTATTATTTTTAGCAAATAATCCACAACAATATGTGTAACAAGAACACATCATAATATATACAACATTTATTCACTAATCATATAATTTTATAATTTTGGAATACTTTTCTCACACTCTTCTTATGTAATTAACACAAATTGGCTATAGAACCTTGATGCTCTTGCCGGCCATAAACCACACTACTCCAAGACTCTCAACAATGAGACATTCCAAGCCGAGGTGTTAACTCCACAAGGGAAAAAGGAGCTCCTGAAACCAATTATGGACACATAATGCATACCATTTAGGAACAAGTCCTCACCCTACTATAATATATTAACTCATTTATACATTCAAGGTCCATCCTTTCGTTAAGGTGAGCAAGGATTTTTGGCTATATAATTTATTAGGTGGTTCATAATTTATATCACGGTTATGCCCCCCTAAATTTTCCCTCTTCTGGATTTAACCACATGTACTCTTTTTTTTCTTGAGGGTTGTAGTTGTGATGCTTTATATTACATAGTGTGATTACTATGATATTAGGCTCATTGGCCTTTGGAAACAGGCTCTCTAACAATAACCACACAGGAACCACTTTTCTTAGCTATGTTCTATTCATTGTGAACTACTTTTCACATTGGATCTCTAACAATAACACAAATTTTTTGGGTTATCAGAAATGGGAAACTTATTCATTAAGAAAATTAGGTCCCCATGAATAGAGTCTAGCTAAAGTTACCCCATCAGGTGTTATCACCTTAAAATTTCTAAATTATGCCATTTTGATAAGCTTTACATGAATATATCACCTTGGTATGTATAACCCATATCATCTATTTCATTACACCATTACATGACCTAAAACTTACCATAATCAACCAATTCAACCCCAAAAAATTAGCCAAAGTTCGCTATCATATATATTGGTTTGTTAAATGTGTACACATATTGCATATAAAAGTCCAAAAATTGTGTTTCCTAGAAGTTATTGTTTTTAACTATTCTCCACCTAGTCAATGCATTTAAGCTATTGTAATGACATGTTAGTTATGTATTGACCTCATCAAACCTTTATTGCTATTATTAAACATTGATCTAATCATATGGAAAATGACGTTAAGAGGCTCATCCACCATACAACTATAAATAAATTTATTGAAGTCAGACATTGACATCAATTCATCTAAGCTTATGTTGTTGGGATACAACTAGAACCATAAGATATTTCTTCTCTTTCTTCTATATTGTAGTTTCTTTCCTTCTTTGCTAATCAAGATTGAGTTGGAGCATACCAAGTAAGTAGAGGACCCATACAAAGGAATGGCTTTGGAGCCCATTTTCCTTCATCAAGCTTCTCTAACAAGTGCTGTTTTATTTTTCCATTCCATTTGATTAATAAAATGCTCAATTTATTTATTTTCTTATACATATTAAATAACTTTCTTTTGCATAGTTAAATATCATATTTTTCATGAGCTAGGGTTTTCTTTATGTGATTATCACTAGGGTTCATGATTCTAGTTCCATTTACCATTTTTTACACAAGTATAAAGTTAAACATTCTCACCCTTGTGACAAAATTTGACTTACATATAATACAGGGGCTTGGAATAATGGAGATCATTACCAATCCAGAGGGAAAAATTAATCTAGATTGCCTTCTAGCGCCATCCAAGAAACAAGCCTAATACTAGTAGTTGTTGAACCAAACTTTCAACATGTTTTTAAAGAACTTCCTATGAGTTTTTGAATACTTGACAACCAATAATTTGGCATCTACCTCTATTTATAAATTCTCTTACCAATGAGTTCAAGAAGACCTAAAAATAAAATGACATAAAATTTTTGGGCTTAATAAGGCTCCTATTTTATCAAATAAGTCAACATTCATCTATGTCAATGCACACTAATCATTAACTTCATCTTAGGATGTTGGGGTTACAATTCTTTTTTATCTTACAATTTTTTTTGCATTTTAGCATTATTATACAATGCAATTTCAAAATTTTGTGAATGAGCAAGTCTTTACATTTCATTTCATTTCATGTACAAGTTAAGGCCATCACTAAGTTAACGCCATTATATCCACTATTCTACACAACTTGTATTTCAATTGTGTAATACTCTAGTTGTGTTCAATATTGTATTCTTTTTATAATGGTGTGAATTCTTTCATTCTCTTCCCAATCCATTTATGCTTAAACCAATTTAAATCCTGGTTGCACCATTTTTGTGATACAAGGCCGAAGTTAGGATTAACATCAATAACAAAATATAGACTTAAAATTTATTTTTTGAATTAATTCAATGTTAAAGGTATCCTTGTATCTCCATAATAAATTAAATGCTCACTTGAAGCAAATGAATTTTGGTGCATTCATATGTTGAAAAGAAAGAATGAATGCATGTGATTTTTTTCTTAAGAAGGGGTTACAATTTTTTTTATTCCAATTTAGAATGAAAATCACATTACACGTATAGTGTAGATACAAATGAAAATAACAAATGCAAATGAAGATAACACTCAAAAAAATTAAATTACATAAATGAATGTAAATTTTATTTCTTACTTTTTAAAAATAATTATTAATCCTTCCATTATTTTCTTTTTCCCTTTTCATATCATGTTACTTTCTCAAAGAAAGACCTATAATGGTTGTGCATATAAACTACAAGGCAAGAAAGATAGAATTAAAGAAGAAAAAAAAGCTACAAACTTAACAAGAAATATAACCTTAAAACTAGAATTCTAGCAAAAATAAACCATACTTTTGTGCAGGAAACATGAAAAAACACCCAGAAAATGAAAAATGTTGATGTTACATCAACATTTTTTTTGGAGGTTAAAATTCCAAAATTAACACTCACATTAAAAATCATTTTTTTGTGGAATAAACATAAAAAAACACCCAAAAACCCCCGAAATGAACAATGTTGATGTTTGGGAGGTTAAAATTCCAAAATTAACACTCACATTAAAAACCTTCTTTTTTTGTGCAATAAACATAAAAAAACACCCAAAAAACGAAAATCGTCGATGTTGCATCAACACCATTTTTTTCGTGTTAAAATTTCAATTTTCTTAACAATGACATTAAAAACTAAATTTTCGTGCAATAAAAATGAAAAAACACCTTGGAAATAAATAAATAAATACTAATGTAGAATAAACATTTTTTTAATTCCAATTTTTTTTAACAATGGCATTGAAAAATATATCATGATTAAAAATTTCATATTTTTCAATGATAAATATAAAATATCACACCCTCAAAAAACCTTAAAATTTCAACAATTTTCAACCATGGAATTAAAGTAAATATCATGACTCTCAAAAAACTTAAAATTTTGACATTTTTCAACCATGGTGTTAAAAGGTAAAATATCACTACTCCAAAAAACCATAAAATTTCAACATTTTTCAGCAATAAAATTAAAACCAAATATCAAGACTAAAAAACCCTTCAAAATGAAGTCATAAATCTAAGAGTCATTATATAAAGAGTAATTTTTTTAAAATGCTAAAAGTATAGCTCTTTTAAAATCTTAGCCTAATAAAACTTGACACATAGTGAGAGTGGACTTATCCATTGTAACGAAAACTTAAAAATAAACTATCAAAATAACTCATAGTGTATCGAGTTGCTAATCGAAAATGGATATAAGCAAAATAATAATAATAATAATAATAATAAATAAATAGATAAATAAATATATACAAATTAAATACACACACAATTTAAGAATAATATATATATATATATATATATATATATATATATATATATATATATATATATATATTTAAAAAATAAATTAATTAAAAAAAATTAAAAATATATATTTTATTTGAAATATATTAAATATTATTTTGAAAAATAAATAATAAAATATTTTAGAAAAAAATGAATAACATATATTAACAAAAATAATAGAAATAAATAAATTTAAAAAACTTCAAAAAATATATTTAAAAAAATTTGGAAAAAAAATTTGGGAGCACTGGATCTGGGGATTGATGGGTTGAATTGCCTCATAGCTAAAGGGTGGTAGATCATATGGCTAGATTAGGGGGTCGATCTAGCCACCCTTTCCATAGCCTTTTCGTGCCCATCACCAAAAGGGTGGTGGGTCAGATGGCTAGAGTAGGGGGTCGCTCTAGCCACCCTTTCCATAGCCCTTTCGTGCCCATCGCCAAAAGCGTGGTGGATCAGATGGCTAGAGTAGGGGGTCACTCTAGCCACCCTTTCCATAGACCTTTTGTGCCCATCGCCAAAGCGTTGTGGTCCTTTCCATAGCCCTTTCGTGCCCATCCCCAAGGGCATCTCACTCTCCAAACATTATTTTTCCTTTTAAAGAAAAAAACAATTCTAATATATTTTTATTATTTTTAATGTTTTTTATTTACCCAGTAGCTTACTTGACATGTAGCTACTACTACACATATGGGGTTTATGGTATGTCTTACTTTCCAAAAGAAAAATCACAACTAAGGGGATTTGAACCTCCTTTGATTTCTCCATTTTATCAGGCCTCACATTACTTGGACCACCAATTGAACTGCCACGTAAAACTTACTTCTTAATTTTTAATTTGATTCTTTTTCGATTTTTTGAATATATATTTTAAATTTATTTTTAAAACTTTTGTAATATATATTTTAATTCGTTTTTCAAATTTTTTAATTTTTTTTTTAAATTTTGTTTTGTATGTTATTTCTTTGCCAATTTGTTTTACTTATTTATTTTTATTTTATATTTAATTTTTTCCCAACAATTTTTTTTATATTTTTATTAATTTCTAAAACAGTTTGCTCTAGTTTAATTTTTTAATTTTTTTATAATTTTTTTTCAATTTTAAATAAATTTTATTCTTAATTAGTTTATAATGTTTTTTTTTATTTGTTTATTTTTAGAAGTTTTTATTTAAATGTTTTTCATTTTTTTTTAAATTTGTTTTATTTTTTTTCCAATTTTTTTAATCATTTATTTTTATTTTATTATTTTGATAATTTTTTTCTTAAAATTGTTTTTATTTATTTATTTATTTATTTTATTTAAAAAATTAAAATGTTATCATCTTTAGACTTAAAATTTCAAAAAAATTGTTATTTAAAAAAGAAAAATCAATTTTATTTCTTAACAATCAAATTTTTTCATAAAAGTCAATTTTTTAATATATCATTTTTAGTTTAAAGTTATCAAAATGTGTATTTTTTTAATTATATCTTGTGTATTTTTTTAATTATATTTATTTACAAAATATTTTTTTTTTTTTGAAATGTTTAAAATTATTTTTTTGTGGATTGAAATATTAATTAACAATGCATAAATATATAGAATATCCTAACTTCATAATATTAATTTTAAAATATTTTGGAAAAATTTTAAATCAAAATTAACATGAAAAAAAAAATATATATAAAAAATATGAAAATAAAATAATATTACATAAACACAATTAAATTAATTAGTAACTTTGTTAAAAAAATTCCATATCATAATTATGGATTCACATGTTAATTTTATGGAGTCACTTTTACCTCATCCTCAACCTCTTTGTTGATTTTAGTAACCCCTCTTAAAAAAAACTTGAACATAATTAACAAAGCTTTAACTCCCAAAATATAAACCCAAAACAACATTTAAATAAAGCTTTGTGTCACTTTCATCCATAAATGATTTACAATAACAATATGGATCCTCTATATAATAATCGCACCAATCATATACTAATGAGATCATTGCTCTCGGTATGAATTAATACAAATATTATATGAACAAATATTAAAAGATCAGATATTAAATTAACAGTCCAAACATTAAAGTTGAAGTCTTGTTATATTGATTTTCGGGTCTGCTCTCCATAGTTAACTTACGGTAAATGGATTTTTGAGATATGTATCACGCCACTTGGCCTGTTAAGCTTCTCACCGTAGTGTTGTTTGTCAACTCCATTTATGAATAGCAGTATTGGGCATTTAATAGCTTTGACAGCTGTTACCCTCGCCTCAGATGCTGCATAATTTACGAGGGAAAAATCCCGGTGACCTCTGTCAGTTAGCTAGTCTATCAACTGTTTCCATATCTCCACGGCGCGTTTGCAGAGCTCGGCCTCTCCTTGAGTTTTCTGTTGCAATTCTTTAAAGGGTAAGCTCTGTGTTGTGACCCTTAATCTTTCGCTTTGATAGCCATGCTATACCAGTTCTCAATACTTTCGTTTGTGAATTTTTTTGAGCTGCTTCGCATCTTATATTTCAGGTTTCGTCTTCTTTCTGGGGTTAACACTTGCAAAGAGGAATGGCACTCTACTCTACACTGGGGTCTACGATTACAGGCTAGTTATGGCACAAATCAAACTTATAAGGTAACCCCCTTTCGGTTTATGATTTACTCTGGATATTAATTATTTTGCCTGTTATAGAACTAGTTACAGGGCTTTGTATTCGATATAAGAGTAACTCATAGCATATTTTAACTTGCAGGTCAGACGATAGTCGTTCCTTCCAACAGGTAATTAACCTATGCTCGTCATCATTCGATTAAGCCTTGTTTTAGAACTTTATTTATGAATTATTCTAGCTTATGAACTTTCCTCTCATCAGGGTTTTGTTTTGTCTCAAGTTAGTGAACTTCTAACCAAAACCCTGCCAGTGATTTTCATCAGCATTCCATCATGCCACGGCTAATGTTACACCCCTTTCCAACAGGTACTTCACTTATATGAAGGGAGATTGTAGCCCATAGTTTATATGGCACTTGTAAAAGAGGACTTGCGGTTCAATCCCGACCTAGGGTTTATAAACTTTGTAGCTTTTGTATCTTAATATGTGAAAGGGTTCTTAGGGTTTCACCCCAGATTGTGTTATATATACTGTTAATGGCATTCACTATTCCGTTAAGCATTCTGAGTAAATTCTTGTTATTAATATTTTTGGGGTTGAGGCCGTGAATTGTAGTTTTGAAATTATGAACATTTACGCTAATTTTTATTAACGTATTCCATCAATACTTGTTAAGTTTATCTATATCAATGTCTCTCAAGTTTTACTTGTGACATAATTTTATGCATGTAAATAGATTCTATTTTATGCTACAGTTCGTTATAAAATTTCCATAAATCAGTTCACTGTTATTTACATTCTTTGCTATGTATGAACTGTAAGGTTACTCATATCTTTTATCTTCTGCAATTTACCTTTTTCTGTAGAAGAGGTTTCATGCTAAGTCTTTCTACTATCTTAAGGGATTCACTCCCTCATTTTCATTCAAATGTTCACTACATGGGTATTCTTACGTCTTCACTTCTTTTGTAATAAAAATACTTTACTACCTGCGACAGTGACCGGACCACCATAGTTTAGAGTCCGTGTATAGCCAGGACTGGCCGCAGACGATGCATCCAAGTTCAGGTTTTACACCCAGAACTAGGGTCGATAGTCCGTCAAGACCCATGTTCCCTTCTTTAGTGTTTTCTGGTCTTTATAACAATAAATTATTTGCATTTTCTAACAAACATTGTCCCATTTACAACGCTATTCTTTCACTGTTATGAAGGAAAACTGTTTTCTGCTATTATTACAGTAGTATAAATAACATACAGATTATACTTGCACATCTTTTACTTATATTCCATATAAGCTATTGTTTGTCTATCTACAGTAATTCACTGGTTTCTTCTTTTTCTATGCGCAATCCATCTTTACTCTTTTATCCTTCCTGAAAAACAGGGTATAACTATTTTCTTGATTTAACTCTATCTAGTAATAGTAACAGAGAACAATTTAGCATAAAGAAAATATTTAGTACTGTTATGCATATTTCTGGGGAGGAATATTATTCCCTGCATAAACTCATTTCCTGCCTTAGATAAATATGTAAATAAATCTAAGTATATAACTTAAAAGAAAAACAACAGAACAATATTTAACCATAAATGTCACTGTGTTCAATCTTTCAAATTCAGTATCAGACTAATTTAAGGTTTCACAGTAATACTTATCTGAATTAAACAGATTCAAGTTGTGGTCCTCCCAACCATTCAAGGGAGGCTATTACGTCCTCCACTTGCCCCCTAGCTCCAGAATCTGGACGGTGCCACAGGTTAACAGTGGAATAGATTTCTCTTTCTGCTATGACCTCTGGATGGCCAATCCAGTCAAACTCAGAAAGTTTTTGGTTTCACAAGGGATGTTGTGAGTTATCTTCAACTGGTCACCACCAGCTCTAGAAAATACTCCCCTTGGCCAATTTTTCACAGAACCCCTACTCCTCCTCTGGAATTCAGCTTTATCCTCAGAGGAGTAGGTAACTATTTTCCAACTCTCCCCAACCACCTCCTATTCTTGGAAACATTTTACCAACAGCTTAAAAATATTTTCTTTTCATTAATTAGTTCCTCCTAATTTAATAATTCAGCAAAAATAATTTATTTTATAAACAATAATAATTTAAGTCTTTCTTGCCAGAAAATAAAATAAACAAATTGTCTTTAACTACTTAATACTAGTTAACTTTAATGAAGCTATCACACTTTGTCTCCCATAACTCTTGTCAGTCAAGTAGATTAAATAAAATATAAACCCAAAATAACATTTAAATAAACTAATATAAAAGACCAAATTATGAATATAAAAAATATTAAAAAATTCAAACTTTTCAATAACAAAAAAAAACTTTAAAAAACGTGGGAATAATTAACAGAGCATTAACTCCCAAAACTCTTGTCGAGTCAAATAGATTAAATTTCCAATAACAGTGTTAACATCTTACACAATTCTTTATTTAAATCAACTAGATTAAAGTTCCCTTAACAATATAATCCTCTTACATGAACCTTATTGCTTACAAGGAGGTTATTAGAATTCCAATTATTACCGATCTCTCGACCTAAAGGCTGAATTGCATGAAACCAAAACCAAGATCCTCACCGTTGCTATTTCAGGTGGAAGGAGAGTATCAGTTGTTTTCCGGTAACTTCATTATTCTTCCTAGAGGGGGAGATCATCTGCTATAAAAACAATCACAAATAACGACCATAACAGAACCCGCAGAAGAAAAAACGTTGTATAGCAAATGCATGCAACAGAAAAAGAAAACACCACATGCCCACTCTGGCAGGGATAACGTAATGAACAGTGTATTCTTGCTTAATTTATGCTATACATATATTAAATTTTCCTACCAAAGGCTTTCAGTGCTGCTGCCGGTCGGAAACGCAGCCAGAATTATGAGATCGTCATATATATAATATGTATATATGTTAGTTTGTATGGGTGTTGAATTTTATAGCAGGTGTTTTTTATAGATTTAATTTGTGGGCGGAGTATGTTATTATTATAATTAAAGTAATTATATAAATTAAATGGCTCGTAAATATCTATAAATAATTATAAATATACACTTATTTTATTATATATTTTAAATTGTTAATTTTTTTTTTTTTAAATATGATTAGATTCTATTATACAAAAGGTAGTTCAGCTTTCCGGAATTGTTGAGTTAGCCAATTTCAGTGAGAAAAAAAAAATTTAAAAATACAAAAATGGGTTGTCTGGGGAAATCAGCCCATAGAACATAACAGGGGTTGCCTCTATAGGGGAAACTAACATGAAACATAGTACCCAATATCTAAATATGTTGTGTAGAAAGTAAAGAAACATAGAAATGATAATAGAGATGGAGGAAACAAGAAAATGAATAACCATGGCGCTAAGCGTTCTGGTTCTTGTCATCTTGAATTCGCTGGGGAGGTTGATTTTCCTCAATGAAGCAACCATAATTGGAGGGGTCGTCTTCTGACTTGGAAAGCTGGGGTCTAGCACAGGCGTGGAGGTCGAACGAGCACCCGCTGCGACTGCTTTGCCACTTTCTGCGGAACTGCTACTACTGCCACTGTTTGAAGAATCCTCTGAAGGCTTGATGGGTAGAGCCACCATTTTCCGTGACTGTTGAAGGTAAGAAGGTGACAAAGTTGATTTATGTATCCACTTCCTAGATGGGCTGGTATGAGCTTCACGAAGGCGAGGGGAGATGTGGGTTGAGAGATGATGAGAGTCTAGGACCTTCGACGAATCCACGTCCAAGGAGAATTCCACAAAGCGCTCCGCCATGCCAGGGATGGGAGGACGGGAAGGCGAGCCTCTGCGGTAGCGCATGCGATGGCAACGAGGCATGGAGGCGACGAAATTTTGAGAATGCAAGCCAAGTGAGTGCGCAGAATGAGAAGGGCAGGAAATGAAATTGTATGCAGCGTGGACATAGTGAGTAGAGGGAGGGGCGAAGGCACAACAAGTATTAGCAGAGCCAAATGCCAAATTGACAATGAGACGGAGGGAGAAGTGCTGAGGGGAGGTAGCGCCATTGCCCATAAATGGCCAAGGTACTCTGCAACAAGGACGCGTGAAAGTGAATTCACAGCAGTCGGAATGAATTGCAGTAATGACGTCAAACAGAGCCAGAATGTCATATTTAATGGCACCCACGCCAGGGCCATGTGCTACCTCGTGGCAAGGACAACTGCTCAGCGTTAGGGAGGCCATGTGGCAAGCTGATCAAGCACTACGAGGCACCCCAATTCGGGGTGATTGCTAAAATTATATATATATATATATATATATATATATATATATATATATATATTATCGCTAAAAAAATTCAATATGAAAATTAAACATATATGCATTTTAAGAAAGTAACAAGAATTTTAAGTATAAACATTCACTCCTGTTTTATTATGGAGATTCTTAAGTTATAAATATGCTTTGTTGCAATACTATGGCTTACCAATACCACATGCCCAAAAAACCATAATTGGTTGCATATGTCATTTGTTCCTATAATAAATTTTTTAATTAATGAATTTAATTAAAAAAGTTAAACAAAAAACATAACTACTTTAAAATAAATGTTTTTGATTTGTGTATATTATTAAAAATATTCTAAAATATTATATGGAGATTAAAACCTACATCAATTTATTAATTATTAATAATTAAATTAAAATTGTGAAAACTTTATTGACATGGAAATAACTAATTAAACTTATTCTTTTAAAATTAACCCTAGACTAATGAAAAAATAGATCATTTTAGTCAAACATATTATTCAACTGAAATTATCTCTAATGCAAGAGAACTTATCTGAATTGCTGAAAGTGGTGACCTCACTCCGGTTTGTCTGACCTCACTCCGGTTTGTCTGATTCGGAAATATCACTCAAATAAGAAACATATATCTTCACCGTTACTATTTCATGACGAAGGATGGCTATCACTAGCAGAATTTCGTATATGTTTATATACATGGAATGCAATGCAGTTTTTCAAACTCTTATTCAACTGAACTTATTTGAATTGCTGAAAGTGATGACCTCAATCCGGTTTGTCCGATTCGGAAATATCCCTCAAATAAAAAAACATAAAAAACATATATCTTCACCGTTATTATTTCATGACGAAGGATGATTCGGAAATATCCCGAAGAAAAAAAACATAAAAAACATATATCTTCACCATTATTATTTCATGACGAAGGATGACTATCACTAGAAGAATTTCTTATATGTTTATTTACATGAAATGCAATGCAGTTTTCCGGTAATGTGTTTTCATATTTCTGCCTAGCGGGGGGTGATCATATGAGTATCGAACAAAACAGAACACTTGGAATAAAGAACGTTGTATAGCAAATGCATGTAACGAAAAAAAGAGAGAACACCACATGCTTAGTCTGACAGGGATTACGTAATGAATAGTGTAGTCAAATGCATGCGAACATGCAACATGTTTCTTGCTTCAATTATGCTATACATCCATTAAATTTTCGTACCAAATTCTTTCGGCGTTGCTGCCGGTCCCGAACGCAGCGGGAATTATGGGATTGCCGGCAGTCATTCCAAGAATATATATATATAGCAGTAGTCTAACTAGGCTGCTTTTTTGCCCTGAAAATCATTGAAATTCAGGGAAATAAGAAAATCTGTTAAGGATATTAGTAAATCTAAGTTATAGTTATGGAGTTGTCTTTAGTGCGACTTTTTGGAGTTTAAATTTTTTGAGGTAAAATCTTGGTTTTTGTTATTTAAACTGATTTTTTGAATCTATATATGGATTCAGCACCTTCGAAAACTCCTAGGACACTTCGATTGTGCAAGGTTACCAATCAAATTTCTCTTTTCAATAAATTCCTGCCGGATTTTAGAGAAATTACACCGAAAAAAGCCACCGGAAAAAACTTCAAAAAGTCCCACTAAAGACTACTCATATAGCTATCAAAATTCAATATTTTGGGTGCTCTAAAGGTTTTCGATGGTGCTGAATTCATTTCGACCATCAAAAACATGATTCAAACACTCCTATTGCAAGATTTCTTAAAAAAAAATTACCCGAATTCTGGCCAATTTTGTTCGTCCGAACAATTCCTCTGACTAGATAGACTCTGGCTAGATAGACAACTCATATATATATATATATATATATATATATATATATATATATATTGGAATGACCGTTGGCAATCTCATTAATTATATATATATATATATATATATATATATATATATATATATATATATTTTTGGTGTATGAGTCAATGGATTTTAACATAGGTTTAATTTAATTCAATTTGTTTGTGGATAGACATATTATTATAATGGTTTCAAAATAGTTTGTTTTTAAAAAAATTAAATCAAATAAATGGGAAAACTAATCATGTATTTTAGAATTTCGATAATCAATCTAAAAATTTACAAATGTAGATGAATGTTTTTTGTATTAATCACATCATTAGTATTTGGTCCAGGTTTTGAATCGTAATGTAATTCATCTTCAAAAACCATAAATCACATTAGTTGGTTAGAAATTCGACCAAGTCTTAAAGATTTAATTAATCCAAAAAATTCATCTACATTATGGATCACAAAAGTTTTAAATCTAACATAAAATTTACAAATATTATTCATAAGACTTTTTTATCAACACCTTGTAAATTTTTATGATAAAGATATTTCAAAACTAAATATACCAAAATCATGACCTGGCTCCTATTTATCAAATTTTGAAAATTCACAAAATCTAAAAACCAAGATCTTCCAGCAAAATTTCCTATATGCTTAATATATGTTTAATTATTGTTTTTGATTAAAATGCAATTTTCCAATAATTTGTATTCATATTTCTACCTACTGAGAGATCATCGGAGTAACGAACATAACAGAAATGCAAGAAAATGAACGTTGTATAGCAAATGCATGTAACAGAAAAAGAAAACACCACATGTCTAGTCTGACTGGGATTATGGAATGAATAGTGTAGTCAAATGTACGCGAACATGCAGCGTGATTCTTGCTTCAATTATGCTATACATACATTAAATTTTGCAGTCCAAGGCTTTCAGCGCTGCTGCCGGAAACTATGGGATTGCCGACACAGTGATTACAAGGCAATATAAATGTACAATCCCAATAATGTCAGTTTGTATGGGTGTTGGCCTGAGGTTCCCCACAGAGCCAATTCAATATGCCTCTTGGTCGACATAGCCATCATAATATTGAAAAAAAAACACACGTCTTTGTCACGCAGTTTTGGGCACTGCGAGGGTTTCTCTTTTACACAACGTGATATGGACTTGCAGTGTTTGAACTGCTACTTGGTCATGTTGTACATTGTGTGGACTATCACACTTGAAATGGACCATTCTTGTGTTAAATTTCAACCTAAACCCTCATGCTGTACATTGTGTGGACTACTATAACATCAAATTTCAACCTAAAGCCTCGTAATGACTTTTCACTTTATATGCTACCAGTTTTCCACATTGGTTATTTTGAAAGTTTGATTTTAAGAATGAGGTCTATGCCAAATTAATTAATTAATTCAATCTAGGTTAACTTAATTAATTAAATAAAATGTTATATCTACACATGTATTATTGGCATATGGTATTGGCTCATGATATTATAAAAATAACTATTTACAAGTTAAGAATTTCCATGGAAAAGTGAGACTGAATCTACATGATTAAGAATATTATTACATGTTTTTTTAAATAAAAATATATTGAGATAAATGTTTTCATGTTTATTATGGATTGATGTCTATCGCCATTTACCAACCATTTAATTTATATGGCTAAGCTAGTTAATATTTTTTTAAAGTTATTTATACTCTCATGGTATTCTTTTTTATATTAGTTTATCACGATATAAATGTTAAATAAAGTAAGAATGTTAAATTCCTTTAAATTTTAGATTTCTTAATTATTTGTTTGTTGCTTATGTATGAAATAAATAAAATGCAAAAAATAAAGAATAACAAAATATAATGATCTAAATATGCGCAAACTAGTTTTGTTGTGCTAGCTCCCTCATCGGTATTAAAAATAAATGTGTTTAGGATCGTCTCAAATTAACAAGTTGTGAAAATGTTTATGTGTCAAGTTTTAACATCTTCTATGAGCAATTTATTAAGTATATTAGCGGTTGAAAACACATGTACATCAAATAAATTGTAGAGAAATAATACATAGAAAACATATTACTCAGTAGATGATAACAGAGTTCACCCCTCCTGGCCTACATCTCCATGGACCTGCTTCAATTGGCTAGGCCCTCTTTGGATTAATAGTCAATTTTCTGATTACATACACCTACAGTGTTCCAATGGTTTTGAAACATGTTTCATTGAATTCAGAAGACCCAAAAACCTCAAAATAGACTCTTCAAGCTCTGAAAATGGTCTTCATCTGATATAGGCATGACCTCCCCTCCTGGTGGCCCTGGGCTTCTTTAATCTTCAAGGTTGAAAAATCACTTACAGAAGTGTTCCAACACCTCGACAACCTACACCATCATGCTCAGAGTATCCAAATCATATAGGAATGACTCTTCTTGAGCCAAAATTGGTCGAAATATGCCAAAGTTACGGCTTCCTCAATATTTCGTAGAAAAACTCCACTAACACTGGAACATCTCTAGTTAGAGCTGCTAATTTTGGAGGCGGCGCCAAAATTGGGGGCTCCGCCAAACATGTCGCCGAATTAAACTGCAATTTAATTAGTTTAAGTGTGAGTTAAACTTAAGTTTAGCGCTAATCGAGCGCGCTTTAACTAATCCACATTACCATATGCGATTAGCATAATTAACATGGGTTATGCAATTAAACCCACATTACAAATTTAATCCCCGCACATTTGTGGAGCGCTCCGCCTTTGGTCGTAGTGGAAAGGTCATGTGGGGAGGGAGTTGGCCCCCTCCATACCCCCATTGGATGAACCATAAAAATTCAAATATATGTCGCAAGTGTATACTATTAAGACCAGAGTTGTGGTATAATGGTAAGTATGGTGGTTGGTGTGGGGAAGGTCGCGGGGTCAAGCCTCGAACTTCGCCCCTCTAGCTGTATAAATTTTTCACCATAGAATATTAAAACCCAACCTTTGTATTTGACATTGACATTCGGACTTTGGATAATGTAATTAAGAATAATATCCCTACCTTTGATATATAAAAAAATCAACCTTGGACAATGTAATTCAGAATTTGAACCAATGTTGAAATTCGAACATGCCATAAGTTTGAATTCGGTCTTTGGGGGGGGGGGGGGGGTAAGTGACAACCTCTAGGTGGCTTAATTCAGAATTTGAACCAATGTTGAAATTCAAACATGCCATAAGTTTGAATTCGGTCTTTGCGTGGGGAGGGCAAGTGATGACCTCTAGGCTAGCCACCTGTCAGCTCCCAATTAGTCTTCCACAAAATTGTAAAAAAATTGCCAAGTCACAACCTTTCATAATTCGACACTTATCATCTTGTCATTAGGCCGAAAGAAAAATCAATTTTTTGGCCTTTGACCCTATTTGACCCTTTTTTTTAAATTCACATATTTGGCACAACGATCAATGAGCTCTAACTTCCTCATACGAACTCTGTTTTGTGTGAAACTAAGTGCGCCAGATTCCTGGCGATGGGACCACTCTATTCGTTCTGGTTTGGTTTGATTCTGAGAAATTTTAATTTTTGGCAAATTTTTGCCTCCAATTCAGATTCGGATCACTCCTTCCCACTAACAGGATTTTGGACCCACAAAAGTTGGTTATATGATAAGAGCTGAATACTCTTCTCTTTCCCAAGTTCTATCAACTTGATTCTACTTGGAAAAATCTCCATGACAACCACTTTGGTTCACTGATATGCCTTACCTTGCAAATGACTTGGCAATTCAACCAATGTTATCCTTTTGCTCCTGACCTAATCCAACACTTTCTGATTGCTTGTTGACTCATAAAACATCTTGATGTACCAAAGAGATCCTTCAGTGCTTGGAAAACTAACTGATGGCCTTCCCATTGAGAATTTTGTTCCTCTTTTGCACACACGTGCATTTCATGTAAGCTTCTCCTTGGAAACCACTTTTCCAAGTTAAGCCCATCTGAGTGAACTACAACAATGAGTTCCAACATCAATAATAACAAGAAAATAAATGAACATTCTTTTTACCTCCACGGTTCGAAATTCCACATCTGGAAGAATCCATTTTCCATCTCTTTCACTTCATGGTGTGAACACATCAAATGGTCTACAATGGTTATTGTTTGGACTACAAAATTTTTAGCATCTTGTCCCTCTTTCCATCATCCTCTAGTATTGACATGTTTCTCATTCCATGATTTGAGAATGAAGGATAATCATGAGCCTCTTGCTCAAGAGTGGACCTTCCAAAATCCTGTGACATCTTGTCACAAACACAACCATCAATCTAAAAAACACATCATGAAAGAAACATAACTTGACGAGATATCCTTTTTCTCCTTCAAAGAAAAAAATGTCACATCATGTGAACATTGCCATTTACTCTTACATATCGGTGTACAAATTCATCGACCAAAAACAAGTCGACAAAACATGCCTCTTCAAACAATTGGCTCTCAAGTTGAACAAAATCATGTGCAAATTTCCATCTTTGCTGCATCTAAGTGAGTCAACATAACTCTACTTTCAAACACCTTCCTGGCGTAAACATGCAACATGCATTCGATTGAAAAAGAAATGAATCAAATAGGCAAGATTTGCATCAATAATCAAAAGAAATGCAAGACCTTAATTGGATAAGAAATGTAACCATCTCTTACCAAACCATTTCAATGATACTTCTTTCAACTGCACTTCATCATGTGAATCGTCCTGGCCCACATCAATTATGGAATCATCTTTTCCATTGTTGTCAATATATCTTTCCACCGTTTTCAAATGTCGTGGATGACTTGTTGGATACAAAGTCCAACACTTGTCTACAATATGACCTTGCTTATGGCAACGAGTGCAAAATAATTGCATCTTATTTTCAACATGGTTTTCATTGTCCAATGGACCTTTGGTTTTCTGTCTCCTTTGTTTTGAAAGTTTCATGTGCATGGATTTCTTCTTCCAATACCTCGAAACATTATGTTTATTCAAACCACAAAAGGAACATGGAAATCTTTTCCAAATCTTATGTGAATATTTACCATGTTTATCATAATCAAAATAAACTTGAGTAAAGACAAATTTATACCTTTCACATTCACCTTTGTTGCCTTCTTGAGGAGGTGAATTTGATGATGTACTGACTCTCTTCATAATACCAACAATGGCTTCAATGAATTTAGAGCTTTCAACATACTCTTTTTTTCCATTCACATTAGTTGCATGCTTATGAGCATCTTCTTGCAAAGTGGGTGTAAAACTTTTGCATTCACCATGAACACAATCTTCACAAGCTTGAGGTAATGACCATGTAATGAAATTCCTTATTGGAAGACCTTCATGTGCCTCCTTGGCTTACGATAATTCTCCATCATGTTGACCATAACCAAGACCCAAATACCTAGGCCTTTTCTCAACAACAATTGGCTAAACTATGCCTTGTGCATGTTTTCCCAATCCTTTACCTTCATACCCATTTTCATCAATAATTTGGACCCTATTCCTCTAATGTGTCTCTCAAAAGCACCAACACATTCATCTTGAGAAGAAAAAGAATATAAACTTGAATTGAATACCTATTTTTCATGCACGTACTTGGCTAAAGTTTCCTTGGCATCATGGAGTTGAGTCTCCATCTCATGCAACCTTGCTAGGTTTTCATTTGCAATATGGAGCTAAGTCTCCATCTCATGCAACCTTGCTAGGTTTCCATTTGCAATATGGAGCTGAGTCTCCATCTCATGCATCTTTTCAAGAAGCTCTTGCTTCTCCTCCTTCATGGAACTCAAATGATCTTGAAGTATAATACTCTCCCTCTTAACTTCATACATCTGTTGCACCATATCATTCATGATGTAGAGCTTCTGCAACATCTCTTTATCAAAGAGTTTGGCTAAGGAAGATTGACTAGAAACAGTGCTCGATGAAGATTCCATCACACTTGTAATGCACAAAAAGATTCTTTGTTGTGATTTGAGAACTGGGACAATCTTGACCTTCTCTTCACATACATAAAATTGCACACTGTTAAATTCTCCTTGCACAATTACAAAACCAATAGCTAATTCTTCTAGCTAACCTTCGCTAAAATGAGCTAAACTTTTTCTCTGATACCAAATTATGGGAAATATAGTTTTACTGTACTAGTTCTCTCATCAGTATTAAAAATAAATATGTTTAGGATCGTCTCAAATTAACCAGTATTGAAAAAGTTTATGTGCCAAGTTTTAGTGTCTTTTATGAGAAATTTATTAAGTAAATTAGATGTTAAAAACAAATGTATAGAAAATAAATTATAGAGAAATAACACACAGAAAAACATTACTCAGTAGCTGATAATAGAGTTCACCCCTCCTAGGCTACATCTCCATGGACCTGTTTCAAATGGCTAGGCCCTCTTTGGATTAATTGTCAATTTTCTGATTACATGCACCTATAATGATCCAATGTCTTTGAAACCTACTCCATTGGATTCAGAAGACCCAAAAACCCTAGAATAAACTCTTCAAGCTCTGAAAATGGTCTTCAGCTGATCTAGGCATGAACTCCCCTCCTAGTGGCCCTAGGCTTATTTAATATTCAAAGTGGAAAATCACTTATAGAATTGCTCCAATGCCTCTACAACCTGCATCATCATTCTCAGAGCATCCAAATCATTTAGGAATGACTCTTCTTGAGCCAAAATTGGTCGAAATATGCCAAAGGTATGGCTTCCTCAATATTTCCTAGAAAAACTCCACTAAAACTGGAACATCTCCAATTAGGGCCTCTAATTTTGGAGGCAGCGCCGGAATTGGGGGCTCCGCCAAACATGTCGTTGAATAAAACTACAGTTTAATTAGTTTAAGTGTGAGTTAAACCTAAGCTGACCGTTAATCGAGTGCGCTTTAACTAATCTGCATTACCATATGTGATTAGCATAATTAACATGGGTTATGCAATTAAACCTGCATTACAACTTTAATCCCACGCATTTGTCGAGCACTCCGCCTTTGGTTGTAGTGGAAACGTCATGTGGAGAGGGGGCTAGCCCCCTCCATACCCCCACCAGATTAACCATAAAAATTCAAATATATGTCGCAGGTGTATACTATTAAGACCAGAGTTGTGGTATAATTGTAAGTATGGTGGTTGGTGAGGGGGAGGTCACGGGGTCGAGCCCTGACCTCCACCCCTTTGGATGTATATAGTTTTCACCATAGAATATTAAAACCTGACCTTGGTATTTGACATTGAAATTCAGACTTTGGACAATGTAATTCGGAATAATATCCCAACCTTTGATATATCAAAAATTCGAGCTTGGACAATGTAATCCGAAATTTGACCCAATGTTGAAATTCAACCGTGCCATAAGTTTGAATTTGGCATTTCTTTTGGGGGGTGTCGGGGGGGGGGGGGGGCGCACATGGCGTCCTTCGGGCTAGCCACATGTCAGCTCCCAATTGGTCCTCCCTCCAAAGACCTGTAAAAAAATTTCCAAGTCACAACCATTCATATTTGGACACTTGTCATCGTGTCATTGGGCCAGAGGAAAACTCAAATTTTTAGCCTTTAACCCTGTTTGACCCTTTTTTTTTAAATTCGCCTATTTGGCAGGACGATCAGCGAGTTCTAACATCCTCATATGGACTTTGTTTTGAGTGAAACGAAGTGCGCCCGATTCCTGGAGATGGGTTCGATCCAGTTGTTCTAGTTTGGTGTGATTCTGCATTAGGGGAATTTTGAGGTACAAAATGGGCCTCCTAAGGAAATAATAAAATAATATTTTATTACATCATCAAATTTTAGAGGGAAAAAAAGAAAAAAACTACTTTTTCAACTATCTCCCAAAGTTTTTACTCAAATTTCGAGCGGAAGTACTTGTTGGACGAAAAATTTAATTCCTCATTGAAGGAGTACCCATGTTGCATACTTTCGATGGACTCTGCTACATGAAAAATGAGAAATAGATAAAAAATATGTGATTGTAATCACATTTTTTTTATGTATTTCTCATTTTTCGCGTAGCAGGGTCCATCAAAAGGATGCAACATGGGTACTCCTTGGAAGAGGAATTAAATTTTGCATCCAATGAGTATTCTCGCTCTAAATTTGAGTAAAAAATTTGGGAGATAATTAGTTGAAAAAGTAGTTTTATTATTTTATTATTTTTTAATATTTTTACCCTTTTACTTAAAAAATGGTGAATGATCCCCCATGGTTGACATCATCATCTTGAATCCTATTGGTTCTAATTAAGTTTATTTTCGATGTACATTTTTTTTAGAAGGCCCATTTTAGACCTCAAAATTTCCCTAATGGAGCACTTTGATTTTTTTGCAAACTTTTCCCCCAATCCAAATATCGATCATATAATTACTTACCAATGATAATGAATAGAATATATGCAATCCAACTGAAAGGTGAGGTTGTTTTCTATGTTGTGTGGAATGGAAATAACACAAATACAAAGAATTAGGCATGGAGTCACCTTAGATCTATGATCCTATGGGCTATTAGAAAACATTAACTATCATTGTTATGATGTCTCAATCCCACTTCCAATTGTTCTACTTTATATTGGAAAAAGATACAATTGAATAGATTGGAACCCTTTTTCATGTTAGTGGAAGCATTATAACATAGAAAAACTTATAACATAGATAGGTAGCCAAATAAGAGTCAAGTTTGACTCCTTCAACTCTAAATTGTAATTACAAATTTGACCCTTTCAGAGCCTTCTCATAGTCATCATGTGGCTAGCCCATTTGGTGGTCAAACACGGTAGGTCAAATTCCATAAGGCACTTTTGCACAAGAACTCTTATTAATGTGATTCTTAGACTGTTGAAAAGGTCTCTGGGTGTATAACCACATCATGGGGAGTGTAGAACAACATTATGGGGTTTAATGCTTAAGAAATAAAATTTTATCCCCAAGAAAATGTCATTTACACTAACACATTTGGCCCAATTTCCAACAGCCAAAATGTCGCTCTTGCGACACATAGGTGTCCCAAGAGCGACAATTGAGGGGGGGAAAACATCGTTTCATGTCCTGTCACGATTATGACACTTCTAATAACTGTTGGTAGAGCGACACTAATTCTGAATTTTTTTTGGTAGTGTCGCAATTCTGACGTTTCCAAGTGTTTGTCGCTCTTCTGACGTTTCCAAGATTTCGTCGCTCTTCCGAAATTTCCATGTTGTCGTCACACTTTCCGACATTTCCATGTTTTTGTCGCTATTCCGATGGTTTGAATAGTTCATCGCAATTTTGATGTTTTGAAATTTTTTTCGCAATTCCGACATTTTGAAAATTTCATCGCTCTTCCGACGGTTTGAAGAGTTTGTCGCAATTCCGACGTTTTGAAACTCTCGTCGCAGTTCCTACAGAAACCATCGTCAAATTTCTGACGGCCAAAATGGTAGAAGGGAAAATAAACGTTGGGGATTCATTAAAAATTTGTCACAGATCTCTTGCAGAGGTAAGTAAGGGTGTATATGTTGATGTGAATTGGGTCTTTGTTCAGGGTTGTTGGGTGTTAGTCATCAGTATTTTTCACATGTTAGTGATGACTATATCCATAGCTGAGTTTTCTAGAAGCTGAATTCCATATGTCAATCTGTCATCTAGAAAACCCTCCTAAAATTTTTTTCGCCCTTCTACTTTTCAGTCCACCCATGTCAAAATCAAAACCTCATTATCACTATCCTATCTAGCTTCAGCCCTATTGGTTTTCCCATCAGCTTTAAAAGAAAAATCCAAGTCTGTTTCAAAAGTCTCCCCTATGTTAGGAAGTGGCGCTTTAAGACATTTTACCCTTGGCAATCATCAAAAAGCCAAAAAGCCTCCATCTGCTACAGACCAACCATGACTGACCTCCCACTTTGCAAATGAAATTGACAAACAGCTCTAAGTCGCGCCACTCACACCCCCTAGGTCTCAGCACTGCATAAACCACAGTCTCAAGCTGATTATTAGGTGTTTTACAGTGTTTTATGGATTCTACAAAGACAGGAAATATAACTTCATCTCAGGAGGAAATGCTTGAATCTACAGTTAGAAGAACAGCTGCTTATAAATGTAACATGAGCCTGAGATATATCTGCAAACAGAGAGTCACTCATCAATACCTTGCATTTTCCTTCCAGCATGAAAAATCACAGGAAGAGAAGAACACCACTGTCACAGCAAACTGGTAATTTGTCATGGCCCAGAACCTCCTTCATTTACAAGCAGAGGGTTAGGGCGCCTCCTTCATCTACAAGCAGAGGGCGCTGGCCAGTATTGACTTTAAGGATTGCAAAAGCCCAGTTTTGCTTTTTACTGAACAGTGAAACAATGACTCGAGGTTTTCTGAGTGTGAGTAATGATCATAACAGGGCTAGAGTCTGAAGTATGCAAGTTCAAGGGAAAACAGAGTTTGGTCTTGTAAATTAAGTCATATAAAGTTTTCAAATCATATGAATTGATAAAACCTTGGAGAGACACAGCATGAGTGAAAACAATTCTAATCATAAAGAGCCTGCTGTTCCAACAAGACCAATTTGAAGAGATGCTAACAAATCAGGCCATTACATAGGCAGAAGAAAAGGTGTTTGTTTTTCAAAGGGTGCTGACCTCCATAGTCACAGAGACTATCTTTCAAATAATTTGTCATAAGATTGACCAAAGCAAATGATGACATTTCAGTTCCCCTCAAAGCAGTGCAGTGAGACAGTGATACCTTGACTAGGGTTTTTCTGAAGCACAGTGGTGATTGCAAGCAGAAGTGCTAATATTAATGTTTTTCAAGTTTGGTTGCTTACCATCATAATCCTAGAAAAACCCTTGTCAGGCATCCTTATCAAACAAACTTCAGATACTTTTCCAAGTGAAGGGCCTCCTCCATTTATGAGCAGATGGCCAAGGTATTGAATGTTGTTGAAGACTGATTGGTCAAAAGGTGCAGTGGAGAGAGACAAAGAAAGAAAACAAAAGTCTTTACACAGGTGAAAGATGGTGTTTATGTTTCAAAAATTATTGGTTTTCCTACCCATAGGAAAATGTCTGTCAAACTATACCTATAGTGGACAGGAGACAATTTGAATATACAGGCCATTGATACAAAAAGGGGCAGTTTCCTTAGGAGAAGTGGCCACACAGTCGCTTTACTGTCACATGCCAAGAAGTCTAAAAGAGCTCCTTTTGAGTAAACAGAGAAATACAGTATGAAAGGATGCAACCAAAAGATGGCACTTACAATCCGGGGAGGAGCTTATAAATCACCTAGGAGCAGAAATTATCAGACAAATTGGAAGAAGACAGACCATCTCCTTTTTAAAATGACAAAATGGCTTTCAAAGCTCTTCAACAGATCTTGTGTGGTTTTTTATTTTAAAATATCACCGAGAAAGTAAAACAGTGGACAGAGTTGAGCTTTGGAATGGTTCTATTACAAAAAGGTCAATGTACTGGTCAAAGCAAATGATAACTGTGTTTCAAAGGGACCTGTTCCTCCTGGTCCATAATTTTCTCCTTTCAGACATACATCACAAATGATGGGAGGAAATTCGAGTTTTGTTCCCAAAGGACATACAAGTGTATGAATAGACAAAGAGGTTATTTTCATGGACAGTCAGTGTTATGGATAGTTTGAAACAAAACAAGTTTCCAGTATTCAATAAACAGAGATGTTATATAATGTGTTGTGAAGCAGAGGAATGTAGTGAAAAGTGCCCTTCTTAAAAGACCATAGCAAGCTATGAAAAACTGCAGCAACTTGGCATCTACAGTAGGAAAAGGGTTGAAGGAGCAAGCAAACACCGAGGTTGTCAAAGCAAGTTGACAATGCAAAACCTACCCTTTCGGAAACAAAGCAGTTTTTAGGTATTTTCTTGACAGTCTTAAAGAAGGGTTACCTTACTTCATAAATATCACCAGCATCATTAAAAACAGTGGCAGAGATGATTTGAAGGTTATGGAGTTATTTTTCAAAATTTGAAGTTCGATGTTAAAGTGTCACCCAAGGAACAAAATTGGAAATCACCTTTCAAACACCTGTGCATAAATAGACAGAGTTCTGGCCTTTCGAGAAAAACTGTGTTTGTTTTCTTTGAAAAGGAGTTGAAAACTTTATTGACCTTTTCTAAAGGGCATATAAAACTCTGTGGCCGAAATCATTTCAAAAAGGGAGTACCCCTCAAATGAAGCCAACGCGATTTCAAATATCAACGAGATACACCAAGGCAGCATTACAAAGGTTAAAACAAAAACGGAGCTGAACGCCAAGGTTACTTTTCAAAGTTTTAAGACCGTTGGGGTTGACATATTAAAGAAGTGGGGAGAAGTCTAAGCATCCATTTTCAATACACCAAGCAAGAAGTTGAAGTTGGCCTCCGAAATTCTCAGACATCAAAACAGTTTTCAAGAAATTTCAAAGAGTTTTTGTTCATTTGTGGCCGCGCGACGCGCCTGGCGGAAGGATTGCACAGGTGGCCAGTGTACACGCGACGCGCCTGTACACGGCGCCCGACCCCGACCCGACAGACCGCCCGTAATGTTTCTACGCGCCGTTCTTTCCCTGAAGAGTGCCACGCAGGCCCGAAGACTTCCAGAGCTATCCCCGGCTCTCCACAAGAGATTCCCATCAAGTTTAGAGGTATTTTCACATGTTTTTCCCCCTCGGTTTAAAAAATGGCTAAGTGACATGAAGGTTTAAATCAAACTGTGGTGTGAGGGTAAAGGTTGGAGCAAATTTTCAAGTTTGACCCAATGAAGCTGTGCTGAATGATAGATACACTACTAAGAGTGCCTACAGAGAGAACCATGTGTTAAAATTCTCCAAATTCCTCATACCATAGCGCACAGAACTTCCAAACCTTGTGACCATAGCTGAAAAAACAGTGTTTTTGCTGTGTGAAGTCTCGAAGTGTAAAAACTGAGATAAGATGCTGAATGTGTTATTTTAAGGCTCCCACGGGAAGGAAACTGTGATTAAGTTAAAAGCTTTGTGTTTTCACCTTGTGATTACTCAAGAGCAAGGGTGTGTTGTTTCTTCAAAAACACCAAAGGACAAAGTTACCCTACTCAACCACCGAAAGGACAGTTGTTCACTATGTACTCTGTGACTGTTTTTCTATTCTTAAAAACCTCACTGCCAAGTGGATTTTCAGAATTCATAAAGGCATTCTTCCAAAGGTGACTGATATTCCATATTGAAAAAGGCCATTGATTATTTTGAAAAAGAGAAACTCTTACAGCCTCTGCTTAAGATTTTGGAGCTTTCCTAAAAATCTGTTACCTCTGTTCTAACTGTGAATTCGCCTGTATGCTCACACCGGGGTTAAAGTTAGGAGTATGTTTTTGACATACATATAGAGAACAGTGAAGTTTAGTAGGAGAAAGGGTTCTTGATCAAGCAGAAATTTATAGGTTGAAGCTACAGGGGAAGGTTGCTCACACTTCTCACAAAGGGACAATATTCACTGTGTTTGTTGGTTGACTGCCTTGTGTTTTTCAAGCTTATTGAAGTTGTTATCCATCCAAAGTAAAGGTTTCTCTAACATAACCAGAGGTGTTACATTGGTAGAAGGTCTTGCCTATTTTGCAAAGTAAAGACTCTTGCAGGCCTTGTTGAAACCTTTTGAGGCATTTTCCAAAAACTCTGTTACCTTGTTCAGAAATATAGTGACTGTATACCTACACTGAAGTTTGACTGCATATCCATAAGTATGTTGTTTTATTTGCACTCCAAGAAGAGCAGGTTGTTAATGATTGAAATTCTACCTTGAAGCAGAGATACAGGTGTATTGATTGACATCTTAAAACTCACAAGGACAAGGTGATTTTGGCACTTCTCACAGCAAACTCCTCCTAAGCAGTCTGCCTTTCTTTTCACTGTATTATTTCTTACTGAGAAGTTGTTGACTGAGATATTTTCAAGGTGGAAGGCCACTTTCTGAAGAGCAGGTTTTTAAATGATTGAATTTTACCTTGAAGACACAGACATAGATGTGTTGATTGATCTCTTGAAAATTCACAAGAAAAAGTATTTTCTTAACACTGTGCACAGGAAATTTACCCAACAGTCTTCCTCCTTTTTACTATATGGTGTCCTATTGAGAAATCTGCCTGGCTGAGGTATATTCAAGGTAGAAGGTCATTTTCTAAAAAGAGAGCAGATGTTGTGTATTATAAAAAAAACTTGTTACAAACCATCCAAATCACATTGTTTATCTGTCAAAGCAGTACATTGACACATTTTGACTCCAACAGGGCATTTTACACACAATGAGGTAGATTGTCTCTTCCAAAGCATATTCAGGTCAAAATGCCTCCAAGGAAAGACAGCAGGAGCGGTCCGCACAAAAGATATGAGCCTATCTCTACAAAAGAGATTAATGCTCATCCATCTGTCCTTTTCAACTTCCATGAAGTAGGCTGCCTAGATTTCTGCCAAAAGATAGAAGAAGTCAAGAGTTTTTCGCTATTAACACACTTGTGCGCCCTGAGATTCAAAGAAAAACATTTCCAAGTGGCGGGTCTTGATTTCAAAATTTCTCCAAGGTATGTGTCCAAGGCCACCAAGATTCTGTATCATGGAAAAAAATGGTTCAAACAGGCTCATCTTGACTTAGAAGATTACAAGCCTTTCATCAAGCCTGAGCATAGAGAGGCTTTCACTGCTATTTTCCCTTTTTCATATCTCCTTGACAGCTATGCTCCTCTTATGAAAGTCATAATGAAATATTTCACTTGTGAAGGGCAGTTTGATCGAATTTATGCCTACCATGTCCGATTATTGATGCATTTTACTAGAAGCAGGCAACTAAACCTCCCTTACTTTTTGTTCAAAAGCATAGAGAAGATGGCATCTACTGTCCAGAAGAAAGCTCCACCTCTGCAAATCCCTTCCCTTTTTCATCATTCTTTGATCAAGATTATCTTCCTACACTAGCTAGAGAAGAAAGAGGTTCCATGCGATTTATTCATCAGCCATCCAGATTTTTCTACTATTCCTCCTGCCCATGTTTCTCCCACTCAGCCTGTCCATCGCCCGGTACCTTTGTCCAGTAGGCCTACTCCTAGAAGGCTCAGGATGTCTACAGGACAGTCAAGTCAACAAGATGAAAGGGATGAGCAGCAGCAGTTAGATGATGAGGAACAACAGCAAATAGAAGGTGAAGGACAGCAGGTCCAAGATGATCAGCAGCAGGTACAAATTGAGGAACAACAGCAGGTACAAATTGAGGAACAGCAGCAGGTGCAAGATGAAGAACAACAGGTTGGGCAGGAAATTGAGACACCTCTTGAGCCACAAATTGAACAAGGCATTGAAGCAGAATAGCAAATTGAGATTGGCAAACAGGGGCAGCAAAGTGAACAGCTAGAAGAAGACATCCAACAGCCTCAAGAAGAGCAGCAAATTCAAGAAGATGTCAAAGGTAAATCAGTTGTGCCTCCTCCTCCCAAAATAACAAAGCTCAGCACAGCAAGGAAGAGAGGGTCTAAAGCTGCCACTCTAACAGTGACAAAGGTTGTTCCTAGCAAGAGGAAATCGCCCAAAAGGACACCTTCTAGCATGCCAAGGAGGAAAAGCGCAAGATTGGCTTTCAAAGGTAAAAGCAAAGTTGGAGAAAGTACAAAGCATGGAGGTGAATTAGCTATCATCCCTATCCAAAGCGATGATAGTGATAATGAGGCCCGCCTTCTTGAAAATCTCCTAATCCATAAGGAGGGGGAAATTGAGGCATTAAAGGAGGATCTTCAAAGGGCAAGGAATTTCAACCACTTCTTGGAGATTGAAAACAAACAGATGAGTGTGCACACAGCTGTTCATGAGGCACGAGCGATTAAGTATAAGAATGAGGCAGCTAAGGCACAAGCAAGGATAGAAGAGCTCATTGGTGAGTTTGATGAGGAAGAAGAGGGAGACCAGCCTAGGCGGAAGAAGCCTAGGACTATAGGGCTTAAGAGAGCCTTGGAAAAGAAGAAAGCAGAAGAACAAGCCCATCTCCAAGCCTTTCCTCTCACTGCACTCCTTGAGCAGGAAATTGAAGAAAACAAAGAGGCATGGCTTGAAAGAGCTAACAAACACTTGGAAATGAAGCTTGAGAGGGTGAACAGAGATCTAGAGCTGCAAAGGAAGAGAACTCATCACTTTCAGAAGTTGAATCAGTTTTCTAGGCGCAAACTAAAGGCAACCCAAGAGAAATTGAAGAAGGCAAAGGGGAAGCGCCCGGCACGAAAAGAGGGGAAAAGCATATCAGCCCTTGATATTTTGGCCTCCGCTTCAGAGCATGTTTCTATGGACCCCTGAGGGTCATATGTGCCAAGTTTGGGCCCATTTCGACAACTTTTTGTTTTTTGGCATTTTTTGGGTTTTTGGTCGAAAACTCATAAATTCGCCATTTCAGTTTGAAGATTTTTCAAAGAAGAAGGATGATACCAATGGATGCCATAATTCTATGAGCAGGTCCCCAGCGATTTTCAGAACATTTGGAGATCATTCGCCCCCTCAAATTGGCGAAAAATGCTCTCTTTTTGCACATTCTGCCCGCCATATCAGCAGTCTGCTATTTCCTGGTTTTTTTCACACGGGTACAGTTTTGGGGAACTTCCAGGCATCAGATTGAGATGATTTCAGTTGTGCCGGAAAGTAGACACAGATAGCTTTCCAACGAGCTATCATGAGCCTCATTTCGACATCAGGAAGGCTGCCAATTGCCTCCAGCAATTCAGGGGACCTTTTTCAGATATAAATATGAAGTATTTTTGTAATTTTTGAACCTCAAAAATCTGCTTTTCCCAAATGTGCGTTTAGCTATTTTTACACTTGGGAAATGATGTAAAGTCAATATAATTTCCGTTTTTAGCATTTTTTTAAATATTTTATGGGATATTTTGTGCCTTGGGCTTTGCAAAGCCTCAAGGACAAGTTTAGATATTTTGACTTGGCCAATGGGATAGCTAGTTGCTCCATGAGGTTTTCCTTCCTCAAACCTATTTATTCCATGGGTTTCATTGTAAAACAGAGGCTGAACTTGAGAGAAGAATCAATATATTGGTCATATGAGCTTTGAAGAACATACTTGTGTTATGATTTTTGGACTGCCTCTTGGATGCTTTTGATGAATGATGAAGGATTGGTGATGGATTCCATGACATGGTAGAATGGTATAGTGTTTCTTGTTTTGTTGTTGTCTTCTAGTTTTCATTCATGATACATGCTTCTTGCTGCTATAGATCAGTAGAGATTAATTTTGAGATATGCCCATGGAGGCACCTCAAAATTCCTGAATCTTCATAGCTTTATGTTTTCTTCTTCCTTAGTTATACTAAAGAATTCTTAGCTGCTCTTTAGTAACTTAAGGTATTGTTGCTAGTTTTATTCATAAGTTCTATGTATGTTGAGTAGGATGTATGGTGTGCCCTGCCTACCTATAAGCTGTCCATAGTTCTGTTTATAAAACTATTTCTTTGACTGATTAGCCTATCATCTTGTTGAACCAAGGAGGCCTAGTCCCGATCTAGCCCTTTGCCTAAAACTATGAAATCTTGTTTGTCAAAGTGCCCAATGACTTAGAGACTATGTTTAGGCATTCCGGCATAGTATTTTGAGTTGTTATTCCTTCTTATGTGTTTTCCCCAAAGTCTGATAGCCATTTCCCGAAGTTAGAAGGTCTTATACTTCTATGCATGGCTGGAATGTTTTATTTCTATGTATTAATTAGCTCATAGTTACATTTAGCATGATTAATGGCTTGCTATAACATGTTTATGTCTGCGATCAACTAGTTACACTTGAAATCCCTTGTCTTTCACAAGCTTGATGTTCATTTACTCCATTTTGCCCAAAGATCCCTTCTACCGTGAATCAAATCGGCCCTACAACAGCCTTACATCATCATCTGATAGCTTCCTTGACCTTTTTGACCCCATAGCCCAGTTTATCTACATCTTGTTATCCAGTTTATATCTTTGATCAGTTTTATCCCTCAAAAACTTAAAAAACCAAAAAACTCACTTCATAACTAGCCTAATATCAGAACACCATAAGCAAACACACCGATATCTTTTATACATATAGAGAGAGCCCTCTCTGAGTCCAGGAAGGCTAGGTCCTTGGGCTCCAAAGCTTGGTTTGATGTTACATCGTCATTTGGCTCACCAATCGGCCAAATCACGGGACCCTAACATTGGGAAATATCTTTCATTGACACAATTCATTCTACTACTCTTCATGATGTGATGACTACAATTTAGAACTTTTCCATATATGTCATATGGTCACGATCTGATTTGATTCAATTTTGTTCTACGTATGATGGAATGTGACCCTGATCTTGATGAAATGATATCTCATCTATGGTACCTATCACTATATTGATATGATATCTTGACTTTGCATCATTTTTACGTATATATTGTATATTCATTCGTAGAGGTTTTTCATCCTTGAAAGAAGGTGAAGTTTTGTCCATTAATGAGGACAAGTTAGCTTTTCTACGTGTTGCGATTTTCTCCTATTCATTATTGATTGAGCTCACTCCATTAAGGGCCAAGATATTGTTGTGAGGAACATGCTGTCTTGATTAGAGAACAAATTATTAGTTAGGGAGAATGCATAATTTAATCTCATTTTCTCTGTACATATATTTTCAGAACAACCCTTAATTAAAACAATTTTATGAAGAAATCCACATTGTAAATAAGTTAGAGAATATGTGGACTCCTTGTCACAACAGGGCTTGAATTCTTGATTGGATAAATACACTATTTGATCTAAAAATCCTGGTCCACAATTTCCATACGAATTTATGAAGCATGCATCACTAGGTATGTGTTTGAAATTATAGTTTTTGATTGAAGAATAAAATTTTGTCCTGAGATTGTTGTAGCTAGATTAAGGAGGCATGGGAAAGAAATATCACAATAAGAAAAAAATCTTATGAAAATCTCGTTTTGTCTCACCTATATAATTCTTATAGTTGTAGTCACCACTTTATTCCGAACTCTCCCATGTCACAATCGTGAGCATGAATCTCTTGCAATCAAGGCCTGATTTCAGTAGAGATATGTTTCATTATGGTACGAAGCTTCCTAAGAGAAGAATAAAAAATGAAAGGGTAACTCAAAGGCTGAAATTATGTTATCTAGTCCGATTCAAAGGAAATAAAATTCTTGACAACAATGATGAAGTGTGGGACAGTGGAAAAAATACCTTATAGGTTTGTAACCTATGCCATGCTTCTATAATTAAGCAGATATGTGTGCATTGATGCCTGAAGGGACAAGACTGGACTCTGGAGCATTTTCGTATCAATCATCCTAAGGAGGGTTTGTTGATTATTGCTATCAACATGAAATACCTAGTTATGATGATAGTGGAAGATATTAAAGTGAATCTTTGTTTGTCACTTCAAGTTATTTAGAATATAATCATAAGGCATTTTAGTTTCTGTTTCTTGAAAGATATAATTGGAAGTAGACCAGCTTGACTCCTTAGTTACATTGTCAAGCACTCTCTTAGTATCAAAATAAATATTGCCTGAAATTTCTAAGTCTTACAATGAATGAATTATGTACATCAATATCCATGATACAATGTGGCCTATCAATGAGATATAACTTTGTTGAATTGTTTTTATGTGCACAAACTATTACAGTACCTTTGAACTTTACATCTTGGATGAGGGATGAAGTATATTTGGATATATCATTTTCAAAGAAAAGTTACAAGATCTTGGCATCCCATTGTTGGCCTCTGATCATGAAGTACAAAGGCGGATGTAATGAAAAGGAAACATGGGAGGATTTCTAGTAAAAAAATGGGGATGTCCATCTTGATTGATCCATGGTAGCAAGGAAGAACCTCACCATCTGGTGGATGTATATATATCCTAGTCTCTGGAGGAATTCAAAGAAAAATTGGATCAATAAAGATATATTTCCTACAACAGCTTATGTCTAAGCTAGCACCATATTATTATCTCCATAAAAAAATTTAATCTTAACTACAGTACCCTTGTTCTCTCTGTATGATCAAACCTGTGCAGTAGTTGATATCAGACTTCCTTCAGTTGTTCTTTTCTGCACCTAGAAATATTTTTCCTCATTGCAGAGAATAACAAGAAGATGAGTTGTTGTTGGTTTTCTAATTCTCTTTTTCTTTACTCCCCAACTCAAATCATATCCTTTCGTAAATTTAAATACTCTCTCTAATGCAATAAATAGTTCCAAGTGATAAGCTTATAGATATAAAAAAGGTACAACATCAAATGGGTTTTATTTGCAAATCAAGGCAATAGACAACTAATGAACAAGGAAAATAGAAGAAAGAGGCTCCACCATTATTTTTAAGAGGTCCAAAGAGGTGTTATTTTAATGAAAGAAAAATTCAAATATCTAATCTAACTTTTATACTAATAAGTTTGAGGGTGACTATTTAGTTGAAAAACTTTAAAACTTGTTATGGAATATTACCTTAGGTGATGGAATAGAATATGTATAGCACTAAACCTCCCATGCAACTAAAAATTACATGGTTAACAACACTTGGTGTTCATTTTCATTTTTCATGTGGCCAATGCTCTCTTATGAACATCGAATCCAAGCCTAAGTTGCCATCATAAAGGTATGTGGGTATGGGTGCTACTATATGTATGGGCATCACTTTTTGAAAGAGGGGATGAGGATTTCTCAGGGTATATATCATCAAATGAGAATTACTATTTTATTTTGGAAAAGATACACTCACCCACATAGTACTGGTTACATTTCATATTACTGATTATGAGAATAATGACTTATGCAGCTCCATTTCTATCCAAGTTTATTAAATAAAAAACTGAAAAGTAACTTTAAAGAGTTATCAACAAAACATCTGCTACTGGTATGTCCATGTAAGGCCTATAAAAATAGAAAAAATTTACCAAATATAGATATCCTAGCATGACGTCTATATTTCTACCATGATCTTATATATAGTTGAAAGAAAAGAATACAGAAGTATATAGTTTAAACGCTAGCTTGAGCAAGAGCTACAACAATATCTGTTAGTGGATTTGTTAAAGGAAGATCCTCGCTATCACTGGCTATGCATCTCCATATTTTTATTCCACAATATTCATCTCCCCAAATACTTGAACCACCATATATTGGGATAGGGAGTATGCCAATTGAATTTTTTTCTTTATGTATGTCGCATAAAGAGATATGATGAAAGTGCCCCTTCAACCCAAGTTCCTTCTCTTAATTTTTTTTTTGTATATTTGTTCTGGACCACTGCTTCCCCATTCATCCACCATATGACAATTAGTGAATCACCATAAACTTGATGCTCATTTACTCTCTTTTCCTCTGCTAGTCTCATGAGTTTCTACACTCCCCTTAGCTCTGCCCTGTTGTGTGTGCTAATCCCTATGAAAAGGTAAACCAATGTTGTTTTGATATATAGAGGGATCCTCCCAAGTCATAAACCATAATGACATGGTTACCAGTGAAGGATCCATAAAAGAAAACCCGGGCCATGTTTTTGTCCACTTCTAATGACAACACCTCTATTGATCGCTTCTTCTTTGTAGCCTTGGGGCAAACAATATATGTTGCATTAGTCCTGTAATATATGCCTTGGAAATTGTGAGGAAATTGAAAATAGGAAATCATTCCTAGCGATACACAGTTCCTAGGTGAAAATTGGTGGGAGGGAGTGATGCTCACGAACCAAAGGGTCTTTCATCCAACTTTCAAAAACTTCAACCGGTGAGATTCCTTGCTATTCTCCTTCCCCCTTGTTAGAATTTTAGCTGCATCATATACTTCCTGGATATGTTGGCATGTAAAAACAAAATGGTGGATTGTCTTCCAAGTCTTTGTATGATTTCAGACACCTATTGCATCCCTCCCAACATTGCTTTTGTAGATTCTTCTAGTTGAGTATTTTGTTTGAATGTGAGAGCTAGAGGAATATTTTTTCTTTATGAGATGTCTTTGGCTTCCATGGAATTCTCTACCACTAGTGTGGGTCTCCTTCCATTCCTCCTATGAATGCTACTTAGTAACCCATATTTATGGTGTATAATCCTCCATTCCAATTTGGGCCCCAAACAAGTGAATCCGGTTGGTCTTTAATATGAATAGAAACTTCAATTAGTGCCTTCTTGTACAATATTGATTCTGTTGCAAGTATTTCCATCTGTCCAAAATCTGCTACAATTGGTAACAATCCCAGTCGGATTTCTAACTTACCAAGGAAAACAAAAAACAAAAATCTCTATCAAAACTACAATTCGATTTTTTATAGGAAATATAAACAGAAGAAAGTAGCAGTAAGTACACAGATCTGAAACTCAAATCAAAACATTGTTTATTACTCTTGAAAACAAGAAATACGTGGAAATATTCAAACTATAATGCACCCATTTCTTCTACTCCATGTCACAAGGTTTGTCAAAATTCAACCTTAAGGTTTGAATTTTGGCGAACCTTAAAAAAAAATTGAGGTTCAGATAACCTCATCGAACTTGATAGCCATTGACCAAGTCCATAGATAAAAACTCATAACTTGCTGAAAATTGTAACTAGGATCGGTCTTCATATTGATTATGTAATTATAATGCTTTTCAGGAATATTATTTCTATCATTGAATCAAAGCTTAGCATAGTATATTAATTGGAACTAAACCATAAAGTCTAGCTAACAATTTAAGTTCCCAAAATCATATGACGTAGAATATGTAACATCTAAAAAGTTCAATCTGTGATATTTACACAGTTATTCTGTGAACCTAAATTTCCAAAGGAATGCTTTGGTATCCAGTGTTTAAAATTAGTAATTTATTAAATCTCATCGATGATGTAGACATAACACAATAAATATGCTTCAAGAAACTAATATGAGTTAATACGATAAGTAACAAAACTATATCCTTGCAAGAATGGAAATAGAAACAACAGAGTATTGCACTATAGACTCCTATCTCAAACAGAACAAGGGAGCTTCAGCTAATTTCAAACTTTTCCTTTTGCGCAATTTTAGTATGTGGTTATTAAAGCCTCACATTCTTACAATATGACACTGAATCAATTTGGG
Organism: Pinus albicaulis; assembly: GCA_034641835.2. NCBI lineage: Eukaryota > Viridiplantae > Streptophyta > Pinopsida > Pinales > Pinaceae > Pinus > Pinus albicaulis. The sequence goes on along the minus strand of CM076584.1, from coordinate 1,298,837,381 downwards.
CTCGTGTATGGAACACCATCACCATTGAAAATCCTTTAGTGGCACAAAAAGGGAATATGTTTTCTTGCTCCTCATTTTGTGTTAGTCTTGCAACCTTTGGGTTGGTAAATGACCCTTTGTTAATGAAGTGGGTCAACCATTGCCTTATATTCCATGACCAAAAGGTATTCTATTTCACCAAGTTCAACCAAGATTTTCACTTGGCCTCTCCCACTGAGATGGAATACATCCATGAGTCATGAAGGTCTCCAGGACTTTCACCTGGTCTCAGATGTAGTATGGCTCTATTGGTCACATTATATTGACATAACAACATGTTATATAGGAATTTCAACCCAAGTATTAACACTTAAAAGTTATTTGATTTAACCACTTGACCACTTAGCTGTTTGACAAGTATATTTATGTAAATTATTCTAAAACTAGAATATAAACTATAATAAGGAACCCTACATGAGCCCACATATACATATGCCAGGCCACATAAAACAACAAGAATGAACTAGACAAGAACGAAACATGGGTAGGAAACATTCATGGGCTCTACTTATTAATGAAAAAAATATAGCAAGAGGCATCCTTCCTGACAAAACTGAGCCATGAGTCTGATCTTCAGAGGTCCTGAATCGTCCACCCAATCTTATAACAAGACCCAACATTCCAAGATTGTTAAAGATTAGAATTTGGTTAACTAAATCCATTTGGCTTACCTCAGAAAGTGAGAGGCTACATTTGGGAGAACTTGAATACAAATCTGAAATTATCTGCACACCCAAATTTTAGGGAAATTCATGGGGGATGGGGGGACCCTCTATGTAGTGAACTAGGGTAATTCTGCCCTATGGTTTTATAGGCTAATAGGATTTCAACATAATTTACTTTTCCAAATAATAGTCAATTTAACACAATTAATATATTCTTCAGTGAAGAATATCAGTTTTTCAAAGATATAATAGGCTAAATAGAGAAAAGTATCATTCAATTAATCCACATTCCAATAAAATATTCAACAGAACATTGTATTGTTCGTCAAACCCATACAATAATTTGGCACAATATTAAATATCCATACAATACGGTTCTCGTTTAATAGACAACCAATTTAACCATTGAAATAATACCGTAACTAGTGACTTGATTGCTAACCCTACAAGGAACCTATACTGCTCAAGATATCCAAATTTTTCATCAAATGTGGACTTTAATCCTGTTTCAATCCTCTATAATAGACTTGACCCTGTCCACCCTACTCTGCTACAGAATTTTCATTTGATTCTACTACAAGAACCCTTAGGAATAGAAAGGGATAAATTGTGCTCAACTGCAAGTTTCCCACACTAGAATAATTCCCTAAAAAAGAAAAAGAGGAAGCCACATGGTTGAAACTTGGAGATGACAATGTCCCTAACGAGAGAACATATTATGAAGCAAATTACTCAAAATTTAGCACCCAATACACCTTTTCACATATGATTTGAAACAAGTCAATAGTGAGAAATAGAGAGACTTATGAGTGAGCACAACTTTGATAGAACTTCCTATAATTTTCCCAACATGTCAAGGTTGAGTTCTCCATTATCCCAACTTTCCTAGGCTATAATAAACTCATGCCTTTAATAACTTGCATCCTTGAGACATCAATTGTGTAAGGGATACTTGGGTCATGCCATTTTATTTCTTTTCCTTAGGGAAGGGATTGGTGCATGAGAAATGTGTGCTAGTAAATATGAGGTACTTGTGTTTAATTTTAGAGGGGTGATTCAGAGATGACACAGGTGGTTAATTGACCATTATCCCAAAGATATCCTATTTTTAAACTTGTTTCCTTATTGGATAATGAATTAAGTCAGTGAATGAAACCCATTAGTACTTGATGCAAATAGGTTGTTTGGATTTTAGTGGCCTCAATTGAGCTCAAACTAGGATAGAGGCAATTTTATAATCAATTGGAAATAATTTCTTGCCCATCAACTTGATAATTATATTTACTAGATTATCCTGCTATTGTTAATGATTGAGTGTGTTCTTACACCACTAACCTCAAATCTTGTAGTAGTGAATAATCTTCTACTTGATTGTTGGATAATGTCCCTAATCCTTGAGCATAAGACAATTCAATATTTAGACTGTCACATTAATCTCCCTTATGCATTTCCAACCCTCACAAATTTTTAAAACTATATTATGTCCCCCTACAGTAGCCACTCTTTTGTTGTAAAATACGTCCCTCAAAATAAAATAGAGAATTTCAAGCAAGGAAAATTTTAGGGGCTAATATTCGCAGGTGGGCTAATTTTCCGTGCTTTTTCGAAAAAAAATATTCGCCAATTTCCAGTTTTTTTGAAAATTGATTCACCCAAATTTTATAGTATAAAATTATTTTACCCTAAAATTCGCCAAAATGTTATATATACTAATATAAAATGATTATAAAACTAAATATTTTTTACAAAAATAGCATAAAAAATTTTACAATTTACATATTGGGGACTACTTAGATTCGCCAAGGTTTCTAAACTTTAAGATGAACATCCATACTTAAAATTTTCCCTTATTGCAAGTGTTAAAGGCCTGGTGCAAGCCGGGCTCAAGGAAATCTTGGTTTGATGATTTCGAGGTACAATTGGAAGTGCACTAGGGCTAATATAACACAAGATCAATAGGATGTGGTCAAAGTGACATTTGTTCTAACATAAATTTGAGTGCTTTGTATTACATCCCTCTAATCAACATGATTCACACCTTTAGCATTTTTTCATACAGAAAATTGCAAAATTTATAAAATGAAGTGAAAAATTTAATCTTGAAAACCCTCAAAAATTTAAAAACTTCACTGAAATATGTTGGTGCATAAATGAAAAATCCCTTGAGAGAAACCAAAGAACGTAGGACCAAACAAGAAAGGAAATAAGATAGAAAGAAATAACAACTAAGAATGTTTATCCTTTAAAGCTTTCTAGAAAAGTGATCCTAATTACTTGCAAGAGGAAAATATTAGAGAACATAAGAAATAAATAAAGATAAGGTGGACTTTCAGGAAAATGAAGGCAGCCCAATCCAACAGCCTTATTAGTTGAACATCTAATCTAGGACAAGGAGATTGTAAGCAGTGCAACAAACTCAGGAAAAACCTAGTCTAACCATGACACTCCAACTTATTGTTCAAACCCCCAAGAAACCCATGCACCCCTCAAATCCCGTAGAGACGACGATACGGGAACTAGGAACCAAACCTACACACATAGGAAGTTGTGGATGTAATTCGACTCCTAATACTCACAATCTAGGCATGTTGGAAAAGCTTCATCGACTTAGGTACTCTCGCAACAGGTTGAAAGCAATTCAATTGAATACAACATGGGTATTGGAACATATTCTCATACAGGGTGGGTGATTCTCATATAGGGGGGGTGAGAAACAATGAAAGTGAAAGTGGTATGATTGGTTAGAATTCATGAATTCACAGCTTTGAAGGTCCCGGGAGCACTTTAAGAATGCCTCAGATAAGGCCCAATTCAAGCTACGAAGGGGATCTTTGAACTTGAACTTGACTTTCAATGAGTTCCTATCTTTTTTGTATTTTCATTTTACTATAAACTCTCATTCGGAGGGATTTGATTGCACTAGATTTGAAAATTATGGATTGAATTTCACAATATAACAGAATTTCACACATATATTATGAAAATGTATAAAAAAATAGTAAGGTTTAGCCAACAAACCTGATGAAATGTAGACTGCAAACAATCCTTCATTGCTAAACAATGTAGTTGGTGTCTAAGAAGCTTCTGAAGAACACATTTTCTAATATGTAACCATTTTCTGCAGCCATAGTTGCACAAAACTCCATTTTTATAATATGTAACCATTTTCTAATATTATAAGAACCCATTTTCTAATATGTAACGATTTTCTGTAGCCACAGTTGCCTTTTTCTACAGTTGAAAAAAATTAGAAGCCATGTACTCCGAAGGGAGACAAGTAATCTACTGATTCGAACATAACCCAACGATCTACTGATACGATGCAATGTAGAGGAAGAGAGGGATCCACCGTTCTCCTCAAAGGTATTGGAGTTAATAATATATCTATAAATTTCTGCGAGGGCTAACTCTCATCAAAGAATGGTTTGGTATATCTCAAACCATAACACTAATATTCTTCATAAACTTCAAAATAAAGACACGACAATACCTTACAGTTTTTCAAGATTTAGGGCAAGCTTCAACAACTTGTTGATGCGAAGCTGCAGTCTGAACGGATGAAGAAATGACAGGGTCGGGTCGTGGAAAACGCGTTCAGCATTTAGGGCGAGTCGGGTTCCGTAGGGCGTCAGGAAGTTCGGCAGGGTAGAGTCGAGTTCAACTCGAGTCTGCGTGCAGAACAGTGACAGTGCGTTCGGAACAATGATTCAGGCGGCAGACAGTTTCTGGGTCGAGTCAAGTAGTGCAGTAAGAGCCATACCAAGCACACGGTTCCACTTTCTCTGGCTCCTGAAGGGTGTATTTTTTTGCGGGAATAGGGAGGCTAGGGTGAAGGGTGAACTTTTTTTGAGGCAGGAAATGGAATTAAAATAAAAAATAAAAAATAAAAAATTAAATGTAAATAATAATATTTAAAAAAGGAATTATATATAGTATTAAATTAAAAATTAAATATAAAGAAATAAGATATTAAGGTGTATATAAATTATTTAATATGTAAAAAGTACAACTTTCCACACACACAACCCGACTCGAACCCGACCTGAACTCGACCCGAACGTGTTTCCTTGGGCGGCCTCACACAACACAACCTGACTCGCCCGAACTAAGGCATGAGGTAGCAAACGACAAATGGGTCACATGAACATGCACATTAAAGGACACGGGTGGTAACAACTTAGCATTTTTGATATGGCCTCCCTCACATGACCCGACCCGACCCAACTTGACCCGAACATGTTTCTTTGGGCGCCCTCACACGACACAATCCAACCCACCCGCACAAAGGCGCAAGGGAGCTAATGGAAAATGGGTCGCACGAATGTGAAAAGGGCACACGGGTGGTCACAACATAGCATTTTTTATATGGCCGCCCTCACACGACCCGACCCGATCTGACCCGACCCAAACGCATTTCCTTGGGCGCCGTCACACGGCATGACCCGACTCGACCCGAGTTGAATGTGTTTCCTTGGGCACCCTCACACAACCCGACCTGACCTAACCCAACCCACCCGAACGAAGGCACAAGGGAACAAACAACAAATGGGTCACACAAACGTGAATAAGACACACGAGTGGTCACAACTTAGCATTTTGGATATGGCCTCCCTCACACAACCTGACACAAACAAGTTTCCTTGGGCACCCTCACATGACATGACCCAACCCAAACACATTTCCTTGGGCACCCTCACACTAGCCGACCCAGTCCTACCCACCCTGAACGTGTTTCCTTGGGCGCCCTCACACGACCCGACCCGATCACCTGAACCTGTTTCTTTGGGTGCCCTCACACGACCCTACCCGACTCACCTGAATGAAGGCACAAGGGAGAAAAATGAAAATGGCTCACACAAAGGTGCACCACAAGGCACACGGGGGGTTAATACTTAGCATTTTTTATACAGCCTCCCTCACATGACCCGAACGTGTTTGCTTGGGCACCCTCACACGACATGACCAGACACGCCCGAACGAAGGAACAAGCGAGCAAACGAAAAATGGTTTGCATGAATGTGCACAAGGCACACGGACGGTCACAACTTAGAATTTTTTATATGGACACCCTCACACGACCCGACCTGACTTGCCCGAATGAATTTTGTTGGGCGTCCTCGCATGACCCGACCCAACCCGACCTGCCTTAACGTGTTTCACTGGGTGCCCTAACATGACATGACCCGAACCGACCCGCCCGAACGCATTTCCTTGGGTGCCCTCCCATGGCATGACCTGACCTAACCTGCCTGAACGCGTTTCCTTGGGTGCCCTCACACGACCCGACCTGAACACATTCCTTTGGGCGCCCTCACATGACCTGACCTGACCCCGACCCACCCAAACGTGTTTCCTTGGGTTCCCTCACATGACACAACCCGATCCAACCCGACCCAAACACGTTTCCTTGGGTGCCCTCACACGACTCGACCCAACCCGCCTAAACGAAGGCACGAGGGAGAAAACGAATAATGGGTCGCATGAACGTGCACAAGGCACACAGACGCCTTAGCATTTTTGATATGACCTCCCTCACATGACCCGACCCGACCCTACTCGAATGTATATTCTTAGGCACCCTCACATGACAAGGCCCGACTTTCTCGAATGAAGGCACAAGGGAGAAAGCGAAAAATGGGTCACACGAACGTGAAAAAGTCACACGGGCAGTCACAAATTAGCATTTTTGAGATAGTCGCCCTCACACGACATGACCCTGCAACGGGCCCGAACGCATTTCATTGGGTACCCTCGCATGTCCTGACATGTCCCAACCCACTCGAACGTGTTTCCATGGCCGCCCTCACAAGACCCGACCCGACCCAGCCTGCCCAAATGCATTTCCTTGGGTGCCCTCACATGACATGACTCGACTCGACCCTCTCGAACACATTTCCTTGGGCGCCCTCACAAGGCATGACCTGACTCAACCCGGCCGAACACATTTTCTTCGGCACCCTCACACGACCCGAATCAAGCTAACCCGAATAGTACGACATGGTTGCAGTTGGTATCAAATCTTGGACATTATATTGGTTGGTCTCAGTGAAACATTGGCAGGGGAAAGACATTGGTCAAGGTCGAAGCTGCATAACAAGACATGGAAAATTGGGAATAATGTCAAGGGAGGATTTTTTAGACCTTGTACAAGTTGAGGCATATGAAAGAAGAGCACCCACGGATTCGTGTTGAACTTGAGCCTTGGACGAGAATGTTGAAGTAGAGCTTCTTCAACTTGGTTGGGAAATGGAGCAGGATGGAGCTGCAAATTTTGATGAAGAAGAAGAAGCCGAGACATGTGAAGAAGAGGATGTTGCAGATGTGTCACTGATAGAGGAATAACTTTATGAACATGTTGGACCAGGATTGTGCACTTCACAGACATTGATGATGGAGGACACTTATAGGGTTTAGGGGTTAGGGTTTAATGGGGTTAGGGTTTAGGGGGTTAAATGGGTTAGGGTCTTAGGGGTTTAGGGGGTTAAATGGGTTAGGGGTCAGGAATTAAGGTTTAACAGGTTAGGGGTTAAGGGTTTAGAGGTTTAGGGTTTAGGGGTTTAAATGGGTCAGGGGTTTAAGGGTTTAGGGGGTTAAATGGGTTACGGGTTAAGGATTTAGGGGTTAGGGGTTAAGGGTTAAGAGGTTTAGGGTTTAGGGGTTAAATGGGTTAGGGTTTTAGAGGTTTACAGGGTCAAATGGGTTAGGGGTTGGGAATTGTGGCTAAGGATTCAAGCTCCATGGAAAAATATAAAGTCATCAAAGAAAAAAAAAAATTGATGCACCACAAAAATTTTCCATCGATAGATCAAGAAAGAAATTAAGATCTGTCATTATAGAGCTGACCTTGAGTCTATCATATTCCAATTTTTTTTGTACTAAATTTCCATAACATGAACTCACATCACACGACCCAACCCGACCCAACCCAACCCGACTCGACCCGACCTGACCCACCCGACCCGCCCGAACACTTTCCTCGGGCGCCCTCACACGACATGACCTGACCCAACCAGAGCTACCCGAAAACGTTTCCTTGGGCACCCTCACATAACCCAACCTAACTAGACGCACTCGAATGCGTTTCCCTGGGCGCCCTCACATGACCCAACGCAACCCGCCCCGACCCGCCCAAACGTTGGGCACCCTCACACAGAAAGACCCGAACTGACCTACCCGAATGCATTCCCTTAGGTGCCTTCAAATGACCTGACCCGGCCCGCACGAATGCGTTTCCGTGGGTGCCCTCACACAACCCGACCCGAACCGACCCGTCCCACCCAAACGTGTTTCCTTGGGGACCCTGATCATCTTATAATCTGAATGTGAGAGCAACACAAAACTACAATATTGTAGAAGATATGGGTCAAGTGCCTTCGACGATGTCAGCTTTGTAGGTCCTTCAGTCGTGCCCATTATAATGGAAGGCACTACTCTCCGCTATTGCAGGGATTGATCCTGTAGATTCTAGTCTGATTAGTTTCGATCTCGAGAATTTCATTCCTTGCCTCCCATCTGAGGTATCTTTTCTGATTCAAGTTACCATTATGGGAAATAATATTCATTGGAATGTCCTTGATGAAGGCACCCTCACACGACCCAACCTGACCTGACCCGACCTGCCTGAATGTGTTTCCTTGGGCACCCTCATAGTACGACAAGACCCAACCCAACCTGAACCGAACGTGTTTCCTTGGGCGCCATCACACGACTTGACCTGACCTGACTTGCTCGAACGTTGAAGGCACAAGGGAGAAAACGAAAAATGGGTCGCATGAACGTGCACAAGGCACACTAGCGGTCACAACTTAGCATTTTTTATACGGCCTCCCTCACACGATCCAACCTAAACGCGTTTCTTGTGGCGCGCTCATACAACATGACTCGACTCGCCCAAATGAAGGCACGAGGGAGTAAACGGAAAATGGATTGCACAAACGTGCATAAGGCACATGGGCGGTCACAAATTAGCATTTTTTATACGACCACCCTCACACAAACTGACCCACCTGAACATGTTTCCCTGGGCGCCCTCACATGATCTGTCCCGACCCGACCAAACGTGTTTCCCTGAGCACCCTCACTCAACCTGCCTCGAACTGCCTAACCGCGTTTCCTTGGGGACCCCAGTCATCTTATAATCCGAATGCGAGAGCAACACAACACTAGAATATTGTAGAAGATCTAGCTTAAGCGCCTTCGAAAATGTCGGCTTTGGAGGTCCTTTAGTTGTGCCCATCACAACGAAAGGCACTAGTCTTCGCTATTGGAGGGATTGATCCAATAGATTCTAATATGATTACTTTCTATATCAAGAATTTTGTTCCTCACCTCCCATATCAGGTAGCTTTTCTGATTCAAGTTACCATTATGGTAAATAATATTCATCAGATTGTTGTTGATGAAGGTGCCCTCACAGGACCCGACCCGACCCAACCCGACCCACCCGAACGCGTTTCCTTGGGTGCCCTCACACTATGGCACGACCCAACTAGACCCAACCCGAACGTGTTTCCTTGGGCTCCATCACATGACCCAACCCACCCGAATGTTGAAGGCATAGGGGAGAAAACGACAAACAAGTCACATGAACTTGCACAAGGCACACGAACAATCAAAACTTAGCATTTTTTATACGACCTCCCTCACATGATTCGACCTGAACATGTTTCCTGTGGTGCCTTTACACAACATGACCTGACCTGCCCAAACGAAGGCACGAGGGAAAAAACGGAAAAGGGATCGCACAAACGTGCACAAGGCACACGGGTGGTCACAGCTTATCATTTTTTATACGACCACCCTCACACGACCCGACCCGACTAAACCCACTCGAACGCATTTCCTTTTTTACCCTCACAAGACCCAACCCAACCCACCCTGACCCGCCCAAATGTGTTTCCTTGGGCGCCCTCACACGACACGACCCGACCTTACCCACCTGAACACATGTCCTTAGGTGCCCCCACATGACCTGACCTGACCCGCACAAACGCGTTTCCTTGGGCACCCTCACATGACCTGACCGGTACCAACCTGGATTGCCTGAACTCATTTCCTTGTGTGCCCTCACATGACCTAACCCGAACCGACCCACCTGAATGCATTTCCTCGGGCGCCCTCATGCAACACGACCTGACCCGACCCGACCCGCTAGAACGCATTTCCTTGGGTGCCGTCACATGACGACCTGACCTGACCCGAACGTGTTTCCTTAGGTGCCCTCACCAGACCCAACCTCACATGACCCGACCTAACACGACTCGATCTGACCCGACCTAACACAACCCGACCTGACCCGACCTGACCCAACTTGACATGAACCGACCTGACCTGACCTGACCTGACCCAACCCCACCCACCCAAACTTATTTTCCTGGGCGCCCTCACACGACATGACCTGAGCCAACCTGCCCAAACGCGTTTCCTTAGGCGGCCTCACATGGTACGAACCGATCGGAATCGACCTGACCCACTTGAACGCATTTCCTTGGGCACCCTCACATGACCCAACATGACCTGAACAGGACGCGTTCCTTGGGCGCCCTCACACGACCCGCCCCGACCTGCCCGAACGTGTTTCCTTGGGTGCCCTCACAGTATGGCATGACCTGACCTGGCCCGAACTGAACGTGTTTCCTCAGGCTCCATCACACAACCTGACCCAACCCAACTTGCCCGAACGTCGAAGGCATGAGGGAGAAAAAGGAAAATGGGTCGCACGAACATGCACAAGGCACACGGGCAGCCACAACTTAGCATTTTTTATACGGTCTCCCTCACATGATCTGACTCGAATGCGTTTCCTATGGTTCCATCACATGGCACGACCCGACCTGCCCGAACTAAGGAACGTGGGAGAAAATGGAAAACAGATCACAAAAATGTCCACAAGGCACATGGGCGGTCACAACTTATCATTTTTTACATGACCACCTTCACATGACCTGACCCGTCCCAACCTGCCCGAACGCATTTCCCTGGGCGCCCTCACACGACTCGACCTGACCTAACCCGACCTGACCCGCCCAAACGTGTTTCCATGGGTGCCCTCACACGACTTCACCCGTCCCGCCCCAACCCACCTGAACGTGTTTCCTTGGGAATCCTCAGACGGCTCGACCCGACCTGACCCGCCCGAACGCGTTTCCTTAGGTGCCCTCACATGACCCAACCCAACCCACCCAAACGTGTTTCCTTGGGCGCCCTCACACGACCTGACTCGAACTGACCCGACCTTCCCGAAGGAATTTCCTTGGGTGCCCTCACACAACTTGAGCTAACCTGACCCGCCTGAACACGTTTCCTCAGGCATCCTCACACGACATGACACGACCCAACTCAACCTGCCTGAACGCATTTCCTTGGGAACCCTCACATGACGACCCGAATTGACTCGACCCACATTTCCTTAAGTGCTCTCACAAGAATTGAACTCACACAACCCGACCTGACATGATCTGACCTGACCCGACCTGACACAACGTGACCTAACACAACGTGACCTGACACGACCCGACTTGACTCAAACTGACTTGACGCGACCGGGCCCTCACACAACATGACCCGACCCGACATTTTGAAATTTTTTTCTTAATTCCGAAGTTTTGAACATTTCGTCATTATTTAAACGGTTTGAAGAGTTTGTCGCAATTTCGACGTTTTGAACATTTCGTAGTTATTCCAAAGCTTTCGGTAGTGACGACGTCACTATTACGACGTTTTGAAGATTTCATCGCTATTCCGACGGTTTGGGTAGTGACGACGTTGCTATTCCGACAGTTTGGGTAGTGACGACGTCGCTATTCTAATGTTTTTAAGGTTTCGTCACTATTCCGACGTTGTTAAGGTTTCGTCGCTATTCCAACTTTTTTAAGGTAGTGTTGCAAGAGCGACGCTTTTTGGCAGGATTAAAAAAATTGAGAAAAAATTGGAAACTTTTCGACAATACGTCAAAACTGTCGGAACTAAAGTGTCGGAAAATTGACCATATGTACTAGTGTTAAGATATCAAAGTGGTCTCGGAAGATTTCAAAACCCAATCCTCCAAACTATATCTCATCAATAAAACTACTCTTGTAAGTTGATTCCTCCAATTTTTCCACTCCAAAAGCTTCAAGATAGATGAAAAATTACATAATGATCCAATCCAAATCATACCTCCCCATTATGGGATGATTTTGGTCCCCGAAGGATTTACTAAATTAGGTGAGAAACCTTTTCCTCTACCTTCTCCATGGAGTACCATTTAACCTTCCCTAGAATTTATCCCTTCAATCCAATTTCCAAAGGTCATGGTGTCCCAATCTTGTACTTTTGGAAATTTTCCGCAAAGTTATATCCTTTATCAACTAAGGCATCTAGAGCCAGGTCTTTTATGGAAGATAAAACCTTTTCCACTTCCTAATCCAATATGGAAGGCTCATAAAGTTTGATATTTTTCACAATCACCATGAGTAAATGTACATGTATAAGGGTAAAGTGGGTCTCTCTAAATTACCTCAAACATTTTCCACTTACTTGAAAGAACCATATTGTAGAGCCTTGATTTTCTTACAAAAACCATGTAGCTTATCCCTATTCAACTATAACCATAATTTTTCTCCCACTCTAAATGAATTCTATATATTATGTTGATTTTGCATGGCCTTGTATTTTTCCATTAAATTCTTCAATGCCTCCTATAATTGCAAATGGATCTGCCTAATTTTCTCAACAAATTTATTTGCTCTTAAATAATCCTTAATGAGATATTCCTTCACCCCTTTCTTCCTATACACAACATCTAAAGGTGAAGGTGGAATATATCACAAGCAGGTTTCAAATGGGGATTTCCTAGTAGAAGTGTGGACTACTTTGTAGCCACTGAAAAGTTACACCAAAGTTATATTGAATACTTATGTTTTCCCATATTTTATTGGATGGAATGTTGTATACCTCCTTAACATGGTGTCCATATTCTCCCACAATGTAATCTAAATTGAACTAAGAAATCTAGTGTCCCTGTCTAAATGATGCTTCCTGTTATCATAAAGTGCACCTAGACATTGTTATATTTTTATTTATTTGGTGGCATCAGAGAGGTGTTCTAGTCTCGATTTGTGTCTATGAGGCTAATGAACGCGATTTCTCCAAAACCCAGAAAAGGTTTCACGAGATAAGCTTGTGAAACTCCTTAATTAAATTAATTAGCCATCATTTAAATATTTCCTAATTCTAACTTAGGAAAGTGGTTAATTAAAGTGAATTAATTAAGGAGAATGTCGTATGCTCTAGAGACTTCTAGAAAATGACTTAGATCATGTCTACGATGATCTAAGTCATCGATAAGGATATAATCATGGTCGATGAAGCTACAACGAGAGATTATAAGAGCAAGTTGATGGGATGGAGAAGGACACAAAGAGAGGGAGAGTGAGTTACCTTGGCAGATTGAGCTACTCAATTGTAGTGATTTAAAAAGGGAGAAAATTTGTGCCAGAGAGAGAGCATAAGAGAAAGGGAGCAACAAATAATTAAGGAGGAGGATTATGGAGAGTTTTCTAGTGGTTTTCCAGATTCAGAGAGGGAGGAAAAGGGAATTTGTAATTATTCTGCAAAGAGGTCATTCAACTAGTGCGAGCAACCAGAAACCTGAGTGTGAGTGCCGAGAGAGAGGTATTTTCAGTTGTCTGAGGCCAAAAAATTAATTTGGGAGGAAGAGTGAATTTTTCTAGAGGAAAAGGGAGGAAGGGCAACTCATCTATAGCTATCTAGAAAGAAGTGTGAATTATTCCAAGCCATGCAGTGCACATTTCGAGATGCCAGTGCGAGCAAGCCAGTAGAGGCACAGTTTATTTGCAAAGGGAGAAAAATATATCCCATATATTTTTCTAGTGTAATTTACATAAGATTTATAGCTTGGCATCTAGATTATTGTACTCCTAGAATTTGCTGCATAATAATAAAATAAAGCCTCATATGTTGCACTAGTTTTCCCTTCGTATTTTTTCTGGGGACATTAGTCCAAAAATTAATGTATTGATTTTATTGTGTGCGCAACTATTTCTCAATTCCTTATTTTATTTTCCATAATGTATTTTATGGTGAAGATTGTAATTTTGGATTATCTGTTAATTTTCATAAACAATTAAACTGCTAACAGTTAAGAGAATAATATCCAATAACTGCAATCCAGGAATTTTCACATGGTATCAGAGCATTAAATATAATATCGGAGGTTCAGAGGTGAAATATCAGTAGATCATGAAATTTTAGAGGGATATATGAAACAAAAAGTTCAAGTTTTTGCAAACCAACAAGAAAGTGTGAATTATTTGGCAAGAAAATTGATTTCTAGAGGCAGAGTGCAGGAAAAGATTGGTTTTCATAGAACATAATTCGAGCAGGCAGTGTGGTTTCTAGGAAGAGGTTCTTGAGAGAATATTTGGGAACATAATTTTTGCGGTGATGTTTACAGTTGCAGATCTATGCAGGGGTAGGAAGAGAAAATCACACTAAAGGAGAAAATTTTCTAGTTTTCTCAAAGGGTTTCTAGTTTATAGTTTCTAGGAGGAGATATGAGATTTCCAATTGCATCAGATCTGCGAGTTTTCCTGACTAGCCATATCAAGTTTTAGAGGTTATAGTTCATGTGTTAGTTCACAAAGAAGGAATTATGGAAGGTAGAGTGAGTAATATTAGTGAGCAACTAAAGGAAATGCATTAGATGGAGAAGGATTTTCGAAGGCAGATCTACGCATTTAAAAGTGAGTGTGAGTAGTAGAAGGAAGGTTTAACAATAAAGAGAAGGATATTTCTAGATCTAGTCTCTAGTTTATTTGAGTTTCATGAGATGGTCGTAGCAAGTCTCAAATATCAGTATATACTTGAAGGAGATTCCTACTTTGGTCTCTAGAAGGCTAGGATGTTATTCCTATTAGATGAGCAAGGTTTGAAGGAGTTCATGATAATAGTTGTAGCTTAATCGAAATATTCGGTCTATTATCTTGACTACAAGAAGGATATTACCAAAGACAAGAGGATGGTCCTAGATAGGGTTTGGGATCATATTATCCCACAAATTTCAGAGAAGAATATAGAAAAAGACATGTCGGAGGTCATTATGAAGTTATACGAGGATCCATCAGAGAATTGTAAAATGATCCTCAAGGAGAATCTGAGAACCAAAAAGAGGCAGAAGGGTGAGACTGAAACTTCATGTCTCACCATAGTTCAAACTGTCTATGATGAGATAGTAGTTATAGGAGAGAATCCAAATGACAAATAACTTGTGCAAGTTGCTATAAACAGTTTTTCTAAAGAATGGGAAACTTTCATTTATGGAATTACTGGACGAGATAAACTCTTAGATTGGGAATTGGTTATGGAGTGAATTAACAAAAGAGAAAATAATGGTTAGTCTTATCAAGGGTAATACCAGCAATAGTAGCAAGGGGCCGAAGGTTGAGAAGGAATATAAGAACGTGGCCCTTTCCAATAAGGGAAAGGTGATGAAAGGTCTCAACCAAGGAAAAAACTCAAAGGGAGGAGAGGAGAAGAAAAAGAACCTGTCAAATGTCAAATGCTTCAGATGTGGTAATTTTGGTCACTATGTCACCTAGTGTCCCAAGAGAAAGAAGTACAAGAAGGGGAAACAATAGACAACAGCTTCAACAGAGATAGATGAATTGACCTCCAAGTTGGAGGAGTTTGCATTGATAGCAGTTATACCTCCAGATGGAGGAGGAGCATGAGGCTTGAGAGTTGTAGGAGCGGGCAGGGTCTAAGGGGGCACATCATTAGAAAATTGTTTCCTCATGGATCATTGGCTTAGTTATGAGGGCCCACAGTATTTAGTAGCAAGAGGATCAAAATGTCAACAGGCACAGTTAGATATTAAGAAAAAGTGCAAAGCTAGTTACAGTCAGATACAAGAGGGGCACAGAGATAGTTGGGCATATTCAGATACTTTGTAGATAGATCAGAGCTAGTTATCATCAGAGACACAAGAGACAATTGTAGAATCCAGTTTCATAACAATTCTTAGTTTCAATAGTTGTAGAAACAATAGAAGCATGAGATTAGATTCAACGCAAGCAGTGTTGGCAGCGGTGCAGGGAGGAATAATGAAGTTTCAGTTGTATCATAGATGCAGAGTGGTTCAATTATAAGGTTAGCATGTGAATGAGAGTATGCACAATATCTTGGTAGATAGTGATAGTATGTTGTAAATTTTAGACACCAAAAACATGGTTTGGCTATAGAGAAGATATTCTGGGGAGAGAACACCTTTGTTGCTAAGAGGGAGTGTTTCGTTTTTATTGATTTGGTAGAATTTGACAAGTTTTTTGGCACCAATTTGTGTCTAAGAGGCTAAGGAACATGAAATATCCAAAACCCATGAAAATTTTCGCGAGATGAGCTTGTGAAATGCCTTAATTAAATTAATTAGACATCATTTAAATATTTCCTAAGTCTAACTTAGGAAAAATGGTTAATTAAAGTTAATTAACTAAGGAGATCAACTTATGCTCTAGAGAGTTCCAGAAAATGACTTGGATCAAGTCTAAAATGATCTTAGCTGTCAATAAGGATCTAATGACGGTCATTGAATATATAGTGAGATATCATAAGAGAAATTTCATGGGATGGAGAAGGAAAAACGATAAGGTAAGGGATTTACCTTGAAAGATTGAGCTACCTACTTGTAGTGATTCAACAAGGGAGAACACTCAAGCTAGAGAGAGAGCATTGGATAGAGGGAGTAGAAGATAATTCAAGAGGAGGATTTTGGAGATTCCTCCAGTGATTTTAGAGTATAAAAGAGGTAGGAAAAGGGAGGATGAAATTATTCTATAGAGAGTTTGTGCAGCCATTACGAGCAACCAAAAACCTTAGTGCAGTGCCAGGAGAGAGATAATTTCAGTTGTCAGAGGACGAAAAAATAATTCGGGAGGCAGAGCTATTTTTTCCAGAGGTAGAGGGAGGCAGAATGACTCATCTAGAGCCAGTTAGTAGGAAGTGTGAATTTCTCTAGCCTAGGCAGTGTGCATTTCCAGAGGGCAGTGCAAGCAGGGCAGTGGAAGCCTAGTTAATTTGTAGAGGGAGAAAAATATCTCCCAGATATTTTTCTAGTGTAGTTTTTGGAGGATTTTCAGCTTGGCATCTAGATTATTGTACTCCTAGAATTTACTCCATAAAAATAAAATAATCCCTCATTTGTTACACCGGTTTTCCTTTCGTGGAATTTTCAGGGACATTAGTCTAAAAATTATTTTGTTGACGTTATTTTATGTGAATATATTTCTCAATTCCTGATTTTATTTTACGCAATGTATTTTTATGGTGAATATTTAAATTGTGAATTACTCGTTAATTGTCATAAAAAGTTAAACTACTAACAATTAGGATACTAATATCCAGTAATTGCGATCAAGGAATTTTCACAAACCTATTTAAATAAAAATTTTGTTGCTTTTTTTTCTATGATGGTATTTTTATAAGGTATGATGATACACATCTTGATGAACCTATTGTCTACCATGAACATATCTACCATGTCCCTTCATGGTTGTTTGTAAACTCCCACAAATTCCATGGAAGTGATTTCCCAAGGACAAGTAGGTATAGGAAAAGGATGGTATATACCTTGGTTTCTTTTACTAAGCTTATTGATACAATACTATGTATATCCTTTAATGAACCTTACTACATATTCTTATATTATGGGCTAATAAAGATACCTCTATAAGTTGGCAATTGCCTTCTCAACACTAAAATTCCCTACAAGCTTGGAGGTGTGAGCCTCTCTTATCCACTACAACCACTCACCTTTAGGAACACAAAGATATTTTATAGCATGTAGAGTAACCCATTCTGGAAATGATAGTTAATTATGTTGTCATTATTTTCTACATGACTCTATACCTATCACTTTTGAAAAAGCTCCTTGAATTCCTCATGATTTTTATATTCCTCTCTATATGCATCATCAATTAAATTATACATATGCATTAGAGTTTCAAAAGATGTTATTTTTGAAGAAGGTGGCCTTGAAAGCATGTCAACTCACATATATTTGCTACTCTTTTTAAATTCTTGTTGACTAAATCAAATATTTGTAAGAAACTCTTTGACTTATAATGTCTAGTTTGTTGAGGCTTACTTTGGGCTTGAAGATACTATAATGGTTAGTGATATATGTAGATGATAGTATCATTTCCCATTAGATAGTGTTTCCTTTTTTTGACAACTTGTATCAAAGCATAGAGCTCCTTGTAATAGGTAGAGAAGTTGAGGACTACTCCATGAAATAATTTAGACTTTTAGTATACAAGCCTTCCTCCTTGCATCAAGACCACTCCTATAACCTACCTGCCTGCATATGTATCCACTTTGAATGGTCTATAAAAATTTGATAATGTAAGAAATTGTGCTCGGATAAATAAAAAATAAAATATTAAAAGGCCTTATGTTGACCCTTCAACCATTAAAACTCTTACCATTCATTGTGATGGTGTAGAGTGGTGTAGTTACTATTAAAAGTTAAGCTATGAATTTTGTCAGGCATTGTGCTACCTAAATGAAACTCCTAAATTCAAATACATTTGTAGGCACTGGCCACGTCATGATGGCCTCCATATTTGAAAGATCTATCCTAAGCTCCCCACCACTAATCACATAGCTTAAATACACCAAATATTAATATTCATACTCACATTTATTAATATTTTTCCAGTATTTGGTTGTTATCTAAAGACTCTAACATGTGTTCCAAGTGTGATATGTGCTCCTCCTAGGTAGTAGTTTAAACCAATATATCATCCAAATAGAAAATAAAAGATGAATATAGATAAGGGTGTGACATATCATTCATTATTCTCATGAACATAGTTGGTGCATTTCATATACCAAATGATATGACTAAAAACTCATACAAACCTTATCTATTTTTAAAGGAAATATTCTAGGTGTCTTCTTCCTTGACTTGAATCTAGTAATACTTTGATTTTATAACCATATTGGTGAAATATTTTGCTTGTTGCAATTAATCAAACATATCTTCAATCCTAATAGAGGGTACTTTTTCTTGAGTTTAATCTTATTTAAGGCTTAGTAATCAATGTGCATTCACGAAGTCCCATCTTTCTTTGGTACAATTATTATAGACAACTTGCAAAGTGAGTTACTTCGTGGAATCACACCCCACTTCAATAGTTATTGCAACAAATTCTTCACTTCAATTACTCCTAGCATATACTATCCATACAACCCCATGTTTGATAATGGAGAGTTTGAAATTAAATGCATTTCATGTTTCACTTTCATCTTTGTTGATATCCCTTTAGTCTCTTGGAATAATCCTTTGTATCATTATAGAACCCTTCTAGTTGTTGTCTTTATTTTTTGGCATGCCTCTACATGGATTCCTTTTCCCTTATTGACTCTTCACTAGAATAATTTTCTATTAAAATAGTAAAACATATTTCTTTCTCCAACTAATCAATTTCTTGACTTGGTTGGCACTTACTAGTGAAATCCTAGACCTACCTTTGTGGGCATTGATGATTATTGATTTTCCATGCTTAATGAGGAAATATTAGTTGGTTTTCGACATGAATATTGTATCTGTAGCAGCCCTAGTGAAAATTCCATGTAATAAAGTTAAAATAATAACCACAGTTGATGGGACACATATTCCACGCTGAATGTTGGGAAAAAAATCCTAGTGGGTGCTCATTTCAGTTAACATGGCCAAGGAAATTGGAAAAGGAAAAGGAAAATGAATTTGGAAAGGAGAAATGGCATTTTTGGCAATTTATTTATGAATATAATGGAAAATAAGAGAAAAATAAGGTGAAAGGTAACATGTTGCATGTGAGGAGGAAAATGAAGGAAAAAATGGAAAATGAAGAAAATAGAAGCCTCATTAATAAAAAGGATTATGAGGATCAGTTGGAAAGCTTTTGGCTCAAGATTTTTCTACCTTTTGTCAAATCAGTTTTGGAGCTCTCTCAATATTCTCTCTCTCTCTCTCTCTTGGAAACTTAGAGTTTTATTGGAGTACTTTGGCATTAGAGAAAGAAAGAAAAGAAAGAAGGAAGACGGAATAAACAAGCAAGGAGGAGAAGGAATCAAGAAGCTACAACATGATTCTTGGCAAGTAATGATTTACATGTGTGTTTTCCTTGATATATATGGAATGCATGGTATTACATGTGGTTATTTTATGTCTGTTATCACCAAATTGATCTGGCTACTCATCAATCAACTCAATGTAACTCTTTCAAACCACTTCTAACTGAAGATTATCCTCTTCAGTTTGAGAGGGCTCTCTAAAAAGGGGGTTTATGATTTTGAATAAAGATAATACTAGATGGCTAACTCTATGAAATGTAACTTGGTTTTGTATGATTTCAGGTTGAAAAATGCAAGATTGCTACCATTGGGCTATGGAGTCAACATCAGTAGTTTTAGTGACAGTGGTTCTTCACATGGAAGCTGAGGCAGATAAAGGTTTTCGATAAATATAATTCATATACATAACATAGGAAAACACAATAATTCCACCCCTAAAGGAATTCAGAGCATAATATTATGAATTCTGAGTAATTAGAGATAAAATCTACTGCAAGTGATTAACATAAAGATACAGAGAAATAACACATCAAAAACCTCATGAGAATCTTAGTTTTGGAAGTAGAATGTCACTTTGTATTACTGATAATGGACAGAAACATAGAAGCAAAAATTTGGTGCAATATTCTCCAACCCTTTGGTCTTTGATGTTTAGTCTATAAATAAACATTATTTACAATGTAGATGATCTCCTTGGCTGGCTAGATCTTCTAATTCTACTCTGACACCTATCATAACTAAAACCACTAACTTGAAATAGAAAAATGATAGTTACCCTTTAAAGAAAACAAACTCCTGATAGGACTCTATCTCCTATTTATTACATTTGTTTATCCTATTAGTGAAATAGTTACATAATGGTTACATAATTAATGTTACACGCTCGAAGGACAAATCACCATAATTCACCACCACTTTACATCTTCAAAGCACCCCTAGATCTATGGAACATAATCCTGCTTTTTAGGGATGTATGACCTTTACTTTAAACATTGTTTTGACTGATGAGTTGGCCGTGTGGCACTCCTTTTCAGCCATGAATCTATGTTGGTATGGTCCACTGACATGCTAGAGGTCTCCAGCTAGCAAATGTGTTGTTGAGATGCTCAAAATTCTTCAAAATCTCCTCGCTATGAAAACAGGGTAGTTTAGGCAGTTTCGTAGCGAGTTTTAGTAGCGTGTGAAGAATTTCTTTTCCATCTATCTCTTTTACTCCTTTGTTGTTCCAACACCTCTATTATGCCAAAAAAACTTGCAAACAGTCAATATCCCTTCATAAAACCTGAAAAAACTGAGTTTTGAGGAAAAAATACACCTACGAGAATTTTCGTAGCGTATTTTTGGCCTCAAGCCTCAGGTACGTTACGAAACTGTGCAAAAAACCAAAAATTGTTGTTTTTAAGATTGTCTTAAAAATTTGTTCTCTAGTTTCAAAATTTAGGTTCTCTGCATGTTATGAACCTAATCAAGCATATTTCATCTCAAATTTTCATTCTTTTGTCATTTCTTCTTCATTCGCAATCAGTTGGCTAATGGGCTCTTCTACCACTTTCATCTTCAGTCCCTTCTTTCCAACTCCACTTGAATCAAATCTAGCTGCTCCTGAAGATCTTCCACTTGGTCTTTTAATTCTCTGTTTCTGGATTGTAAGTGAAAGTTTATATTTTTGATGTGTTTGACCTCTCCTCTTAGTGGCTGAGTCCATTTTATCAACTTT
The DNA here is from genome assembly GCA_034641835.2 of Pinus albicaulis. NCBI lineage: Eukaryota > Viridiplantae > Streptophyta > Pinopsida > Pinales > Pinaceae > Pinus > Pinus albicaulis. Next base: position 1,298,815,844 of record CM076584.1, on the reverse strand, counting down.
CTGTATTGTCCAAGGTTTTTGAAACACTTGTGACTTTCTCCTCCCATATTTTCCTCATTGGTTCAAATTGAACCTTCTCAACTCTGTGTTTCTTTGCCTCTTTCTTCAAAACTAATACCTCTTTACCTGCCTCCTTCAACTCCTCTTTATGGTTTCAATTTCTGATTTTTCAATAATTTTCTCTTTACCCTTTCTTTGCTTGATAACCAGTTCCTTTTTTTTTGGTGAAGACAGATCTATGATGCTTGGTGGGTGAGAAAATTCATTTATTTTCTCAGTCTCTTTTCTTTCCATGACCTTCCTTGCATGTCTGGTCATTGGTTTCCTAGGTTGAAAAATGAAACGAGCATCATCACCTGCAAAATCCAGTTTTTTAGCAGTCTTACCTTTATTCAGCTTTATTCCTCCATCTTCAATGCCTTCAACTTTCACAATGGGTGAATCTTCAATTTCAATTGCATTCAGGATGTCCTCCTGTTTTGGGAAATAACTCCCTAGAGGTCGTAGGATCTACGGGTGAGTTCTACAAACGAGAATATCTAGTTTTTGGCGTACAAGTGTGGTTGTGTGAGTCCTTCTTGAATAGCATGCCCTGATCTGTGGAGGTTTTTGACCCAACGACCTCTGCCACAATAATTAAGCATTTATTATTTTTTATATGATGTTTCACATGGATTACACTGAAATTTAGGAAATATAGATGCTGTACAACTAGATTTCCGTGCATGTTCCTTCTTGATTTCCAGGTTGAAGAGGAAGAAGGGTTGCTGGGGGTTTGGCGTACAAGTGTGGTTGTGTGAGTCCTTCTTGAATAGAATGCCCTGATCTGTGGAGGTTTTTGACCCAACGACCTCTAGGGAGTTATTTCCCGAAACACCTCCAAATTTCCTATAGCCAATGTCTGGCTCCTAGTGACTCTCTTGCTACCTTGTTTGTTGACCATCTTCTTCTGTTTTGCATGTGGTATTTGAGGTGTGTCAATATCCTACAAAGGTTCTGCTTCCATGCTCACTAGTTCTAGAGGAGATGATCTATTTTATTCTTCAACTTCCTCTGCCACAGTTGGTGATGAAGTAGTTCTAGGTTTGGAGGCTTTCTTAAGAGTAACCACATCAATTTCATAGCCACTCAATAACAAGAAGGAATTCCAGTATCTGTCTAACCTCCTCAGCTCCTCTAACACTAACATATTAATTAAACCATGATGAAAAAGAGAAGTCTCACTTCCTTCTGTCTTGATTTGAACATTTTTTGACATTTTCCCTAGAATACTTTATAAATAAAAAGGCAAGTCAAGTGACCTCTTACCCACAAAATGCTGAAGAAGCCTGAGATGGTAGGAGTAGACAATGTGAAACCTTCCTTCATAGGTGAAATAATTTTGAATGACCATCAACAACTTTGAATAATTTTCCTTCATGAAACTCCTAGGGATAGCATTTGTCAAGTCAATTTCACTATGTTCTTGCTTGATGAACTCTTTGCAATCCTGCATTGTGAATTTTGTGCCTTTAAACCAATTTTCCCCTCCTCTAGGTATTCCCATAGCTGATGAGATGCTCTCTGGTGTTACTGTAAGGTTCATAATTCCAACCTTTGAAGCTGTTCCTGTGAAGATGGAGGCAAAATCCTTTTAAACATGTAAATGAAAGCCCTGCAACCTTTGACATAATTGCAAGCAACCATTTCTTCTGAAAACCTCCATGGCATTAGGGTCTCCATTGAGTAAATTCATGTCCATGGGCTCATATCTGTGACAATGGCCACCCTTATTTTTTTTCTTCTTGTAGCCATGGATGTCTTATAGTCTTCTCAACCTCGCTTGATTGATGACACCTGCAGAATTCGAAGTTTCCAGCCACATGCTTGGCTTGATGAAGCAGCTCTCCAGAAATTGACTCACTTTCAAGGATAAAGTACAATATGCCAAAATTCCAATTGAGGTAAGGTTTTATGGTTTAATTGACAGCTCAAGCTTCAATCATGACACATACAAGCCCAAAAAGGTAATGATGACATAAAAACAAGGCTATGTACTTTTGAATTTATCATAACAAACTTGAATGACCTCTACCCCAACTCCTCTAATCATAAAATGACACCTCATACGAATCTGACAAGACAGGTTAAAAAACAGATTTTCGTAGCGAAATTAGTTATGCCTCTAACAGATTCGCTACAAAACTTTTAGGTAGTTTCATAGCGAAATCTATTGTTTTCCTGTGTAAAACACTACGAAAAATTGAAAAACTGACAGATGTGCCATTTTGATTTTGAATGCATTGGAAATGATAACTGACACAATATGAGGACTGATTTGACATGAAATGACATAAATGAAGGTGATCATGAAACTTAGGATAGGCTAAAAATGTAAAAATTTTCCTACACCACCTTCAAATGGCTTAGGAGACCTTATCCATTTAGTGAGTGAACTGTATGAACCTATCAAGAAATGTTTCACAACTTTGTGAGTGATAATAGTGGCTCCACTTGGGATGGTGTCCCCTGTGGTACACCAAAGAACCTATAGTTCCAGTTCCATCCATATTTTTGGAAATAAAAATCTAAACATTGCCAATCTTTCTTCAAACTTTATGGCCTTCACCTCGGGCTCAATTTTGATGACCAGCCTATCTTTATTAGCAGAAAAGAATAATAAAATGGAATACATACAATGGTATGAAAATTTAGTAAAATTTTAAGAGGAACAGTGCTTTAGAAACTTGCCATTGACAGGACCTCCAGCACAAGGTTGTCTATCCATCTCCTACAGTAGATATGTGTTGTTGCCATGGAATGCAGCTACTATGAATGGTCCTTTCTAGATGTTATCAAACTTACCATGTTTCCCCTTTTCTTCAATTCTGACCTCCCACTTCAACACCACATCTTGAATCTGGAAATTTTCTTCTTTGACCTTTCTGTCAAATGTCTTATTTATTCTATTTTGTGACTACTGATGACCGTTGTATACATCTTCCCTTTTTTCCTACAGAGCTATAAGCTGGTTTATTCTCCTCTGAATAGCATTAGGTTCCTCTTCTAGTCCTTGCATCAAATTCATTATAGGCACTTCCAAGGATGTGGGAAAAATGGATTTAGCTCCATACACTAACTCATAAGGCGAAGTACCAATCGATCCTTTTGTACATACTCTATCAGCCCACAGAGCATACTTCAGCTTCAGATGCCATGATATTTTTTTTTCCTACAGTACCTTCTTGATAATTCTCACAATACTTTTATTAGAAGATTCAGCAAGACCATTACCCTGTGGGTAGTAAGCAGTAGAGTGTCCTAGTGTTATATGATACTGATGACAAAAGCTAATCAACCTTCTGGATTTAAAAGCTTGTGCATTGTCAGTAATAATCTTCATAGGACAACAAAACCTAGACAATATGTTATTCTTTAAAAATTGGATGATGACTTGTTGAGGCCTCAGAAATCTGTGGCAACAACAAGGGAGATAACCACCTAGTCCAGACCTTAAAGCAGCTCCTTTTCCATTTGGGATAGTGGCTCCGACTAGAGATAATGGGACCAGTTTCCAAATTTTCGGTTTTATGTGATTGTTGAGTTTCCTTCAAATGATTTGTAAGGAAAATAACTAAAAAACTAAGATAAATTTATTCTAAGACACAAAAATTTGAATTAAATCTTATCTAATCTAACCTGGGATAATGTTGATTTTATGCGATCTAAAATGATGTCTATTCAGTCTGTGATGATTTAGATCAATCACAGACTTAATAGAATTAATACTTTTGTAAGATAATACTTTTGAAAAAATAGTTAATCAAAGTAAGGTGTGAAACATATCGCATATATTCTGATGATCATATATAAAACAAATCAATTTCTATTATGATATTGTACAATAGTGCAATTGATAATTCAAACAGAAATAATTGACATAATTCATGAAAGCTAGATTTACCACTAACATTAAAACAAAGTTTAGCATACACGATAATAGTACCATATGTGTGTTGTCCTACTCATTTGACGAGTGATAATAGGCCATAATCAATATTCTATCAATAATTATTTCAGAGAACACAATAATGTATCAACAGTGATCAACCAAGATGATATATAATTGAAAAGACCATGTTCCATTAACTTATCAAGACATCCACAAACATACAGTAATGCATAATTTGTAAATGTTCTTAATAAAAATCCCGGACCCTTCTCTAAATGCATGAGAAGGGTTTAAATACTATATTAAATACTTACAACAATATATTGTACAAAATATCTTATGAGGAGGTTTCTAACAACCTTCCTCATTCCTAGTATCTAATTGCTAAAATTGAAATTGTCAAAAAAAATTAACTCATGATCATGCTTGATGATCAGCTAGTGCCAGCTCTGCTTTTCTGTTCACAAATATAGGACATTGGTTGAACTTGTGGAGGCTTCCCGAACTGTGTTTTCATCTGTCCAGTAAATATATCATCAAGTAAAAGTGGCAGAATTTTTTGTATGGAATATATAGAACAATTCAATGTCATTATTTGACTATGAGGCTTAACCAAGAATTGCCAGTATGCTTCTCAATTAGTCTTTTTCAGCTGCGCAATTGTTTCTTCTCGTATTTGACCTGTATTTTTCCAACTTTTCTCCTATATTTTGAGAACAGGAATTGATTTAGGATCTCCTTCTTTAATTAAACTGGAGGTATGTAACATGTGGTTGATTTTTTTGACAATACTCTTTGATATTCCTGATGCTCTAGCTATTGCCAATTATGCCTGTTTTACCTGTGTATCCCAGTCAGTAAAGAGAATATCTTTATAAGTTTCTTTGATCCTTGGGAGATTTGATCTTCTTCCTTCCTCTAAATCCTGCCATTCAATATAGTTAGAAATTTTGGTATTGAGTTCATTAAACTCAATTCTCTGATCAATGACTGTATTAGTCAATTGTTCACTAATTTCCAAATGTGGAACTACGTTTGAAATTTGTAAGACAAACAAGTATTTTTGTTTTGAGAGTAGGGCATTTAATGCCAATTCTTCTTTAATGAATTCCTCTACTGTAGGAATGCCTTCTCTCAAATAAGATTTTCTCTCAAATCTTTAATTAGTGTGTCTTTGTTGGATAAGTCATTTTCATGACTTATCTTAAGTACTTCCATATCTTGTTGTAATTTAAAGAGTTGCTACTCGGCCTTTTGATTCAAATTGTTTCTTTCTTCATCCAGTTGTTGTTGTAGCAGCATTATTTTATCATATTTCTCTTTAATCAAAATGGATACTTTAGCTGCTTTGTCCATTGTTGCGGTAGTATATGCTCCGAAAAATTGTGATAGCCAAGTTAGGTTGTCGCTTGGGTTTGACGGGGTGTCTTTCCATACAACTTCCATGATCTCATTACCTGGGGGTGTTTCAATTATTCTTCTTTTTCTCTGTTTCCTGACTACAGCTTTATGAAGAGTTTTGTAGAATACATACAATGGAGGGATATTAGTTACCTTTAGAATAATTTTATCATTAGGAAACGTAGGAATAACTTCTGCATCTTGGGAGCTTGTCCCAGGACTTTTGGTGGTTTCTTTTGCTGAAACTATCTGACACTGGGGTGTCTGAAATCATGTGTTTTTCTATGTGGATGATCCCTTGGGGGTCTCCATCAAAGTATTACTAACTGAAGTCCACAATTTATCTAGCTCACTTTCATTCTGTGGGTCTAATTCTTCTGTTCTGATTACCTTGCTTGTTTCAGTCATATAACTAGTAATCAAGATATTTTGTGGAATACGCTTGAGTCTTTGCTCTCTATACTCATGGAATCTTTGTAATTCCTCCGTGTTTAGATTTAATATGACAAATTTTTGAACTTCTTCAAAAGTTTCAACAAATTTCAAAACGTCTTCAAATCTATCATCTGTGTGTATGACAGGTTTGATTTTGACTGACTGAGTAAATTTATTAGTGATCTGATGTGGATTGAATTTCCTTAGCGATAGAACAGGGAGCTTCAAAAGCTGAATTTTCTGGCATTCTTTAGACGCATGATTGAAATTCATGAGGGAGAATGAACCACACTGAATTGGGAAAATTTGCCATAAATATTTTTTATTATCTTTGAGAGTTTTAGTGAGTCAATTGTTGACAGTTTGGTAAGCCACTTCCCTTGCCATTAGTTTATCTGAAACATACAGAGGAATCACATGTGGAGGAGTGGAGCTTCCGAATACTTTGATGTATGAAAATTATTCTTCAATGAAACATCTTCCTATCATTTGGAGATTTGTGATGGCTTCCTTAGTGAACCTGGGGCTCTCTCTATGAAACATTAACTGATGTAATGGTAATACAACCCCATAACATAACCTATGGAAATATGGTACAAAATGATGTTCCCATATCTGTTTATGATTTAAATGAATAGGAGTAGGGTCCTCGGGAGTCCTTTTCCAACCCATAGTTGGAAAGCTAGTGGAGAAACAAATAGCATCGAAAACATATACGCTCATGAAAAATTGGGGGATGGCTTTGGAAGAACTAACTCTTTCCTGGTGATATTCAGTAATCACTTTGGCTAGGTTTTTGGAAAGAATGGTTGCCCAATTCATGATGTGAGAATTAACATAGGAGTAAATCAAGGGAAGCCAATTAATAGAGAACTTGGTGTTATCAGGGAGACCATATAAGCTGCACAGCATTGATGCTGAAAAATTGCAGGGATTTGAAAGTGAAGCAATAGGATACATACCTGATTTATCATGCTTAAACTTGTTATCCATTTTCCTCCAACCTTGAATCATTTTGAAAGGGTCCTCATTATTATTTGCAATTTTTTCGACAAACTGGTTATCATAAATGTCTTGTTGGTCGGGCAGTTTGTACATGACTTTCAAATATTCATATCTAAAAGAACCTAAGATTTCATTCTTAATGGTTTTGAATTTTCAACCATCAATTTTTGAATTCTCAACCATCTATCTTATCATATCAATATATGGTAAAAGCTTGACCCTTGCTGCTATTCTGTAAAGGAAGGAGCATGCGACATCTTTAAACTATAAATCTGAGGGCTTTGCATCATCAGCAGTTGCCTTCACCTCCATTAATTTATGTTTTTCATCTTCTAGGATAGTATAGATGGCTTGCCATGTTGTAGCACCTCCATCTGTAGTGCAAACAATATCTGTGATTGTGGACGACATTTATGTACATTCAAATTCCGCAATAGTTTGTTTGTGGTTTTTCTGCATTACCTTGCGTATGGACATCTCTTGAGGAAAAATCCCTATTTAAGATAGAGTAACGATCAAATGATGAAATATATAGTGAAATGACCGATTTAAAAGAAAAAATCCGGGAAGCAGCTGTATCATTAATTAGCCGTAAAAAAATAATAACTGTTCGCATTGGGATGATGAAACATGTTTAATTATTTCTGACATGATTAATTTTCACATTAAAACCTTTATTAAACCCTGTTAAATCCATCGCATCGCGTATTTTTGAACTTGTTTTGTGAAGAAAATTTATTTAACAAGTTTTATGTCATGCGATATTCGATTTCGCGATATCGTGAAATCACAAAATCGCCTTTATCGGGATATCACAACATCAGAATATTGATAAGTAATGCCTTAAGTTTTTAATGTATATGTGCGATGTGCGATTTATGATGCCGCTTGCGAAGTTCAAATTGAAAATCACAAATCAAGATTTTATGTTTTGTGGTTAACTTTTAATGGTAAAAAGATTATGCGGGATGCGATTTGCGATAGGGTGATCACAAAAATATGAAAATGGAATTTATTAATTTCTTTTTTGTTTTTTGTTTTATTTTTAAAAACAACAATGTTTTGGAGTTTTATTTTTTTATTCAAAATAAAAAAATACATTTTAAGAAGGGCCCCTATTTATATTATCAAATTTTAAACTATTTTGAAAATGAAAATGGGGGGGTTTGTTGCATAGCACAACAATTGGCGATTCACTTGGGAGAACCATATATCTCTGATTGGTTTGTTTGATATTTCTAACTTTCAAAACAAGAAAAAGTTTAGGAGAATAATAATAGTATGATGCATAAATTAAACAGTGTTTTTTCGGAATATAATCTATTTACCGATCTCATTTTTTTTCTTAGTTAACCCCTTCAGTGATAACACATAGGTGTCTGTATTAGTCGGTACTCAGATTTAAAAAGATAAGGTAGGTGTTCTCTAAAAGTTGGTTTCATAGATTTTTATTCATTTATCACAGATAGAGCCACTGTTTCCAGCAGGCATTTATAGCCTCGACAGGGTTATCTTTTAACCAATAATGAATCATGGTCCCATCTGAATTTGATTTCTTATTTAAAATTTTAATTTAAAATATAATTGAATTTCTTTTTTCTGACACATTCTCAAAATCATTGTCCAGGTTTGGTAACCTGATAGTGACAATGTCATTCATTGATCGTAATTTAGACTGAACAAGCTAGCACGTGATGAGAACCCCTTGTCTTTTGATTTTTATAATCATTTAGCTATTACCCTGTTATGGTATGCAGTATTGGTAATATCAGTCTAGATTATTTCACTATGATTATGATAAACAAGCTTGTGATGAGACTTATTTTATTTTGAGTTTATATATTGTATATATTTCTTTTCTTTTCGAATTATACTTTGAAGAAGAAATTTTATCAGATGGAATGAATCATTAGCTCGCTTAAGAGTTATGGATGATAATTGTAAAGTTGGTAGATACCTTTTTCGTAGAGAATCCTTGCTAAGTTAAAAGTTTCTTTCTTGACTGATACATATCATCTATATTTTATGACATTAAGAGTCCCTTCGAAAAGTAAATGTCCTTAGTAAATTTCAAACTATTTTAAAAAAATAAGGTTTACTCAATTCTCATAGTTATAATTATCTTTTTACTTTACTTATTTATATAAGCGAAAGATCAAATAAATTTATCAGAAATTTTAAAACTTTGAATCAACCAAAATGATGTTATTTTCAACTTTTATTTTCCTAAAGCAAAGTGAAATTTAAAGTTTGATTCTTAAGAGAAATAATTTTAAGAATTTGACCATTCACAGGCAAGGAGTCTTTCTTACCTAATAATTCTTGTAACAAAAAGGTAGATACGCCTATTTTTTCTATGATTTGAAATGGACCAAGCCATAGTCTTTGGAATTTGGTATGTTTACCTTCTTCTTCATATGCCTTATCCCATTTTAAAACATGGTCTCCAATTTCAAAAGCTTTTGGGCTGGTGGATGTTGTGTCAAACGAGGCTTTAAATATTTGTTGATGATGAGTATGTATAGCTTTGGATTTTTCTTTCTGTTCTTCCATTTTAGGAATTTGATCTTATCTAAGTTGAAGGGAAGAAGAAGAATTTTCATCAAAAAACTGCACTAAAGAAAATGATGGTATTGTTATATTTGTGGGTAGAATTTCTTCTTTCCCATAAACTAATACAAATGGAGAAGTACCTATCGAGGCCTTCTGGGTGATTCTATCTGCCCAAAGAGAAAATAATAGTGCTTTGTGCCATTTTTTATGATTTTGTTCTATAGTTTTTTTGATGATTCTAATAATGTTTTTATTTGTAGATTCAGCCAATCCATTCCCATGCAGATAATATTTAGCTGAATATTTTAATTTAAAACCTCTTTTCAAAGCAAATTCTATGTTTCCAGAAAAGTAAGATGCATTGTCAAATATCAAAGCTGATGGGAGACCAAACCTGGTGATTATGAATTGATCAATAAAGTCTGTAATATTTTTTGTATAACCACCTTTAATGGGATAGCTTCTACCCATTTTGTGAAATAATATATTTCAGTTAGAATATACTTATGATGTTTAGAAGAGTTTGGAGTTATTTCACCTATGATATCTAACCCCCATTGTTCGAATGGTTGTTGGATATTTACTTGTTGTAGTGGAAATGTTGCTTTCCTTTCTCTTCCTGTCACAGTTTGACATACTTTGCATTTTCTCGCATAGTCATGTGAATATTTAAATAGAGTTGGCCAATAGTAACCGGCATGAAGTATTTTATGAGTTGTGGTGTTTCCTTCGAAATGACTTCCTGCTGGTCCATCATGTAATTCCTGCATTACCTTTTCAGCTTCAGTTTTCTCTAAACATCTCAACAGTAAAAAATCATAATTCTTTCTAAATAAAACATCATCTATGAGTTGGCATTGATTTTCTTTAAGCCTGAGAGCATGCTTTGCTGTGTAATTGAGATATAATGGAGCATATCCATTTTTTAAGAAAAAATTCAGATCAACATATCATGACTGAGAATCGTTTAGGCTTGTCTTGGACAGTTGTATTTCATTTGATTGATCTTCTTCTGTTGGCAAATGAGAGCCTCCAGTTAACATCATGCAAAGAACTTGAACTTTAAAATTTTTAGCAAGATATATCTCTACATCATATTCTTGAAGTGCGGTAACCCAATTTTCTCCCTTCTCTCCTATCTCTCGTTGGATTAATAATTTCCTTACTGCTAAGTAAGGTACTGCTATTTTAGTATGTTTTTTTAGGAGAAAAGATATAAAATGTTTCAAGGCTTTAAACACAGCAAAAACTTGTTTTTCCACAACTGAATAATTTAATTCAACACCTTGAAGGTTAGAACTGAAAAAAGAAATAGGTGCTTTAATGTTTTGATCATATAGTTGTGTCAAAACTGCTGCGTATGACCTATCAGAAGAGAATGTGTATAATACAAATGGCTTAAGAAAATTGGGAGTTGTTAAAGAAGGAGCTTCTATGATGGCTTTCTTAATCAAATCAAAATAATTTCTCTCATCTTTTCCCCATTTAAAAAGTGAATGTTTCTTGATCATTGATTGCAGGGGTAAGATGATTTGGGAAAAATCAGGAACAAACCTTTTTACAAAATTAATTTGTCCTAAAAATGATTGCAATGTTTTTTTTATTATATGTTAGAGGAATGTTTTCAATTTCCTAAATACTATCAGGGTCAATATGCATTCCTTTTTTGGAGACAATGAACCCTAATGATTTACCTTCTGTTAAGGCGAAATAACATTTTTTAGGATTCAAGGAAATGCCGAATTTTTTATATCTTTCAAAAATATGTTTTAGGTGATTAACATGATTATTTCTATGCTTGGAGTAGACAATAATGTCATCTAGGTATATAACAACTGAGTCGTTGATTAGTCCTATGAAATCTATAGCATGTTGAAATGTAGCACCAACATTAATCAGCCCAAATGGAATTTTTTGGTATGTGTATGTTCCCCACTTTGTTCTGAATGTTGTATTTAATCTATCATCTAGATGTACCATAATCTGATTGTATCCTGAAAATCTGTTGAGAAAAGACATCAATTCAGATCTTGCAACTGACTGCAATATATGTTCCATGGTAGGCAAAGGAAAATTATCCTTTTGGCAGGCTTAATTCAAATTTCTAAAGTCTATGAAAATCCTAATGTCTCCATTCTTCTTTCTAACTGGGACCATGTTTGACACCCATTTTGAATGTCTAACAGGAAAAATAATTTTGGCTTTAAGAATTTTGTTTAATTGAGATTTAATCTGACTTTCTAAGTTTGGGTGGATTTTTCTAATTTTTTGCTGAATGGGCTTATCATCTAAGACCATAGGTATGGTATGCTGAATTATAGAAGTATCATATGTCTTGAGATATGAATAATCCCATGCAAAGATATTTTTATACGTTTTAAACAATTTAATGAATGACATCCTTTCTTCAGATTTTAAGCCAATACCTAGGTTAATGTTTTGAGGTTTTTTTGGTGTACGAAGAATAATCAATTAAAATTTTAAAGTAGAACTCTGGGTTTTTTAATTGGTAATCTTCTTAAACCTATATCTCAAATCATAGAGATCTTCAATTTTGACTACAGATTTGGGAATTGGATTAGCATTTTGTTTATTTTCAATCTGTAAGTCATGTTCATGTTCATCTACGATTTGACCCTCGTAAGATCCGTCTGATGTAAGAAATTTCACTATATCTACATCGTTATTAAATACTCTCCAATTGGTTACGTTATCATGAATGGAAGATATAAAAATTAACTCAATTGAAAATCTGTCTGGGCTAAATTATTCAGATGGTATTAGTTTAGATGCTACATTAGCAAGTAAATCAGCACTTGCATTTTGTAATCTAGGAACTGTGGAGATATTGAATGCAGAAAAATGGGATGTAAGGCTTTGAGCTAAAGCTTGATAGTGTTTAAAATGTCCAGAATTACAATGAGTTGTGTTTCTGAATTATCTAACAATTATCTCAGAATTTCCATATACCTGCAAATATTTAACATTTAATCCAATAGCTTTGTACAGACCTTGTATCAATGCTTCATATTCAGCAGTATTATTCGTGTATTGAAATTCGAGTGTGCAAGATAGCATTGTTTTCTCTCCTTGCGGATTGATTAAAACGCAACCTGCTCCTGCACCATCTTCTGATTTTGAACCATCAAAGTATAAAGTCCAAAACAAAGAATGTTTTGAAATTTTATTGCTAATATTAATACATTTAGAAGTGTTTGTTTGAGAAAAGTTTTCAATTTGAGAAATAGCAGTATTTATTGAAAAAGGTGAAATCTGGGCATTGAACAATCCAAGAAACGATTCAGCTGAGTAATTTCCAATAATATTATTAGTGAGAGCTATAGGTTCATTTGTTTCTTCAAGTTCAGTGACTGTATGTTTCATAAATTTTTCGCGATCAACTCTATTTTGATTTGGTTTACCATTGTATGGTAACCACATATGTGACCAATTGGTAGTGAAATATCCATGTAACTTTTCAGACCAATCCCTGCTTAAAATAAGACCATAAAATTTAGGGATATTTGCAACCAAAATGTCAATTACTTGTACTACCTTTGGATTGGATGATAATCTAATGGATACTGACAACATTTCTCCAATGACCTCGACTTTTGTTCTATATAATTGAACTATATGTACAACATATTTGTGGGGAGTGAAATTTAGTTTTGTGCACACTGTTCTTGGCATGATGTTTGAAGAAGCTCCTGAATCAATAAGACAATTATGAACATTTTTACTAAAAATCTCATAAGTCAAAAGTAAAGGAGGAGTGTGAGAAATAGATCTATCACCAATTAAAACAAGATCATCGGGATTTACTTTGTTTGAAGATGACGGAGGTTTTCCCATATCTTTAGAAGCTTGGGCTATAATCGGTGGTTGTATAGGATCTACAGGGATTGTCTTGAGTTCTCTGAGTAAACTTTCCTGCAGTTTCTTGAGTTTGGTCATTTCATGTAATGAGATGTTTGCTTTGGTATTTTTCATATCTTAAACTATATTGTATTCCACTGTATCTGAAACTATTGAAGTTTTGGAAGTTTTAAGAGGATCTAGTGAAATAGGATATGTCTGAACAGTTTTAGATTTTTTGGCTACTTTTTTCTCCTTTGTGAGGAGAGATTTCTGTTTCTAATTCGATATAGTCGAATCAGAAGAAGATTTACTTCTTGTAGACACAATCATAGCTTCTCTTTATTTTTCTGTAGGGAGAATAAAGTCCCATAACCCATTCAGTTCAAATTCTTCTTTGGACTCTGGTTCCTTTTCAGATGGTGAGGGATCTTCAGTATCTTGATCGGATTCTGCATTTGAAATCACATTTGGAGGCTGAGGTGGTGAAGAGGAGTTTTTCATATATGGGCGATATGATTTCTTAGGCACTGATGTTTCAACAACCTATCTCTTTATCTCAATCATGTCATTTGACATAGTTTTTAACACTTTTTGAAGACCTTAAAGATCGAATGGATCTTTTGAGACTTTCTTTTTGGAATCTTGACTAAATGTCACTTTCTTTGATTTCCTGTCTTCTATCTCTGATCATTTTTCAAATCTAAGATTCTTTTATCTATAGTGAGAGCTTCTTTCATGTTTTCTAAAAGGGTAGCTTTACCAACTCTATCTACAAAAATAGCTATATTAGAAGGAAAAGAAGAAATATACCACTCTATTGGTACATCAATAGTAGGCTTGGAAGCGGGTGGGATTTTGTTTAATAACTTATTAAATCTGGAGTTGAAATCTTTGATCCTTTCGTCTGAGTTTGTTTTTAAATTGGAAAGAGCATTTATTAAAGATGCAACAGTTCTATCATCTCCAAATTTTTCAAGAAAAAGTTGTTCAAAAGTTTCCAAATCTGCAATAGATCCTGTTGGAAGTGAAAAGTACTAGGATTCTGCAGATCCTTGTAAGGTATAAGGAAAAAATCTTACTACAATATCTTCATGAGCAACTCCATTAAGATTCATGGCCAGCATAAAGTTATTGATATGTTCTTTGGCAGGAAGACCATCATCTGGATTATATTTAGGTAGCCATTTTTCTGGATGATCTGGAAGGGCACGTGGATTTGCAACCAATACAACACCAGGATTAGTCCAAGGCCGATTAGCTATAATTTGATTTGAAGTTTGTAAAGATACATAAGCATATCTAGAAGTAGGGGGAATGGATGTAGAACTTGCAACTAGAATAGTACTACTTGTGATAGTACTGATTGTTTGAGTAGAAGAAATGGAAGAATAAGAAGATGTAGATTGAGTAGGAGGATGTGAGGAAGTAACTGAAGGGAAAGATGATGTAACTTCACTCGTATCTGACTTAGATCTCTGGATACAGAATTTTTTTTGCGATGTGATTCTATTGGGAACTCAAAAGGAGGAATTCCAAGTTTCTCGCTTTTGGATCGAGTTAATAACTAGTTTCTTTAAATAGGGAAGTAACGCTTTCTTCAGAAGCTTTGGGACTAATAGGATTTTCAGCAGAAATAGCTATTCCTTCTAATTTATGAATTAAAGACTGGACTTTAGGAGACTCGGGAGTATATTCTGAAGTAGATGATTGTCGAGATATTTCATGGGATGAGGGGAAGGTTTCTACAAATTCTGATTTCTAAGTTGGTGATTTAGAGTTTGATCAAGAAGATGTAGGATGGTTTTGGGGAGATCGACTCTTACGAGGGTTTCTAGTTTGAGGTTTAGATTTGTCTTCCATTCATAGTCAGGCCCTCCTTCTAGCGCCAAAAATGTTGAGACCTCAGAAATTTGTGGCAACAACAAGGGGGATAACCACCCAATCCGGACCTTAAAGCAGCTCCTTTTCCGTTTGGGATAGTGGCTCCGACTGGAGATAATGGGATCAGTTTCCAAATTTTGGGTTTTATGTGATTTTTGAGTTTCCTTCAAATGATTTGCAAGGAGAATAACTAAAATACTAAGACAACTTTATTCTAAGATGCAAAACTTTGAATTAAATATGATCTAATCTAACCCGAGATAATGCTGATTTTATGTGATCTAAAATGACGTCTATTCAGTTTGTGATGATTTAGATCAATCATAGACTTAATAGAATTAATACTTTTGTAAGATAATACTTTTGAAAAAACAGTTAATTAAAGGAATATGTGAAACATATCACATATATTCTTATGATAATATATAAAACAAATCAATTTATATTATGATATTGTATAATAGTGCAACTGATACTTCAAACAAAAATAATTGATTTCATACATAATTCATGAAAGCTAGATTTACCACTAATGTTAAAACAGAGTTTAGCATATATGATAATAGTACCAGATGTGTGATGTCCTGCTCATCTAACCAGTGATAATAGGCCACAGTCAATCTTCTATCAATAAGTCTTTCAGAGAATACAATAGTGCATCAACAGTGATCAACCAAGATGATATATACTTGAAAAGACCATGTTCCATTATCTTATCAAGACATCCACAAACATACAGTAATGCATCCTTTGTAAATGTTCTTAATAAAAATCGTGGACCCTTCTCTAAATGCATGAGAAGGGCTTAAATACTATATTAACTACTTACAAAAATAGATTGTACAAAATATATTATGAGGAGGTTTCTAACAACCTTCCTCATTCCTAGTATCTAGTTGCTAAAGTTGAAATTGTCAAAAAAAATTAACTCATGATCATGCTTGATGATCGGCTAGTGCCAGCTCTGCTTTTCTATTCACAAATATCGGACATTGGTTGAACTTGTGCAGGCTTCCCGAACTATGTTTTCATATGTACAGTAAATATAGCATCAAGTAAAAGTGGCAGCATTTTTTGTATGGAATCTAGAGAACAATTCAATGTCATTATTTTACTATGAGGCTTAACCAAGAATTTCCAGTATGCTTCCCAATTAGTCTTTTTCAGCTATGAAATTGTTTCTTCTCATATTTTACCTGTATTTTTCCAACTTTGCTCCAATATTTTGAGATTCAAAATTGATTTAGGATCCCCTTCTTTAATTCAACCGGAGGTATGTAACATGTGTTTGATTGTTTTGACAATTCTCATTGATATGCTTGATGCTCTAGCTATTGCAAATTCTACCTGTTTTACCTGTGTATCCTAGTCAGTAAAGAGAATATATTTATAAGTTTCTTTGATCTTTGGGAGATTTAATATTCTTCCTTCCTCTGAATCCTTCCATTCAATATAGTCAAAAATTTTGGTATTGAGTTCATTAAACTCAATCCTCTGATAAATGACTGTATTAGTCAATTATTCACTGATTTCCAAATGTGGAACTATGTCTGACATTTCTAAGATAAACAAGTCTTCTTGTTTTGAGAGTAGGACATTTAATGCCAATGCTTCTTTAATAAATTCCTCTGCAGTAGGAATGCCTTCATACTTTATAATATTTTCTCTCAAATCTTTAATCAGTGTGTCTTTGCTGGATAAGTCATTTTAATGACTTATCTTAAGTACTTCCATATCTTGCTATAATTTAAAGAGTTGATTCTTGACCTTTTGATTCAAACTATTTCTTTCTTCATCCAATTGTTGTTGTAGTTGCATTATTTTATAATATTTCTCTTTAACCAAAATGGATACTTCAGCTACTTTGTCCATTTTTGCAGTAGTATATGCTCCAACAAATTGTGATAGCAGAGTTAGGTTGTTGATTGGGTTTGATGGGGTGTCTTTCCATACAACTTCCATGATCTCATTACCTGGGGGTGTTTCAATCCTTCTTCTTTTTCTCCGTTTCCTGACTACAAATTTATGAATAGGGTTGTAGAATAAATCCAATGGAGGGATATCACTTACCTTTAGAATAATTTCAGCAGTAGGAAACACAGGAATAACTTCTGCATCTTGGGAGCTTGTCCCAAGACTTTCGGTGGTTTCTTTTGCTAAAACTATCTGACCCTGGGGGGTTTGAAATCCTGTGTTTTTATTGTGGATGATCCCTTGGGGGTATCCATAAATGTATTAGTAACTGAAGTCCACAATTTATCTAGCTCACTTTCATTCTGTGGGTCTGATTCTTCTGTTCTGATCACCTTGCTTGGTTCAGTCATATAACTAGTAATCAGGATATTTTTTGGAATACGCTTGAGTCTTTGCTCTCTATACTCATGGAATATTTGTAATTCCTCCGGGTTTAGATTCAATCTGAAGAAGTTTTGAACTCCTTCAAAAGTTTCAACATATTTCAAAATGTCTTCAAATCTATCTGTGTGTATGACAGGTATGATTTTGACTGACTGAGTAAATTTATTAGCGATCTGCTGTGGATCTAATTGCCTTGGTGGTAGAAAAGGGAGCTTCAAAAGCTGAATTTTCTGGCATTCTCTAGACGCATGATTGAAATTCATGAGGGAGAATGAACCACACTGAATTGGGAAACTTTGCCATAAATATTTTTTATTATCTTTGAGAGTTTTAGTGAGTCAATTGTTGACAGTTTGGTAAGCCACTTCCCTTGCCATTAGTTTATCTGAAACATACAGAGGAATCACATGTGGAGGAGTGGAGCTTCCGAATACTTTGATGTATGAAAATTATTCTTCAATGAAACATCTTCCTATCATTTGGAGATTTGTGATGGCTTCCTTAGTGAACCTGGGGCTCTCTCTATGAAACATTAACTGATGTAATGGTAATACAACCCCATAACATAACCTATGGAAATATGGTACAAAATGATGTTCCCATATCTGTTTATGATTTAAATGAATAGGAGTAGGGTCCTCAGGAGTCCTTTTCCAACCCATAGTTGGAAAGCTAGTGGAGAAACAAATAGCATCGAAAAAATATACGCTCATGAAAAATTGGGGGATGGCTTTGGAAGAACTAACTCTTTCCTGGAAATATTCAGTAATCGCTTTGGCTAGGTTTTCCAAAAGAATGGTTGCCTAATTCATGATGTGAGAATTAACACATGAGTCAATCAAGGGAACCCAATTAATAAAGAAATTGGTGTTATCGGGGAGACCATATAATCTGCACAACATTGATGCTGCAAAATTGTAGGGATCTGTAAGTGAAGCAATAGGATACATACCTGATTTATCATGCTTAAACTTGTTATCCATTTTCCTCCAACCTTGAATCATTTTGAAAGGGTCTTCATTATTATTTGCAAATTTTTCGACAAACTGGCTATCATAGATGTCTTGTTGGTCAGGCAGTTTGCACATGAATTTCAAATCTTCAGCTCTAAAGGAACCTAAGATTTCATTCTTAATGGTTCTGAATTGTCTTCTTTCAATTTTTGAATTCTCAACCACCCATATTACCATATCAGTATATGGTAAAATCCTGGCCCTTGCTGCTATTCTATGAAGGAAGGAGCATGCGACATCTTTAAACTATAAATCTAAGGGCTTTGCATCATCATCAGTTGCCTTGACCTCCATTAATTCAGTTTTTTCATCTTCGAGGATAGTATAGATGGCTTGCCATGTTGTAGCACCTCCATCTGTAGTGCAAACAATATCTGTGATTGTGGACGACATTTATGTACATTCAAATTCCGCAATAGTTTGTTTGTGGTGTTTCTGCATTACCTTGCGTATGGACATCTCTTGAGGAAAAATCCCTATTTAAGACAGAGTAACGATCAAATGATGAAAGATATAATGAAATGACCAATTTAAAAGAAAAAATCCGGGAAGCAGCTGTATCATTAATTAGCCGTAACAAAATAATAACTGTTCGCATTGGGATAATGAAACATGTTTCATTATTTCTGACATGATTAATTTTCACATTAAAACCTTTATTAAACCCTGTTAAATCCATCACATCGCGTATTTTTGAACTTGTTTTGTGAAGAAAATTTATTTAACAAGTTTTATGTCATGCGATATTTGATTTCGCGATATCATGAAATCACAAAATCGCCTTTATCTTGATATCGCAACATCATAATATTGATAAGCAATGTCTTAAGTTTTTAATGTATATGTGTGATGTGCGATTTATGATGCCGCTTGCGAAGTTCAAATTTCAAATCGCAAATCACGATTTTATGTTTTGTGGTTAACTTTTAATGGGAAAAAGATTATGCAGGATGCGATTTTTAGGTTTTAACCATGTATAGAAATTATCTGCAAGTGAATCTTAAAAACAAAAAATAAACAATAGCGAGAGCATAAAACATAAAACAGATATACACAGAGATTTTCCCCTAGATTCCAAATCGGTACGACTAGCTTGATTTTTCATTATATTCCTTTCAGTGTTACAACACATATATATACATGTCGAAGCATACATAAACCCCAATCCATTAACCTTGGATTAAAACATAACCGTAGTTCCCTTGACCAGATCTACAAAATAAAAGGGGCCAAAATCCATCATGCCCGAAAACCATGTTCAAACCCATGCACAAAACCATGGGCGAGTCCGCGCGTGACTATTCGTGGAAATAATCTAACACATACCCAACATTATCCCACTTGTTGTTTTATTTCCGTAGGGGGCCATAGGAGAGCTTAGTTATTAGCCCAGCTCCGCAACACCCATTGTTTCTCTACACCAAGAGAACTTCTGAGTGCTCACAGACTTCATTAATGCATTTGCAACATTCTTCAAGGTGTCTACCTTTACCAAAAACACCCTTTTAGCCTCAACCATATCTCTCACAAAGTGATATTGAACATCAATGTGCTTTTTATTTGAATGATAAGCAGGGTTCTTAGCCAAGAAAATTTCACTTTGGCTATCATAATGTATCCTTATAGCTTGCTGCACCAACCCCATACTTGAACACAATCTCTGCAACCAAACTGCTTCCTTGCTTGCATGAGTGGCTGCTATGTATTCTGCCTCTATAGTTGAAAGAGCCACTACAGACTGTATTTTACTCATCCAACTGACTGCACCTCCAAATAGGCCAAACACATACCCACTTGTAGATCTTATTTGGTCCAGATCTCCAGCCTAGTCTACATCAAAAAAACCACGAATGTCCAACACTCTTTCCAATCCTGGTCTTCCCTGGTAGCACAAGCCATAATCACTAGTGCCACGCAAATATCTGAAAACTCACTTCATTGCTACCCAATGCTCCTTCCCTGGGTTTGACATAAACCTGCTCAATACTCCCACTGCATGTGAAATGTCTGGTCTAGTACAGACCATTGCATACATCAGGCTACTGACTTCACTTGCATAAGGAACATGAGACATATCCTCCTCTTCTTGTTATGTCTTGGGACACTGTTCAGCAGACAGCTTTACACCTACAGGAATCAGAACATTCACCGGTTTAATATCCTGCATATTGAACCTCTGCAATATAGTCTCGACATACTTCCTCTGGTTTAACCAGAGCTTCCTGTTTTCCCGGTCTCTCTTAATTTCCATTCCCAAAATATAGTTTGTAGCACCAAGATCCTTCACGTCGAATTTGGAGAAAAGTTGGGTCTTCAAGTCTTGGATAATTTCTTTGTAATTTCCAATCAATAAAATATCATCCACATACAAGACCAACACAGCCACCAATTAATTTAAAATAAACACAGTGATCCTCCTTGCTTCTGGTGAAGCCAAGTCCCCGTATATAGGTATCAAATTTTTGATACCACATCCTTGGTGACTATTTTAACCCATACAGAGACTTCTTTAACCTTCATACCAGTTCTTTCTTCTGCTTCACCATAAAGACTTCAAGTTGTTTCATGTAGATCTCCTCTTCTAGATCCCCGTGAGGAAACGTTGTCTTCATATCCATCTGTTCTACCTCAAAATCAAATGTAGTAGCAACAGATAAAAGTAATCTAATAGAAGTAACTTTGGCAACAAGAGAAAAAATATCACCAAACTCAATTCCCGTTACTTGGGAATAACCTTTTTCTACCAAATGAGCTTTGTATTTCTCCACCTTGCCTTCTACATTTATATTCTTCTTAAACACCCATTTTCTCCCGATGGGCTTCCTTCCAGCTAACAACTCCACCAGATCCCATGCCTCATTTTTATGCAAGGATGCCATTTCATCAACCATGGCATCCTTCGAGATTTTTCCATCCTCTGAATCTACTACCTCCCTGACGGTTCTGGGATCATCATCAGTTATAGTTAAAGCAAAATTTGAACAGAAAGCAGATGGAATATACCTTTCTGGTTTTCTTCTTTCCTGAATTGATCTTCTCACAGCTGGAGTTTTTGGCTCTTCCTCTTCTGAGTCTTCTTCTGTTGTAGAGTCTGATTCATCCTCCTTTAGCTCAAACTCTATCTTCTCAGGTTCCTTTGGTAGGACCTCATGTTTAACAACATATTTCACCTCTCTAAACACTACATCTCGGCTGTACACAGCCTTTCTTGTTTCCAGGTTCCAAAGCTTGTAACCCTTTAAACCATCCTTATACCCATTAAAGATGCACCTTTCATATTTATTATCCAACTTGGTCCTTTTCTCCTTTGGAACATGTACATATGCATCACATCCAAATACCCTCAAATGTGAAAAAGAAGGTTTCTTACCAGTCCATACCTCATGTGGAGTCTTATCTTCCAACACTGATGAAGGTGATATGTTAACCAAGTAACATGCAGTCTCCACTACCTCTGCCCATAATTCTTTTCCTAACCAGGTACCACTGAGCATGCTTCTTGCCTTTTCCATCAGCGTTCTATTCATTCTTTCTGCAACTCTGTTTTGCTGAGGTGTGTATGGAGTATTCTTTTTCCGTGATATACCACACTTCTTACAGAACTATTCAAATTCCTTCTTGCAGAACTCCCCACCATTATCTGTCCTCGGCACCTTTATCTTCCTCTCTGTCTGGTTTTCCACCAGAGCCTTAAATTATTTAAATCTGTCAAAGACTTCAGATTTCTTCCTCAAGAAATAAATCCATGCATTCCTTGAGAATTCATCTATAAATGAAACATAGTACACAAACTTACCTAGTGATGGAACCGACACAGATCCAAACACATCACTATGCACAAGCTCTAATATCTTGTTCGCCCTCTTAGCACTAGAAGGAAAACTCACTCGATTCTGCTTCCCATATACACAATGTTCATAAAAATCGAAATCTAGAGAGTTATTAGACAACTTCTACCATACCATTTCCATGCAGTATCCAAAGGCCCTTCTCTCCAATATTTCTAAGCCTTTGATTCCATAACATGGTATTTTCTCCAAAGACCGCTAGGATTTTTGCTCCACTTTCGGGAACCACAGAACTGTTGCACCCATCAATAACGGTGCTACCCTGAAGCTTGTACAGAGTTCCAATATGAACTCCCCACATTAATACCAGTGCTCCCCGAACCATCTTATAGGTATCTTTATCAAACACTGTTTTTACACCTGCATCATCCATCTTGCTTACATAAATCAGATTTCTGGCCAATGCAGGAATTTATAGAACACCAGGAAGTGTTGTAATCCTTCCACCTTGCAACTTCAGCTTGAATTTTCCACGTCCGAAGATTCTGGCCTTCCTATCATCACCTAAGAAGACATCACCACCATTATATTTCTCATACTCACAGAACCACTCCCTATGGGGAGTGAAGTGAAAGGATGCACCTGAGTCAATCAAACATGACTCATGATCCACATGTGTATTTGAAGAAGAAGCCAAATACACATCCCCACCTTCATCCGAGGTGGTTTTTTCCTCTGTAGAAGGAGCATCATCAGATCCCTTTCCTTTCTCAGGAGCTTTAGATTTGCAGTCCTTTCCACATTTCTAGCACACCTTTATAAACTTTCTAGGAGATTTAGATCTCCCTCTAGATTTAGATCTCCCACTCGAAACCTTATTCTTGTTTCTATTCTGGGACCTTCCTCATACAGATAAGCATCTCCATTCTGACCCTCCATATTTCTCCATCTCATTTCATCCGACAACAAGGTTGAGACAATTTCATCAAAATTCAAGGTAGTTGTATTGCTACCTATTGCAATAACCAGAGTCCCACGAGTCTGGTAGAGAACACAAAAAAATGATGCACTTATCTTCATCTGAGATTTTAATATCAATAGATGACAGCTGAATTAATACAGTATTGAAGGCATTTAGATGCTCTTTCACCAAGTCTCCATCCTTCATCCTCAGGTTATACAAATTTTTCCGCAGGAACAATTTATTCACCAGAGACTCAGATTGGTACAAAGTCCCAAGTTTGTCCCACAAATTCTTCGCCGTAGCTTCCCCAGATACATTCAACAATACCGAATCTGAGACACACAACCTTATTATGCTCTTCACCTTCCGATCCAACTTCTTCCAGTCTTCATCTGATATTGTCGTTGGTTTAGTACCTGGATCTACCATGATCCACTGGTCTTTATCCACCAGCAGATCCTCCATCTTGAGCTTCCACAACTCAAAACTTTGACCATTAAATTTCTCAATCTCTATCTTTCCACTTCTCACCATCTTCTTTCACCGCAAGAATCGATCCCGCAGATCTCCCACTGAACAGGGTCTACCTCAGGCCCGAGAAAAAAACCTCTCAGCAGCAAAGGCATCCCCTTGAAGCTGAAACAACTCCGATACCAAATGTAAGTTTTAACCCTGTACAGAAATTGTCTGCAAAAGAATATTAAAAACAGAAAATAAACAATAGCGAGAGCATAAAACATAAAACCGATATACACAGAGATTTTCCCCTGGATCCCAAATCGGGACGACCAACTTGATTTTTCATTATATTCCTTTTAGTGTTACAACACATATATATACATGTCGAAGCATACATAAAACCCAATCCATTAACCTCGGATTAGAACATAATAGTAGTTCCCTTGACCGGATCTACAAAATACTAGGGGCCGAAAACCATCATGCCCAAAAACCATGTGCAAAACCATGCACAAAACCATGGGTGGGTCCGCCCACTAGAAAATAAGGACCACAAAACCATGGGCGCGTGACTAGTCGCGGAAAGAATATAACACATACCGAACACGATTTGTGATAGGGTGATCACAAAAATATGAAAATGGAATTTATTAATTTCTTTTTTTTGTTTTATTTTTAAAAACAACAATGTTTTGGAGTTTGATTTTTTTATTCAAAATAAAAAAATACATTTTAAGAAGGGTCCCTATTTATATTATCAAATTTTTAACTATTTTGAAAATGAAAATGGGGGGGTTTGTTGCATAGCACAACATGACTGAATCATTTTCCTGCCTTGTTGATATTGCTTCAATCCACTTGGTGAAATAATTTGTTGCTATCAGGATCCATCGATACTGCCCTGAGGATGATGGGCATATTTCACCATTAAAATCTAGCCCCCATTGTTGAAAAGGCGCCTCAACATAAATTGGCATCAAGGGTAAAGGAACTAGCCTTTTCTTACCATAAAAAATCTGGCATTCATGGCAGGCATCTATCTTCTTGTAGACATTCTTGAACATGGTGGGCCAGTAGTACCCTGATCTGAGAATTTTGTTTGCTGTGGCCTTCCAATAGTGATTTCCTCCACAATCTCCTTTATGAAACTCTTCAATCACCTTTTCAACTTCCTCTTCCAGCAAACAATTCAAAAGTATGCCACCAGTATCTTTCCAATATAGATTCTTATCTATAATATAGTATCTCATATATTTCAGCTTCACAAACCTTGCTTTAGATTTAGTCAATTCTGCAGGAGCTCTGTGATGATGCAAGACAAAGACAATGTCTTTTTACCAGTCAGATAAAATTTACTTCTCTTCAATAGGAATCATCTCTTCATCTTCATCTGAAAACTCTGAAATTTCTGCAATAACATTCATGTCAAGACAGTCAAAATTGGATTGTGTCATCAAATTTTCTAACCCCTGTCCTTTCATCAATTGTTAGGTCTGATTTCTATGCCATACTCCAGCAAATTGGTTATCCACTTCCCTCTCTTGCCATCAGGATCAGCTTGTGTCAAGATGTCCTTAACCACAATGTTAGGAACAAATGCTATGACATGAGAATGGAAAATATAGATTCTGAAATCCTTAATGGCTTTAATAAAAGCATATGCCTGTTTTTCTAAAATATTGTATTTCAGCTCTAAGTTAGAAAGGGTCCTACTAATGAATGAAATAGGTTTCTCTGTACCTTGATGTCCTTTCTTCAGTAAAACTCCATCTATGGTATTTTCAGATGGAAATGTAAAAACCAGAAATTATTTTGAAAAATCTGGGCTAATCAATACTGGGGCTTGAGTGAGTGCTTTCTTAATTTCTTCAAATGATTGCTTTTCTTCAACTTTCCATTTAATATTAGCTCCTTTCTTCAACATCTTGATAAAATATTTGACAATCTCAGCAAAGTTTGGGAAGAACCTTTTAACAAAATTAACTCTCCCAAGGAAAGATTGAATTTCCTTATTTTTTCTTGGTGGATCTACTTTCTGAATGGAATTGACTCTATTTGGATCAATGTTTATCCCATAATAATATGCCCAAGAAACTTTCCATAGGTTAAAGCGAAAATACTTTTAGCGGGATTAAGAGAAATACCAAATCTTCTACACTTCAGTAGAACCTTCTCCATATGATTCAAATGGTCTTCCTCTCTTCTTGAAAATATAGTTATGTTATCCAGATAGACCACCACCAACTTATCCTTCTCCTCAGCAAAGGAAATGTCCATTTCTCTTTGAAAAGTCGCTCCTGCATTCATCAGACCAAAGGGCATCTTGGCATACATGAATGTCCCCCATAGTGTGGTAAAAGTAGTTTTCTCGTGATCTTCTGGGTGTACTAGTATCTGATTGTATCCTGAAAAACCATCCAGCATAGACATCCTTTGAGAGGAAACAATATTCTGCAGAATTTGATCCATCTTAGGGAGAGGGTAGTTGTCTTTCAAAGAAGCCTTTTTTCAATTTTCTGAAGTCAATGCAGATTATGATCTCTCCACTCTTTTTCCTGACTGGTACCAAGTTAGCAATCCATTTTGAGAATCAGATAAGAACAATAATATTTGCATCAAAAATATTCTTAATTTCCTTCTCAATCTGAGGCAAGAGAAATGGATTAATCCTTCTCAATTTCTATTTGAAAGGTTTATCATTTTCTTTAATAGGAACAGTATGTTGAATAATAGTAGGATCATATTTCTTCAAATTAGCATAAGTCCATGCAAAAACATCAATGAACTTTTTCATCATCTCAATATATTTCTGTTTCATCTCTACAGAAAGAAACTTAGAAAGATTTATCATTTTAGGCACTGCTACTATACCAAGATTACAACTCTCTACCTCTTCATCATCATCTTGCATCCTAGGAGATTTAAACACATAATTTTGGTCAAAAATATTTTCAAGTGGAATAAGACCCTTGGGTATACAATTATTCTTCAGCTACAAAACTTTAGAATTACCCTTAGTTTCAGCAAGCATGTTTTTTTGGTCTACTTGTGTGCTTTCAAACTCCTCTTTCAACTCTATGAAATTTTTGACTTTCTGATCATCCTCAAACACTTGCCAATGGATGATGTTATTTGGGATGGCAGGCCTATGATGAACTTCAATCTCATACTTCTCAGTGGAATGTGTAGTGATGAAAAACAGACTTTCAAAAACAACTAGGGAATCAACTACTGATTTTTGATCCCTAGTTTTCACAGTAAATGAATATTCTTGAAATTTTTCCAACATTTCCATGATCAAATTTTTGTAAGCTCTCATCCTCACACCATTGGTTTTATATATTCCTTCAAATTGTTAATTAATTACCAATTCAGAATATCCACAAACTGAAATTTTTGGGCACCCAATCTTTTCAAAATTTCCAAACCCAAAAACAGAGATTCGTATTCAGCCATATTATTTTCACAGTCAAAGTTCAGTTTGAAAGAATAGAACTTACTTTCATCATCAAGAGTAGTGATCCATATGCCTGCTCCAGCCCCCTCTCTAACAGCAGATCCATCAAAGTGCAAAAGCCACCAACCCTCTACTTTTTCTTCTACGATTTCTTGATTTTCAGCTTGTTGATTTTCAACCTCCTGAAATTATGCTTTCCCTTCAATCTCTGCTTCATCAGTTAGCTCATTGAAAATAATTGTTGATCTTAATTTAGTTTCAACAACATAAATTGGAAAATTTTGAGGTTTATCCTTGCTGCTTACCATATAGGCCATCCTAGTCTCCCTGTACAGTCTTCTTTGCTCACCAAAAACAAGAATGGTGGCATATGTCAAGTCCATCTACATGGTGCCTTTGATTTTTGTTGCTGAAGATCTGGATAAGAGCATGCAAAACTTGGGTGGAATATCTGCCACCACAATGTCCATTACCACTGCCTTGGTAGGAACTTGTGTTAGGCCAACAACAACATATTTTATCAATCCTATGCATTGCACTCTTTTAGAATCAAAAGAAAACAAATCCTCTTATGGCCTAGTGATCTCCAAACCCATCCTTTCCATAATCACCTTAGGCATGAGGTTATGAGAAGCCCCTGAATCCAACATGGCATTATGTAAGGTCATGTCATAGATACTAAGGCTGACATAGAAAGGAGGTACTTCTTCATTCTTCTCATCTTCCAATCTTGGTCCCAAGTAGAGGGTGGGATGGTCTTCTTGTACATTAAGGATATCTGCAGCTCCTGGTTGAGACTTCAACATTTTTACAATTTTACTTCTGTACTCATTCACCTTGAGAATTTCTCCAAAAGAGACTAGGATCTTGATTTTGGAAATCTCATTCTCCAAACTGAAAAAATAAGTAATATTTTCACTCTCTTTGACAGGGGGAGGAAGTGGTGGGTCCTTTTTAGGCTCAGCCGCTTTAGGAGCATCCTTCTTTGGTTTTGTTTTGTTGCAGTGATGGGAACATTTATGTTTCTGAGATTGTGTTGTTTTTGCATCTCAAATATTTAATGTTGATAACCCTTAGGATAGTTAGATGGTCCCTCACCCTTATTTAAATCATGATCAGACTCATCATGCTCTTCTTTAGTAAAAGAAATTCCAGACATGTTTTCATCTAGGAAGTGAATAGAGTCTTCTTGAATCTCACGCCGAGTTTCATCTTCATCAATCAAGTTCTACTGAAAAGGAGGCCTCACTTGAGGGTTAGGCTGATTTATGTTTTCCCTTGGTCTTTGCTAATTCTGAGGCCTTCTAAACTGTGGATTTCTAAATTGTGGCTCGTGATGTGTAGGAGGTGTAGAAGCATTTCGAAGGGCAAGCCTATCCATGAGTTTTTCCATTGTCTTCATCATAGAATCAAACTTATCATCTAAGGTGGAAAGATTTTCTTCTTCTTTTAGTTTTTTTACCCGTCTTAGCCTTCTTAGCTGCTATCATGTTTACTTCTACCTTCACAACATCATTTTTCATTTCTTCTAATGAAGGAGATTATCTTTCTTTAAGCAGGATAGAGAAGTCATAATCAAATGCCTCAGCATAGCGCAATTGAGCAGCTCCTGGTGGAGTTTTAAGATGAGAAGGTATAGAATCATAGACTTTATTAAATATCTTTGAGAAATTTTGGACAGTTTCATCTACAACCCTTTTTATACTATTGTATTTAGTAAGGGCCTGCACAATGTTTGTTCTATTCCCCCATTTTCTCAAGAAACTATCCTCAAACTGATTCCAATTATCCAAAATTCCTGGAGCTAAGGCTTTAAACCATTTTCTGACCTCACCAGTGAAACTTTGAGAAAATAGTCTCATTTTGACATCTTCATGGTATACCTCCTCTCTTTCTTTGAAATCATTGAATTGGTCTACATGTTCCTCAGCTGTAATTTCTTCACCACTTCCCCAAGTTTTAATTCTATCAGAGTATTTACCTGGGAGGGAATTAAGGACAGTTGGGAGAACAAGTGGAGCATATCTAGTAGGTGCTGCAGCAGGTGGAGGTGGAACATTTCCAGCCATGATAACAGGGCCTGTGGTATTTATAGGAACAATAGTAGTAGAATATGAGCTGTTAGGAGGTGGTGTAGTTGGTCTTTGTAGTCCAGACACAAATGAGCTCCAATCAGGTAAAGGAATACCATATTATCTTCTAAGAAATAATTAAAATGGGTCTAATTCCTTTAACTTATCAAAAAACTCCCTCTCTAACAGTAATTCTGATGTAACTACCTCCCAGAATTCTTCTCTTTATTTTTTTTCCACTAAGGTCGAGGTATCAATACCTCTTCTTTGTAGGTTTATAACAATCTCAGTCAATTCATTTTTGCTTTTAGACCTAAAAAACACTTCCTAAATCTTATAATCAAATTTCTTATCTTCAATTCTTACAATTTCAGAGGATAAAACTCTGGAATGTGATGGAATACTTGATTTTGAAGAGCTGCCTTGAATTCCTCTGGAAATTGTGTTTGGATTATCCACAATTGTAGGTGGGTTAGGATCTGGATTGCTACTTATATATATCCTTCTCAAAGCCACCTTTAAACATGAAAATTTGTAAAGGATTCCCCAAGGTAGTTGCAGCCTCAAAAAAAATCTTAGCTCCTGCTACCTCCAAGAGTTCAACTCCACTGTTTGTACAAAAACTTTGGGAAATATGTCCCAATAGACGCACCAAAATGTTATCACCAAATTGATCTTGATTGGCTTCTCATCAATCAAATCAATGTAACTCTTTCAAACCACTTCTAACTGAAGATTATCCTCTTCAGTTTGAGAGGGCTCTCTCAAAGGGGGGTTTATGATTTTGAATAAATATAATACTATATGGCTAACTCTATGAAATGTAGCTTGGTTTTGTATGATTGCAGGTTGAAAAATGCAGGCTTACTACGATTAGGCTATGGAGTCAACATCAGTAGTTTTAGTGAAAGTGGTTCTTCACATGGAAGCTAAGGAAAATAAAGGTTTTTGACAAAGATAATTCATACACATAACATAGGAAAACACAGTAATTCCACCCCTAAAGGAAGCCAGAGCATAATATTATGAATTCTGAGTAATTAGAGATAAAATCTACTGAAAGTGATTAACATAAATATATAGAGCAATAACATATCAAAAACCTCATGAGAATATCAGGTCTGAAAGTAGAATGTCACTTTGTATTACTGATAATGGACAAAAACATACAAGCAACAATTTGGTGCAATATTCTCCAACCCTTTTCTCTTTGAGGTTTAGTCTATAAATAGACATTCTTTCAATGTAGATGATTTGTTTGGCTGGCTAGATCTTCGAATTATACTCTGATACCTATCATAACTGAAACCACTAACTTCAAATAGAAAAATGACAGCTACCCTTTAAAGAAAACAAACTCCTAATAGGACTTTGTCTCCTATTTATTACATTCTTTTATCCTATTAGTGAAAAAATTACATAATGGTTACATAATTAATGTCAAATGCTTAAAGGAAAAATCACCATAATTCACCACCACTTTACATCTTCAAAGCACCCCTAGATCTGTGGAACACAATCCTACTTTTTAGGGATGGATGATCTTTACTTTAAACATTGTTTTGACTGATGAGATGGTTGTGTGGCACTTATTTTGAGCCATGAATATCTGCTGGTATGTTCCACTGACATGCTGGAGGTCTCTAGCTGGAAAATGTGCTTTTGAGATGCTCAAAATTCTTCAAAAGCTCCTCTCTACGAAAACAAGGCAGTTTAGGCAGTTTCGTAGAGAGTTTTAGTAATGTGTGAAAACGTGCTTTTCCATCTATATTTTTTACTCCTTTGCTGTTCCAACACCTCTATTATGCCAAAACACCTTGCAAAAAGTCAATATCCCTTCATAAAACCTGACAAAACTGAGTTTTGAGGAAAAACTACACCTACAGGAATTTTCGTAGCATATTTATGGCCTCAAGCCTGAGGTACGCTACGAAACTGTGTAAAAAATAAAAAATTGTTGTTTTCAATATTGTCTTCAACAGGGAAAATTTTAGGGACTAATATTTGCAAGTGGGCTAATTTTCCATGCTTTTTCCAAAAGAAAGATTCGCCAATTTCCAGTTTTGTCTAAAAGTTATTCGCCCAAATTTTATAGTATAAAATTATCTCAACTAAAAACTTGCCAAAATTGGATATAGAATTATTAAAATTATTATAGATCTAATTATTTTTACAAAAAATATCCCCAAAGATTTTGAAATTTGGATATTAGGGACTAGCAAGATTCGCAAATGCTTCTAAACTTTAAGATAAATTTCCATCCTTAAAATTTTCCCTGGTCTTCAAAATTTGTTCTCCGGCTGCAAAATTTAGGTTCCATGCATGTTATGAACCTCATCAAGCATATTCCATCTCAATTTTTCATTATTTTGGAATTTCTTCTTCATTCACAATTAGTTGGCTAATGGGCTCTTCTACCACTTTCATCTTCAGTCCCTTCTTTTCTAACTCCACTTGAATCAAATCTAACAGCTCCTGAAGATCTTCC
This sequence comes from Pinus albicaulis, assembly GCA_034641835.2. Classification (NCBI taxonomy): domain Eukaryota; kingdom Viridiplantae; phylum Streptophyta; class Pinopsida; order Pinales; family Pinaceae; genus Pinus; species Pinus albicaulis. The sequence goes on along the minus strand of CM076584.1, from coordinate 1,298,784,178 downwards.
ACTTGGTCTTTTAATGCCCTATTTTTGGATTGTAAGTGCAAGTTTATCTTTTTGATGTGTTTGACCTCTCATCTTAGTGGCTGAGTCCATTTTATCCAATTTTCTATATTGTCCAAGGTTTTTGAAACACTTGTGACTTGTTCTTCCCATATTTTCCTCATTTGTTCAAATTCAACCTTCTTAGCTCTATTTTTCTTTGCCTCTTGCTTCAAAACAGATATCTCTTTACCTACCTCCTTCAACTGCTCTTTAAGGGTTTCAATTTCTGATTTTTCAATAATTTTCTCTTTACCCTTTCTTTGCTTGATAACCAATTCCTCTTTTTTTGGTGAAGAAAGATATATAATGCTTGGTGGTTGCACATCTTCATTTATTTTCTCAGTCTCTTTGATTTCCATGAAATTCCTTGCATGTCTAGTCATTGGTTTCCTAGGTTGAAAAATGAAACCATCATCATCACCTGCAAAATCTAGTTTTTTAGCAGTCTTACCTTTCTTCAGCTTTCTTCCTCCATCTTCAATGTCTTCAGCTTGCACAATGGGTGACTCTTCAATTTCAATTGCATGCAGGATGTCCTCCAAATTTCCTTTAGCCAATGTCTAGCTCCTATCGACTCTCTTGTTACATTTTTTGCTGAATGTCTACTTTTGTTTTGTAGGTGTTGTTTGAGGTGTGTCAATATCCTAAAAAGATTCTGCTTCCATGCTCACTTGTTTTGTAGGAGATAATCTATTTTATTCTTCAACTTCCTCTGCCATAGTTGGTGATCAAGTAGTTCTAGGTTTGGAGGCTTTCTTAGGCGTAACCACCTCAATTTCATAGCCATTCCTGAACAAGAAGGAAGTCCAGTCTCTGTATAAGCTCCTCAACTCCTCTTACACTAACAGCTTTATTAAACCATGATGAAAAATTGAAGTCTCACTTCCTTCTATTTTGATTTTAACTTTGTCTAACATTTTCCCTAGACTTTTTTATAAATAAAAAGGCAAGTCAAGTGACCTCTTACCCAAAAAATGCAGAAGAAGTATGAGATGGTAGGAGAATACCATGTGAAACTTTCCTTCACAGGTGAAATACTTCTGAATAACCATCAACAGCTTTGAATAATTGTCCTTCATGAAACTCCAAGGGATAGCATTTGTCAAGTCAATTTCACTGTGTTCTTGCTTGATGAACTCTTTGAAATCTTGCATTGTGAATTTGATGCCTTTAAACCATTTTTCCTCTCCTCTAGGTATTCCTGTAGCTGATGAGATGCTCTCTGGTGTTACTGTAAGGTTTAGAATTCCAACCTTTGAAGCTGTTCCTATGAAGCTGGAGGCAAAATCCTTTGAAACCTGTAAATGAAAGCCCGACAACCTTTGATAGAATTGCAAGCAACCAGTTCTTCTGAAAACCTCCATGGCAGTAGGGTCTTCATTGAGTAAATTCATGTCCATGGGCTCATATCTGTGATAATGGCCGCCCTTATTTGTATTTATTCTTGTAGCAATGGATGTCTTATATTCTTCTTAGCCTCGCTTGATTGATGACACCTGCAGAATTCGAACTTGCCAGCCACCTGCTTGGCTCGATGAAGCAGCTCTCTAGAAATCGACTCACATGCAAGGATACAAAACAATATGCCAAAAGGCCAATTTAGGTAAGGTTTTATGGTTTAACTAACAACTCAAGCTTCAATCATGACACATACAAGCCCAAAAAGGTAATGAGGACATCAAAACACGACTATGTAAATTTGAATTTATCATAACAAACTTGAATGACCTCTACCCTAACTCCTCTAATCATAAAATGACACGTCATACGAATCTGACAAGACAGGTTAAAAAATGGATTTTCGTAGCAAAATTAGTTATGCCTCTGACAGATTCGCAACAAAACTATTATGAAGTTTCATATCGAAATCTATTGTTTTCCTGTGTAAAACATTATGAAAATTTGAAAAAGTGACAAATGTGCCCTTTTGATTTTGAATGCATTGGAAATGACAAGTGACACCATATGAGGACTGATTTGACATGAAATTACATAAATCGCGGTGATCATGAAACTTAGGATAGGCTAAAAAATGTAAAAATTTTCCTACACCACCTTCAAATGGAAAAGGAGACCTTATCCATTTGGTGAGTGAACTATATGACCCTATCAAGAAATGTTTCAAAAATTTATGAGTGATAAAACTGTCCCAACATGGGTTTTTTCCAGGTGTGACAACAGTTTCATCCTAGCCTTTCCATTTCCGGATAGCAATGGTGTTGTGGAGTTCTCATGTTTTGGTTTAGCTGGATTTTCGGTTGGATTCAAAGCTGAGTGAGGTGGATATTCAAATTGATATAACACATGGATTATTAACCCTTGAACCGGACTATGGGTTGCAGTAAATATCGATAGTGTATTGCCTTGAAGGTCCTAGGAATCCTCGACTGGTGAATGGCGGGATATATCGTAAAGCCTAGAGGTTTTTTTCCTCGATTTAGGGCCTAGTATCTGGGTTTGGATTTTAGTAAAGCCTGAGAGGTGGGTGCTATCAATCAAGCCTAGGGATCCTGGGTTTGGGATATATGTTAAATCCTAGAGCGTATGTCTAGGTTTAGGGCTTAGTGATTGCTGATTCAGAATCTGGATTGCGGTAAATCCTGAGAGACTAGTAGACAGGAAAATTACTCACGGTTTAGGCGTAGATAATCCAGTGATATCAATGCTTGTGTTGGCCAAGTGATTGGGTGTAGATCATGGTAAAGTCAATTATGACATGTTCATTATATTAGCCTAGTGATCTCGTGTGGATCATTATAAAGCCTGATTTATTGATAAGTGAGAGGTGGTTTAGTCTTGGGATGCCCTTGTTGGTTCTTTCGGTTTGATTCGCACATTTATGCTTGGAATATGGCACAGGGGTGATTGGTTGAAGAGATATTTGGATCAACCAATCTATGGTAGGGTGTAACGTGAAAGTCTCGTCTCTGGTTGGTTTTTACATTCATTAATGATAAGCTCATTCCTTTGGTATTTGATGTGTAAATGAACTAGTTTATATGTGGATTTTATTGTTATTGTATCCATGATTATTTTGTTGTTATTATGCTGGTTTTAAGCGCATTTTGACATTAGTGATAGATGGCTCTCTCATGTTTTTAATTGTAAATGAATGAACAATGTATCTATGGTCAAATAGATTGTATGGTAGCTAATGATGGAGGGAAGAAATGACTCTTATCAATTCTCAGATAATTATGAGACCCCTTTACTTTGTTTTGTTGTTTATACTGGTAGCTTTCATGTTTGTGACATGTTTGAAAAAATTCTTGTCATGTCTAGGAGGGGTCGAGATGTTTTTTAATGATGTGATTGCTTATATATCATCGTCCTGTTGTTATTGATCATATATGAACTTTTCATGAAGTTATCGGCAGAGCACTAGGTTCTGGGCCCGAAAAGGTGGCTCAAATCCTAGGGATGTTGGCATAAAACTGAGTATTTGGGGCCCTAGTCGCTGGCATGTAGTGTTATTCCTGTGGCTATAGCCTCCTGGCTACTGGAATGCAATGTTATGCCTATGAATATGGCTCAAAAATGTCAAAATGTTAGTGTGACCCATGGGTAAGAGGCCTGAATGGTTAGGTTATCTCCTGGGGTGTTGTTGTTGTTGTACAAGGTCTGTATGTTATGTTTCCGTTGGTTCCACTTCCTTAAGGTCACTTAGGAGGCTGAATCTCATTGTAGTAGCCTATTGTCGCAAGTTTACCTTGGCTGGCCGGTTTCTTGGGTAGATGTGGGAAGGGGTTTTATGCAGAATTGTGATCTACGGATAAATCAAATTCCCTAAGTGTGGTGCTAGGAACTTAGAACAACAGGTGAAAGTATTTTCTATCACTTTCTCTAAATAAATAGACACACAGAATGATGAAGAACCTACTTGCAATCCAAGCGCTTCGCCTTCTCCTTCTGTCACTTTTTCTATCGCCTTCAATCCAACTCAGATCGCCAGATTGATTCCTGCAATCATAAACAAGGAACAACAAACAGATTGAAATATACAGATGCCTACTTATATTAATTACTCAAATAAATTAGATTTGAATCATATATATCATTCAAGAATCCATTCCATGAGAAATAGAAACATAAACAGATACATATATGGGAAAATGAACAACAATATTTATTAAAGAGCAGAAGGGGGAGGTTACAACCAATGATCTATTTTATGCCACTAGCTCCAACTTCATCCCAACCTCATCACATCCAACATCAAACCAACATCATATCAGTACTTTCACTCTCTCAAATGAGAATCCAACAGCATTTCTTTACCAAAATTATTCCTTCCCTAGCACTAGGATCTGTGCTCAATTTATAGGGAAATTGATGGTAGTTTCTCAATGAATGACTTTCTAATAATAGGCAAGAAATTTTCCCAAGTTCAGAGGTGTTATATGGAAACTTGGATTCAAAGTTTGACACATGTGGACTCTTCTAGAAGGAACTGGCCATGTGAATATTCTTGAAACAATGAGAATTCCACTCCCAGGTTACCAACACACCCTTGAATGTCGGGAAGTGCATTGCAGTGCACCCTTTAATGGAGATGTTGCATATGCAGCACAGTTAGTACCTTTAGAGGCAGCGTTGGTGAGTTCATAAGTGATATAACATATACTTCAAACCTTAGAAATCTCATAATAGAAACCATGAATGATTTTTTCTTCTCTTAGGGCATATAACAACTGAAATGTAAGTGGATGATAGACCCTATTTAATTGGTCCTGAGGATGATGTCCAGTTTGACCAGGTCATGGGGGATGATGTCCAAATTAACCTCTAACAGTTGCCCCCTAAAGCATGAAGTCGAAATAATAATAGTATTTTTTTGAATGAGATGCTTTACAACGTGATGAGCTGGAACTGAAGCAGAGTGGTGACCTGCATCAATCTTAAAATACATTACATCATGATATTTTCATTTTGATCATGAATTTCTTAGGGAGGCATTCCCATGCTCAACACATAAACTATATAAAGGTTGAACTCTTAGGAACATACGATGCACTGTTGGATTTCTAACAGTATAAACACTAGTAAGCTGTAATACCACAAGTTGTGAGTCTAACCTAATGATGATGCAGTTAATACCAAATGAAATGGCATCATAGAGAAGCTCGATCAACATTCTATACTCAGTGATATTGTTGGTAGATCGACCGATACAAATCCGTTGAAACTCCCTAACTCGCCATTCGGAGCGAAAATGGCCCACGCTGCAGAGGATAGATTCTGTGTACTACGACTAGCACCATCATCATACCCAACGAATGGTTCCAAAGATTTAGAAATCTGCGATGAAATGTAAAGCGGATTACTAACTTCAAGAAAAATCTAGGAAAACAAACTTAGACAGTAAATGAAAATCAACAACATATATACAATATAATACAACAGTTTACTACGCTCATGTTTAAGCATAGTAACGTTTCAGATACAACCCATTTCAGGGCTGCTCCAACAGAATTCCATCGTAATCTACCAAATCGTAGGCACCCTTAGCAAGAACTCTTTTGACAATATAGGGGCCATTCCATAATGGCTAAAATTTTCCTGTACCTATTACGTCAGCTTCCTGATCATAAAGTAGGACCAAGTCACCCTCTGAGAAGATGCGAGGCTAGACATGCTTATCGTATTGCACCTTTATACGTCTCTTATGTGCTTCATTGGAAAATTGGGCTTCACGATGCGCTTCCTAAAGATGGGTGAGGTTAAAAATACACGCTTCTTCAACAGAGGTGTCAGGTAACAATTCGATTGTGAGTTTTAACGACGGTATTTCACATTGGAGTGGAAAGATAGCTTTCAGACCATACACCAATTGAAAGGGGGTAAACCTAGTTGTGTTTCTCACTGAGGTTCCGTATGCCCACAAAGATGATTATAGGATCAAATGCCAATTTATTTTATGAGCTCCTATCATTCGTCAAAGCATTCGTTTAAGAATCTTGTCAATAGCCTCAACTTGTCCATTTGATTGTTGATAATAAGGAGTAGAACTATCATGCGACAATATTAATTTGGCAGTCAACTCATTCATCATATGATTGTGAAAATGCAAACCTTGATCTGTGAATATAGCCTGTGGGACCCCAAATCGTGAAATGACATGATTAAAGAAAAAAAATGCAACTATTTGTCCTGTATTTTTTATTGTAGGCATCGCTTCGGCCCACTTGGTAAAGTAGTCTATTGCAACAATAATATAACCATGCCCCTCAGACGAATGAGGGTTACAGGTCATGATTTCAATGCTCCATTTTGAAAATGGTCCCACAAAGACAACATGATGCATTGGCACTAGCGGTTTGTGGATTTTACAATCAAATATCTGGCACGCATGAAAAATTCTGACTATGAGGATGCTGTCGTTAAATATGGTAGGCAAAAAGTAACCGGTGCAAAGTCTCTTCTGTGCGGTAGCGTATCCAGACAACTGTCCACCACAAGCCCCAACATGACAATCATTTAAAACCTTTTTGACCTCCTCATTCATGAGGCACCTTCTTAAAATTTTATCGACACCACGACAATAAAGTGTATCGCCGACGATCATATAATATTTGGCTTGGTATCGAATACGTTGCTGGTTAGAGTGAGAGGAATCAGGCCAAATTTTTTGGATATGGAGATAAATGATAAAATCCCCATACCAAGATTCATATGATTCGATCAGAAATAGAGACTCATCAGGAATAGATGGTTCTGATGTAGTAGCATTACTATCAGAGGGAAGGTCACAGAGAAGCTTAGCCAAAACTAAAGATTTCTTAGACTTGGATTTGATGAATTCCAAATAAAACTCCTACAAAATAACAATCCATTTTGAATACTTGTCACCCAACAATTGACGTGATAAGATGTAAGTCATGGCGTTGCAATCCAAAATGACAGTGGTGTTCTGAAACAAGATATAGTGGTGAAATTTTTGGATGGCTTTAATAGCCGCCAAGGCAAGCTTTTCTACGTATGAATAATTCACTTCCATATCATTGAGATTATGAATCAAATAATAGATCGGATGTTCTATCCCATTTTCTACTTGGACTGTTAGGTGCCTATATTACTAATATAGTCCCTTATTTCTATTAGTGTAACCCCCTTATTGTTATTATTGTACCCTTGTATCCCCCATTTTGTTATTATTGCGCCCTTAAATTATTATTGTTAGGTCGGCTAGGATTACATTGTGGCCCACTAGGATTACATTATGCCACATGGACTCCTATATATAGAAAGGAGGTTTTTTAAATTGTATCATCCAAAAATTGTTCATTTATGTAATGTATTGGAGTTTTCCACCTCAAAGTGGCTTATTTCTAAGGCATTGATATCTCTATTCTTCTATTTTTGGAGTTGGTTACACAACATTTGGTATCAGAGCTTTGGATTCTAGGGTTTTGCAGCTCCAAATAGGTCATCTTGGAATTTTCGCTATAAATTTTGTTCTACGAAGTTTCAGAAGCTGAAATTTTTATGGTACGAAGCTGAAATCCTGAAGAAGATCATCTAAAAATTTCAGAGCTTGGTTCACAATATTTTCAGAGATATGATCTACGGAAGTTAGGTATTTTTTGAGGCTCCTAAACAGGTCATCGTGGAATTTGCGCTATAACTTGTTTTCTACAAAGGTTCAGAATCTGAAATTTTTAGGGTGCGAAGCTGAAATCCTGAGGAAAATCATCGAAAAATTTCGGAGCTTGGTTCGCAATATTTTTGGATATACGATCTGTGGAAGGTAGTGCTTTTTCAGGCTTCTGAATTTCATCTCAAAGAGGTGATCGTGGGAAAAGTTCAATAACTCTCTCTCTGAGCATCAAATTGGAGTTCCGTAAAAATTGGTCGCAAGTACATGGATTTTAGTTTATTGGCTATCAATTTTAGAGGTGAAGGACGAAACAGTGACACGTGGAAAGTCGTACAAGTTCGCTCTACTGAACTAGTCCATAATTAGGTCATTGTGGGAGATTGGACATAACTTTGTCTTGGATAATACAAATCAGGTCAGACCTGTGGCATTCAAAAGAGAATTCAGAGGGCTATTTCAGTGTTGAATTTCAGATATTTAAGAGCTTCAATCACAGAGATAATCCAATTTCAATATCGAGCTCCTCAAAAGAAAGAAAGAGGTGTGTATTTGTTTTCCAAATTGCATAAGTCTTGTTTGAAAAATAAATTTGAATTGATTCCAAGGGCATATTGTAGAATAGATATCAGTATTGGGTTCTAAAAAATTCCCCGTAAAAATAATTCAACACCCATTAAGCCTTCAGAAATCTCTACTATGACTCATGAAGATGAAGAATTGTGACATGATCTATCAAAATTACAAGAGCAAGTGCACCAAATTTCGCTCTCGCAAAGAGCAGCAAAAAATGAAATGGAAGTTTTGAAGAAAGGTGTGGAAGAAAAGATGGATGGTGTGAAGAATAATATGGATGGTTTGAAGAAAGGCGTGGAATCTAAGATAGATGGCATGGAAGCCTGCATGGAATCTAAGATGGATGACATGGAAGCTAAAATGGAAAACATGAAGAATGATCTAAAAGTAGACATAGAAGGTTTGAAAAAGTTGATACAAGAAATGTTTCCTAATGGTGAAAAGATAGTAGAGGAAACTCATGATGAGAACAAAATAAATGTTAATCGTGATTTCATAAACTCTAATGTTGGCAAGAAGAACCACCATATTCCAAAAATGGATATGAGGAAGTTTGATGGAAAGGATCCTGTAACATGGATACTATATATGGAGCAATATTTTGATCTCCATAATGTGAAAAACACACAAAAGGTACGCATTGCAACTTTACATTTAGAACAAAATACATTTGTATGGTATCGATGGCTTTGCTCCCGTAAAAAAATTGTCTCTTGGTCAATTTTTACGGAGGAAATGATAGCACATTATGAGGATACAAAGAGCAACACCTTCTTTAGCCAATTGATAAATCTCAAACAAAAGGGTTTAGTGGGGCAGCACATTGAGGACTTCCAAAATTGAATATAAGGGTAACTGATATTCCAGAGGAACACAGGATTGATCTCTTCATAGGCACTTTAAAGGATAACATCCAACATGAAGTTCGAGTTTTGGAACCTGATTCATTGGAGAAGGCATTCAGGTTGGCAAGAAAAATTGAATGTAAAATTATGGCGACAAGGAAGCCTACCACTCACTTATATAAAGAAGGAAGTGTTGCTACGCCTAGATTTCCACAACCTACAAGGTTGACACCACAAAAATTGGAAGAAAAAAGAGCAAAAGGGCTTTGCTACAGTTGTGATAGCAAATACACTAAAGGTCATATGTGTGCTGAGAAGAAATTATTTTACATAGATTGTGAAGAGGAAGAAGAAAATGAACAAGAAGAGGATATACACCAGGAACCAGCCCTAGAAGAGGAAGAAATGAGTCTGACCATATCATGTAATGCATTGGCAGGAATTACCACTCCTCAAACTTCAAGATAGAAGGACATATCAAGAAGAAAAAGGTAATAGTGTTGATTGATTTAGGTAGCACCCATAATTTTATTCATTATAAGGTAGCCAAGGAATTGAATTTTTTCCTATACCCAGCACCAGAATGTCAAGTGATGGTTGCAAATGGAGGAACTATAAATTTCTCTGGAAAATGCCATAATATCAAGCTAACCATGGGGAAATATGTATTGACTAGTCCAATGCTTTCCATTCCTATGGGAGGTGCTGATGTTGTACTAGGAGTACAATGGTTACAATCTTTGGGGACGGTAGCTTTTAATTTTCAAGAACTTTTCTTGAAATTTTTTTCAGAAGGAAAGGAAGTTGAATTACGGGGTATTGCAGGGAAGCCAGGAAAGAAAATAAGCTCTAATGTCATGACAAATCTTCTAAAGAGAGAACAACGAGGTGTAATTACACAATTATGCTCACTATAAGTTCCAACATCAAAATCATCTATTTCTGCAAATCTCCAACAAGTCTTGGACAATCATTCCAAGGTGTTTGAAACTCCCAAAGGACTCCCACTTATTCGTGATCATGATCATGCTATTCATTTGATTCCAGGAAGTTTTCCTCCAAACATCAGGCCTTATAGATATCCTTACTTCCAAAAGAGCGAAATTGAACGTATGATTGCAGAAATGTTAGAGGCGGGTATAATTCAACGTAGTCAAAGTTCTTTCTCTGCTCCTGTAGTATTGGTACACAAGAAGGATGGATCATGGCGAATGTGTCTAGATTATAGGGAGCTCAATAAGCTCACCATTAAAGAAAAATTTCCCATTCCTGTGATTGATAAATTATTGGATGAATTACATGGAGCAATTTATTTTACCAAGTTGGATCTTCGTTCAGGATATCATCAAATTAGAATGAAGACTGAAGATATTCCAAAAACAGCATTTCGAACTCCTGAGGGTCATTATGAATTTTTGGTCATGCCTTTTGGCCTTACCAATGCACCTTCTACATTTCAAGGGTTGATGAATTCCATTTTCAAACCCTTCCTTAGAAAATTTGTGCTAGTATTTTTTGATGATATACTAATCTATAGCAATCTTGGAAGGATCATGTTGAACATGTTGACAGGGTGCTCAAACTATTGCAAGAGAAACAATTATATGCAAAAACATCCAAATGTTTCTTTGGAGTACAAGAGGTGGAATATCCGGGTCATATTGTATCTCACGAGGGTGTTAAAGTAGACCCTAACAAAATTAAAGCCATTAAGGAATGGAAAGTTCCCACAACCATAAAGCAGTTGCGAGGATTTCTCGGGTTAACAGGGTATTATCGCAAGTTTGTTAAGAATTATGGGAGAATACCAGCACCTCTAACAACATTATTGAAGAAAGATGCATTTTCATGGACTCCTGAAGCAACTAAGGCCTTTGAACGTCTTAAAGAGGCAATGTGCCTAGCACCGGTCTTAGCTACTCCAGACTTCACAAAAACCTTTATTGTGGAATGTGATGCCTCAGGAAATGGAATTGGTGCAGTTTTAATGCAGGAAGGAAGACCCATTGCTTTTGAAAGTCGTCCAATCAAAGGAAAGTATTTACAGAAACCCATTTATGAGAAGGAAATGTTAGCAATACTGCATGCACTAAAGAAATGGAGAACTTACCTAATGGGAAGACACTTCAAGGTAAAAATTGATCATGATAGTCTTAAACACTTTTTGGAACAAAGACTATCTTCAGAAAAGTAGCAAAAATGGGTCACAAAGATGTTGGGTTATGACTTTGAAATAATCTACAAAAAAGGAAAGCTTAATGTTGTTGCAGATGCACTCTCAAGAAAGAATGAACAGGTGGAAGCATTTCTTTGTGCCATTTCTATTATCCAACCAGATTGGATAACCAAAGCAAGAGATGAATGGAAGAAGGACAAAGATGTATGGACACTCATTCAAACGTTGCAGCAAGATCCTTGTACATCTGATACATTTAGTTGGAAAAATGATTCCTTATGGTACAAAGATTGCTTATATCTTTGTAAGAATTCCCAACTAAAACAAATATTCTTCTGGAATTGCACACTTTTCCTTTAGGAGGACACTCAGGATTTTAAAAAAATTACCACAGGGTGAAGAAAGAATTTTTTTGGGATGGCATTAAATCTGATATTCAAAAGTTTGTGGAAGAATGTTTGGTTTTGCAGCAGAATAAAGTTGAGACAATTAAGACCCCGAGACTTCTACAACCTTTATCCATTCCAAGTCAACGTTGGGAGGAGATTTCAATGGATTTTATCACGGCTTTACCTAAGTCCCAAGCAAAGAGTGTCATCATGGTGGTAGTTGATACAATTACCAAGTATGCACACTTTTGTGCATTATCTCATCCATTTAAAGCAAGTACAGTTGCTACTACATTTATGGTTAGAATTCAAAAGCTACATGGAAGCCCAAGGGTTATTGTGAGTGACAGAGATCCCATTTTTACTGGAAATTTTTGGACAGAGTTATTTTCCTTTTTGGGTACTCAATTAGCTCATAGCTCATCTTATCATCCTCAATCTGATGGTCAAACTGAGATATTAAATAAATGTTTGGAAGGATATCTTCGTTGTTTTGTATCTGATAAACAAACACAATGGGTCAAGTGGTTACCTCTTGCTGAATGGTGGTATAACACTTCCTTCCATACTGCAGCAAAAATGACCCAATTTATGGCAATTTATGGATATCATCCACCATCCATCACATCATCTTTAAGGGAAAATTCGAAGGTTCAAGCAGTGGAAGATCACATCGAGCATCAGCAAGAAGTTCTCCAACTCTTAAAGGATAACCTGAATTTGGCACAAAATCGAATGAAACAACAGGCAGATCAACATCGTAGCGAGAGAAGTTTTGATGTAAGAGATTGGGTATTTTTACGGCTACAACCATACAAACAAATGTCCCTCAAGCAAACAAAGAAGGATAATAAATTATCGCCAAAGTACTATGGTCCTTACAAGGTGTTGCAAAAGATTGGTACTATGGCATACAAATTGGAGCTTCCTGCTTCTTCACGAGTACATCCAGTTTTCCATGTTTCATGCTTAAAGAAGGTTATAGGTGAAAATCTTCCATTTCAAACAATATTTCCAGAACTTGATGAGGAAGGAAAAATAATATTGGAACCTGAAGTGGTCATGGAAACAAGAACTCGACAGCTACGGAATCGATCAATTTCAGAGTATCTCATCAAGTGGAAGAACTTACCCACTGAAGATTCTACATGGGAGGATGAGAAGTTTATACAGAAGCACCTAGAGCTACTCAAGCGTTGAGGACAACACTTTTTTGAAGGAGAGGGGCATGTTAGGTCCCTATATTACTAGTATAGTCCCTTATTGTTATTAGTGTAACCCCCTTATTGTTATTATTGTACCCTTGTAACCCACATTTTGTTATTATTATGCCCTTAAATTATTATTGTTATGTCGGCTAGGATTACATTGTGGCCCACTAGGATTACATTATGGCCACATGGACTCCTATATATAGAAAGGAGGTTTTGTAAATTGTATCATCCAAGAATTTTTCATTTATGTAATGTATTGGAGGTTGCCCCCTCAAAGTGGCTTATTTCTAAGGCTTTGATATCTCTATTCTTCTATTTTTGGAGCTGGTTACACAACATTGACTAATACCATAGCAATGGTCATATCAACTGCAGCGATATATAATAAATAATCACTCTGATAATTGGGGGGATAAATTAATGACACCCGGACAAGTGTATCCTTGACAACATCAAAATAAGCTTATGCAACCTTATCTCGATCAAAGGGAATCCCATTTCTCAAGAGCCGAGTAAATCCTTTATCCATTTCAGCGTAGTTGGGTATGAACCTCCTTAGGAAGTTAGCCTTTCCATGGATTTTCTATAACTGAATTAAATTTGATGGCGTAGGAAAATAAAGAATGGTCTGGACTTTCAGTGGGTCTATTCTAATTATTTATTTTGAGACGATGAATCCTAGCAAACAACTAGAACAAAAAAAACACACACATTTATGTGGATTGAGGCATATTTTGTAGTGTTGACAATGTAAAAAGATAGCTCTCAAATACATCGGGTGATCCATCCAGTTTCATGAATGCGTGGGTAAATCGTCTAGATAGGGTTGAAGAATGTGCTTGATGTCATTGAAAGCATAATCTATTACTCTCTGAAAAATTTCCCCAACGTTTTTTAAACCAAACAGGAGTTTCTGATAAGATAATGTGCCCAAGGGACAGATGAATGTTGTCTTATATTGGTCCTATGGGCGGATATTGATTTGATTTTAGCCAGAAAATCCATCCATGAACAAAAAAAATTCACATACAACACAATCTTCAATAATCTAGTTGATAAAGGGAGTAGGATAGTTGTCTTTTTCACAACCAAGATTGACATCCCGATAATCAACACACACTCTGATGGTTCCTTACGAAACCAGGTATTCTAGGTTCGATCCCCAGTGGAGTCGCCAATTTTTTATGCATAATTATGATCTTGGAATAAATGAAATTCCCTAAGTGTGGTGTTAGGCACTTAAAACAAAATTTGAAAGACTTTGCTACCACTTTCTCTAAAATAAATAGACACACAAAATGATAGAAGAACCTACTTGCAATCCAAGTGCTTCTCCTCCTCCTTCTATCACTTTTTTTGTCGCCTTCAATCTATCTCAGATCACTAGATTTATTCTTGCAAGCATAAAAAAAGAAGAAAAAACAAATTGCAATATACATATGCCTCCTTATCTTAATCACTCAAATCGATTAGATGTGAAACATGTATATTATTCAAGAATCCATTGCATGAGAAATAGAAACATAAACAGATATATATATGGGAAAATGAAAAACAATCTTTATTAAAGAGTAGAAGGGGGAGGTTATAACCAATGATCAATTTTATGCCACCATCACTAGCTTCATCCCAACCTCATCACATCCAACATCACACCAGCAACATATCAATACTTTCACTCTCTCAAATGAGAATCCAACATCATTTATTTACCAAAATTCTTCCTTCCATAGCACTAGGATCTATGCTCAATTTATAGGGAAAATAATGGTAATTTCTCAATGAATGAATTTCTAATAATATGCAAGACATGTTCCCAAGTTCAGAGGTGTTATATGGACACTTGCATTCAAAGTTTGACACATATGGACTCTTCTAGAAGGCATTTTCCATGTGGAGATTCCCGGAACAATGAGAATTTTTCTCCCAGGTGACCAACGCACTCTTGAATGTTGGGAAGTACATTGTAGTGCACCCTTGAATGGAGGATGTTGCATATGGAATGCAGTTAGTCCCTTTAGAGGTAGTGTTGGTGAGTTTATAAGTGATATAACATATAATTCAAACCTTGGAAATATCACAATAGAATCCATGAATGATTTTTTCTTCTCTTAGGGCATATAGCAACTGAAATGTAAGGGGATGATCGACCCTATTTCATTGGTCCTGGGGAAGATGTCAAATTTGACCAGGTCATGGGGGATGATGTCCAAATTGACCTATAATAAGGGGGTGTTATAGAGTGTTATCAGAGTGAGATTTCACTCTCCATGGGTGGTGTTTGGCTTCCATTCTCTTTGAGTGATGTCTAGTTCTCATTCTCTTTGGTTGATATCTGATACCACAGAGTGGTATCAGAACATGGTTCAATCCTCAGACTGGATGGGAAGTGTGTTGATCATGAATTTATGTTGGTTTCATGTGTGTTTAGTATGTTTGTGGTGTATGTGCTCATTTCATCCATGTTGTGTTGGCCATGGTGGAAGTGAAGTCACCATGGAAGTGTTGATGGTATTGTTGTCAACATGTGGTCATGAATGTATGACTGTTTATGTGTTTCTCATGCTTGTGTATTTTTCATGCATGCTTTCTTACATATTGTTACATATTGTACATGCATTGATAGCTTATGCTAGGGATACATATTGGTCATTATTCAGTGTTATATGTGTATGTTTTCTAGTGTGATTTCATATGTTGAACATGGATTGGTAATTCATGATTGGTTATACATGCCAAGTGGGTTCATATGGTCAAGTTTTCATTTGTTTTATTGAGATTGTTGCGCATAAGGTGATTGTATGCAATTAGGTCATCATGATGTTGTTGGTATGTTATGATGCTAATGTGTTGTATGAGATAGAGTAGGAGATGTAGATCATTAAAGTGAATTTGCGACAATGGACTTTGGGGTAATAGCATATTGTCATACAAGTGTGTATGTTTGGCATGCAGGTATGTGATTCATGGTTGTGGTAAGCATTAAGATTATTTATATGTTTTAATTCTATTATTATTATTTTTACAAATGTGATAAATGCCACTTGATCAACATAGTCATATGCATTATGGTTGTGTATGTATTTCATTCTATTGATTTTATGGTTACATACATGATAGATGTCAATTAATTAGTGTGATAATATGTACATGCATTGGTTAGTCAAGCATGTTATTAAATTGATAATTATGTTATATGTTGTTGATGAGCATGTTATATGTTAACTTATTGTTGTTATATGTTAGTTAAATTTATGATTAGGGTTATGGAATTAAGATATTGATGTTATGTGCTAACTTGGATTGGCCTATGCAGTTGGTTAGGGTTATGATGTTCAGGTATTAGTTGACATAATTATGATAGCGTGTTGTACTAATATAGACTAACTGTGCATATGTGAGTGTTATGCATGAATGGAAAATGTTTATGAGCTTATGATGTGAACATGCTAGTTAGTTACGGTTATGGATATCGTGATCTTATTTATGTTTGAGTGATATGTTGTGAAGTTATATCGTGCTAATCTAGATTGATTGTGTAGAAAAGATAGCCTCCCCTGAAATACATTTAAGGTATGAGTTTGCTTATGTCGTCTACTTGGTTCTTGATTGTCTATTATGTCATATATTTGGTGTTTGAGTGTTTGGTGTCTATTATGTCTTCTATTTGTTGTTTGAATGTTTGATCAGTTCCATGGTATGAGTATGTATCTATAAGATTGCATGAAGAAATATATATTTTTTTAATATCTTTGTACTAACTCAATATGTGTTGAGCTAACTGATATGTACATGAGTAAAGGTAGGTGGTAGTTGTTGTATTATGATTTTGACTATTAGTTGATTATGACATGCTTGTTAGTATTGGTAGAGGTTGATTTTAGTTAATAGATATGATGTCTTGGTATTTGGAACATGTGATTGAAATGTGTGAACAGTTGCAGGGAAACATGCTTGGTATTAGCATGACAAGGTAATATTTCATGTGTTTATATAACTAACAGATGGGTGATATGACAGTACATAGTAGGAATCGACTGCAACAAGATAACAAGTAAAAGAAAGGAATTGGGTAAGAATTAATTTGGCTATGTTTTGAAACCATAATTCCAAACGAATGAGTGCTTTGCATATAGGAAGTCTTCTTAAACCTAATATTGTATGAAATTATTTAGATATGTGTTATATTTATGAACATGTATTTGACAAGTATAACAATTGGTTTCTAGTTATGGCTTGATTCGGCAAGGGATTGGAGCACCTTGAGAGATGATATATGTATGTGTTCAGATACAAGGAAACGTGTTTGGAACAAGAAGGAAAGATAACTGGCATATTTTTATATTTATTTATGCGATGATAGTTATGTGGTTATGGAAATATGATGTAGGGGATGCATGTCAAAAGAGAATTCCATAAAATAATGAAGAAGGCTCAAGTTGAGATTTCCATTGGAAGCTCTAGGGAACCATGGGGATCGAGTCAAGGTGTTTGTTTCCAGTCTTGTGATTTTGGTCATTTGTGGTTTTTTGTGCTTGATGTGTCGTTTTGTTTATGTCTAGTGTATGGCCATACTGATTTGTTTCGATGTCACATTGACTTTGCCATTTGAATGGTTTTATTCTCGTTTGTTTCTTGATTCTTGCATTTTTGTTTAAGAGTCTGGGAATTGGCTGGGAAAAGATGAAATTTGAGGAAGATCGGGAAGAAATGAATGGAACCTGACAGGTAATGTAAGACACAGATGAAGCTTGGTGCATTAGTAAGCACACTGGAAGGTAAGAATATGACTATCGATTGGAATGGTTGAGTCCATTGGGTAAATGGACAGTGCAAGAGTAGGTAAATTGACTGGATTTAAGGTGTCATATGCCTTGGTTATGTTGGGAGCTATTGTTTTCAACGTTGTGCACATTGTGCACAGATAAAGAAAGTTCCCTTAATCTTGACCTTATGCTATCTGGTAATTATGATTTGATAATGATTATGCTGGTGTTTATATGTGTATACATGTATGTATGTCGCTATATGACGGGACCATGATTGCTTTATGTTGATGTTTATGTATGAATATATGTATGTATGTATATATGTCGTGTCTAATAGGGTCGTCACCGATCATGATTGTTTAATGCTAATGTTTATATGAATATATGTGTGTATGTATGTCATTTTTTGACAGTATCATGATTGTTTTATGCTAATGAATATATATATATATATATATATATATATATATATATATATGTCACCGTATTTATCGTGGTTTTCAAGGATCATTCTTGTGGAGGAATGATTGCTTATGCAGGTGAATGGCATGAAGAGGTTCTTGGATTATGAGGAATTAAGTGGGAAGAATAACCCTAACAGATCTACAAGGTTAGTTTCATGCAAGTATGATTTGATATTATGTGATTATACTATGTATATGTCTATTTTATGGCAGGTAATGCTGAGGGATACATCAGCGGAATGAAAGCAGTGTGATTTGTGGAATGTTGAAGCATGCATTCATAGTGGAGATACATTAGAAGAAAGGTTGCTTTTGGGGTTAGTGTGTGGTCTATAGATGTGCAGTACTATTGTTGTGTATATTTTGCGCATGTTGTATATTCAGTAATTGTACCTATGGTGATGTGTACATGTAACATATGTAGTATTTTGTACATATGATTTTGTATGCATGTTTTATATATGGTGTTGTGTTTATATTGCATATGCATTGCTAAGTATAGATGGTATTATGTACATGTTAGATATGCGGTGTTGTGTACCTACCGTATTGTGCACATGTTGGATATGCAATGTTGTGTATGTATGGTGTTATGTAAATGTTATATATGCAGTGCTATATAAATATGGTGTTGTGTGTGTGTTGTACATATGGTGCTATGTACATATGGTTTTGTGTGGATGATTGTACATGTGTTGATGCGTGCATGTGGTTTTGTGTACATGTTGTACATATGGTGTTCTGTGTAGGTGTTGTCGTGTACAAGTCATGCATGTGGCGCTCTGTACATGTGGTTTTATGTACATGTCGTGCATGTGGTGATGTATACATGTGGTACTGTGTACACATTTTACAGGTGGTGTGGTGTACATTTGTCATTGTGCACACGTTGTGTAGGTGGTTTCGTGTACATGTGATGTTGGGCACATATTCTGTAGGTAGTGTTGTGTACAGGTGGTACTCTGTACATGTTATGCATATCGTAGTGGTGTGCATGTGTTATTATGTGAATGTCATACATGTTGTGTTGTGGTCATGCAGTACTATGTATGTGCATGGTGTATTCGGGGCATCATGACATGTGTATTCATTTTGTTGTACTATCTATATGTAGGCGTTGTATGTCGGTGTAGGCATATGTATTGTGTTGTATTATATACCAAGTGTAATTGTATATGTCATATTTTTTTTTGTGTGTGTATTGTATGGTGTTGTCTGTCGTATGTGGGTGTACATGTTGTGATGTACACTATGTGTATGTGTACAAAATAACAAAGGTGGAAGTAAGGATCGATGAAGGATAAGTATCAATATATTATTTCAACTTTATAATGTATGTGATCTATGATTATAACTTCTGATGGTTACATGTGATTTATGATTATGGTTTATGGTGATTTCATGTGATTTTTGTAATTTATGATGGTCGTGTTTTGAGCTAACCAGATGTCATATGTTTATACATGATGAATTGGGAAAATATGCTAGTTTTAGTTGTTGTGACAGGAAGTGAACAAAATTGCAAGTGTACCTTGTTGACGTACCACCAATGAGGTATGATGTGAATTTAATTCAATTTTTTTTAATCTTATGGTAGTTATGTGCTTGGTACAGGAAAGAATGGAATGCCCGGTACTGTAATAACTAGCAATGTTAGCAAAAAAAATTGAAACATGCAGTAGTATGTTGTTAATGCACCTCAGGAGCAAGGCCATTGTGGGACACTAGTACCCAATAGTGTCCATTTATTTCCATGAATATGTTATGACTAGTATAATGGTTTGGAGGTAGGTAAATTCCTTAGTTTTTATATCTTCTGATGTGAGGGAGCCTTGACAAGGGATGGATCGCCTAGGATAGGGGATATCGAGGAACTTGGAAGGTGAGTGACTGCATGGAAGGGGGTGACCAGATTTCCCAAGGGACTTTGTAGAAGATAAGGGAAGGTCAGGGATGGATTTTTTTTTCATTATCATTTTCATATGGAGTCAAGTACACATTGGGAGTGCACCCTGTAAAAATGAGTCGGTAAATCTTCACTAAGGGTATAGTAGCGCAAGATTGTAGCGCTCGGCATTGGATGCAGCTTTGGCTTTGACAACGTATTTTGGAATTCTTGGGAAGGAAGTGAATCCTTGTACTACTTTGAGGGTGGAGGTGTGAGCCTCTAAATTCTCTTACTGTAGATGCAGTCATTGTATCCTTTTATTTGTTGGTTGAGAAATTGTGTATATTTGTATACTATTGTAAATAGCATAAAGAGTTGTGTTATAAAGCTCCAGTACACAGTATGATTGTCATGATGATTTTTTATTTTGAGAAGGTTATTCATTTTCAATACTAAAACTAGTTGTGTTATAAATATCCATAGGCAGTATGTTTTATTTTCAACGGTTTACTGGTTTGTAGGTGTCATTGAACACCGAGGACGGTGTTCCCCCAAGGGGGAGGGTTCTCTAACAAACCTGGTGAAAATTCGATGTAATAAAGTTAAAATAATAACCAAAATTGATGGGACACATATTCCAAGCTAAAGTTTGGGAAAAACATCCTAGTGGGTGTTCATTTTGGTTAATATGGAAAAGGAAACTGGAAAATGCAAATGAAAAGGCATTTGGAAAGGGAAAATGCCATTTTTGTCATAGTGGTTTATGAAAATAATGGAAAATAGGAGAAAAATAAGGTGAAAGGTAACAGATTTCATGTTGTTGGCTCGAGGGGTCCTAACCCAGGTTCAGAGGTCAAGGTTTTCCAACAAACCCCTATACTACTGGCCCTTTTGGCAGTGACCTGCTTGCGCAGGCCAAAGTTTCACTTGAAGCAGTATGGGAGGGTGTTGGAACCAGGTTTCCGCACCCTGAGAGAGAGAAGGTAAGTCAAGCAGATTTGCGTTCCCAGCTTATTAGCTTCTCATTTAACAGATCTAGTTACAGACCTATATCGTAGAGCTCATATCTACTAATTACCTTCGCATCCACGTGTGTAATACCAATCTATCAGTAAAACAACTATAATCACAATAATAAATAGATCATAGAATCATATAATAGGAACAAGGATACTCTCGCAGCTAGAAAACAAATCTATTCCCAGGTTCGCCAATTAACATAGTCCACAGTTAATAGAACTACTATCAGTCATAGATCTAATCAGCACTTTCACATCAACAATATCACATGTAATATCATAAACGCATGAACAATAGATCATAGGAATAATCTGTATTATAACAAAGAAAGATCCACAGCGAAAATGAATAACCAACAGTAAGTGTAACAAATCCAACAGTCCGCATCAATAGTAACATGTAAACTCAGATAACGCGAAGATTGTAATATTTCTACATTAGCATGCAGCTGATGGGAATATTGATTTTTTATTTTTTCACCTAATAGATGAATAAATGGGGAAGGAGACCCATAATTAATTTGAATCAACATAAAAACCCTCTTGGTATGAAAGGGGATCATTCTAGAAGCTAGATTTCACACCCTCATGTGTGAACAGAGACTTTTGCATGTGGACAAAGTCAAGTTTCACCAAGTCAACAACATTAATATTTGAGGAGTGGATCCTAAATAAAATCAATGCTTAATGTGAAAAAGGCTAAATCTGAGCTATTTTCATAAGCACACTTAAGTCTGAAAGAGGCTGGATCAGTTGACCAAGTCAACCAGGACCAAATCAACAGCATTGTCTAGATGCAATGAACCTCCTAGATGCACAACACAGTATTAGTTGGAGACTACACATGTGAATAGAGCTAAATCATTGAGATGGTTTAGGGTTTGGAAGGATTTCTAACTTATAAAATGAAGAGGAGGACATCAAGAGAAGGTTGTTCATGGTATGATATTTTCTGAAGATATTTTTTGTTTAGACATTTCTTATTCTCTTGCTGTTTAGCTGAGAATATTGATATTTATCACTAGGGTATTCCTGATCGGGAATCCCACCTCTTCCATTGAGTAGCTCTTGGAGGAGTCTTGCTGATATTGACCACTATTAGGAATTTAGACAAGCTACATCTTCCAACTACAACACAGATCCTGTTGAGGGTTTGGTTTTCCCTGTAAGCTGTAGCAAGTGGAGGCTAGATCTACTCAGATCTAGGCCATTCTGGTGCCTCTTTTCAGTGGGAGAGTGTTCTATCCTCCTGATAAGAGAGTATTAGACCTTTGGAGCTGCATTCTCAGATCTTGGCATCGATCCAAACCGGTGCTAGAGCCTTCAACACAGTTTCTCTCCCATAACTGCATTATTTGCAAGTATATAGT
Organism: Pinus albicaulis; assembly: GCA_034641835.2. NCBI lineage: Eukaryota > Viridiplantae > Streptophyta > Pinopsida > Pinales > Pinaceae > Pinus > Pinus albicaulis. The sequence continues at coordinate 1,298,761,835 of CM076584.1, read as the reverse complement.
TGCAGGGAGTTTTGGCATACCTTTGGAGGAGAGATCTCTGGTGTTGGGGGTTCTTCCCTTCACTGTGGTGATCCATGGATTAGACTTCCGATCCATGTTCTGTTCAGATATGATCTTATTATTATTATACTTGGTTCAGAAATTCTGAATATTACTACAGATCTGCAACTTAGATCTCAGATCTACTCTTTGTAACTCATGTTTTGCTCAAAACCCCAAGGGGAATTTGTAGAGGAACTCATCTAGTGTATAGATCTGATATGGATCTAATATTTTGTACACAGATCTGTTCTAGATCTGATATGTAATCTATAGCTACTTCAGCTCTTAATATAATGTTGTCAAGCCTTCTTATAGCCTAATACATTGTTGCAGCACCTCATTCTTGAGGGTTTCTTCATCAAAGTCTTCTATTTTTCTCTTGTAAATTGTATAGGCCTTATTATAAAAAATTTAACCCACCTATAAGGAGTTTTTTTTTAATCCATCTTGGATTTAGGTCTTAGATTGTCAGATTTAAGGGATCCAAGGGTTGGTTTCCAATCCTGTATCATACATTCCTGAAAAATGCGTTTTTCAGGCATGCCTTGCTAGCAGTCCCAATTTGGGAATATTACAGTGGTATCAAAGCATGATCTTTGGCACAACCTGTGAGGTACAACTATTATAAGGAGACAGATCAGAATGATGGAGAGAATGATATTACTCTCATCACTTTTCAGATCGAGAAAGAACCTCTCCAAGGAGGTTAAGTAGATGAAGGTGAAGAGATGCCAAGAAACTCCTAGAGGGTTTCAAGAAGAGGAAGGACCATTCACTTCCTATTCTCATAAAGAAGAAGACAAGAAGCATGGAGGAAAATTGGATCATCAGATTTTAAGTGAATACCTTGTTGAGTACAAGTCTCAACCTAGAGCCTTCAAGGAGACTCTAGCCTTCCCACAGTTCGTTCAATTGGAGGAAGAGAGGAGACCCTGCAGCAAGGGAGAAATCAAGGGAAATAGGTTTCTATTGTTCACTTTTGGTGGGACATCTACAGCAAGATCTTGGGAAAGAAGACTCAATTCATTCTTCCTACTACATCCAGTGGTAGAGAAAGAAGTAGTGGAGATTGCAGCGCTGCACCTGAAGGGTGAAGCAAGCAATTGGTGGTTCAACCATGTGAGACATGAAAGAGTATCTTCTTTTGTAGATTTCACTCAAAGGGTGATCAACAGATTTTATAAATAGAAATCAGAGGAAGAGAATCCCTCACCACCACTTGAGGAGGCTTGTACCAGCATTGCCGCAGTCATGGAGGAGAAGCCTTCATCTTCAGAAGTTGGGAGAGCCAACATAATAGAAAAATGGAACTCTTACAGCCCATCAAGGACCATCACTTACTGCTAATCTAGAGTAGCAGAGTTGCACTGCGTTGTCCAAGAGAAATAGTGAAGAAACAAGGACCCATTCCTCATGGGAGCATCCAAATTTCAGCTTCATTCAGGAAGCCATGGAGGAAGAAATAAAAAAGGGTAGACATATTGAGATGATAAACATTTTCTCCTCTCTAGATGACACTTTCTCAATGAGCATGCCACATCTCAAAGAGAGACTTCTACTTGCAACAGATACAAGACCCCACTAGTTTTGGAAGGCCATGCATGAGGAGGAGGTCTCATCAAGAGATCCCATGGGATGTGCACTTAAACATTCCATGAAGTGAAAAGTTCTTAAAATATTTGAGAAGGTTGGTGTCCTACAATGGGAGGATACCAAGTATTTGCAGAAATGATCCACAAGTGATTGAGTGGATGTGGATGATGAGCAAGAATCTAGAAAGCTACTTGCAAATCTATGATACTGAGCAGTAGGAGGCTTGGCTGCGTTGGCTACTCTTAAAAGATTTTTGCCATCATCCTATTTCTAAGGGTATATGGGGGAAAGATGTGTGGCAGGATGCTTGGATCATTGGGAAGCAAGGACTATGGACACATTGTGTTGATATGACATTCTTCATATCAATCTCCATGTTCTCACCACATGATTTGTATGATGGAGGTATGGGGAGGCAGCAAAATATTTCTTTGCTTTGTATATTCTTGGGAGAGCAAGGGTAGATTTTCTCTCACACTTTTCATGATGTTGCAGGAGTAGGAGATGGCACTATCATGGTGCAAAGGGGCTCCTCCTTAGCCTTGGATGATCTAGAAGTACTTCCACTTTGGAAGGAGCTTCTTGTTTGTAACAGCGTTATGGAAGATGTCTTTGACAATGAACATGTCAAAGAATGGAGCTATGTATTGGCAGGAGCCTATTTGCATAGGCCAACAACACTGTCACCTTGGAGCATGGACTTATGGATGGAGTGTACCCAGGATCACTTCACTCTTGATGCACTTGATGGACAAGGAGGAGGTGAGAAAGATGGAGTAATGGGTGGAGACATCTATTACTGTGATATGTTCTTCTTGGCTTGGATTTCCAAGTATATGAGGAAGGATCTTCATGTAGCACATGATTCATTTCTCTTCATGACAGTATGTCATACCACTATGGAGAGTTTGTTAATGGATCCTATTGTAATATTCCAAATCAGGAAAATGCTGCAACAATGAGAATATCTCAAGATATTCTAAAGTTGGAGCTACAGCAATATGAAAACACAACAATGGAGCAGAAGTAACACTCAACTCATAGAAATGTGAGAGAAATCCATAGCCATCTCATTAAATAATAGCAGCAACAAATGAATACAAGATCTTGAGGAAAAAGGTTACTCAAGATAGGAAATGCTCAGCCTCAAGAAACAAGTACAAGAAACATGATAAAACCAATGGTACACATGTATGCTCAAGATATGACAGTGTAGTTTTATAGAGAAACTGCATGCTACATATGTCAAATACATGGATGTACAATTATATGGCCCAATAAAACATTGGGAGTGAAGATCTCAGCTCCCAAAGACTACCTCAAGTCAATCGAGGAAGGATTGGCTATAATATACAAAATTTGCAAAATGTCGGAGTTGCTGGGTAGCAGCAGCAACTCAAGAACTAGAAATAAGTGGATAAGGCTGAAGATGTTGCATCCGATGAAAATACCTCCTCCAATGGATCTCGAGAATGAAAGGCTGATCCTCTCACCTAAGATCTCACCCTCCAAAGATATCTGCAAAGCCCCACTGCAAATGCTTCACTAAAATAATGCAGTCACTGGATAAAATTGTGTTGTAGGGCTAGGGAATGAGTTGGCCTTGATGCCAAATTATGCAATAAGATTTGGAATGCCTCCAATCTGATCTCCCAAAGGGAAGAGAGACTCCTCCTCTGAAAAATAGTTGATGGAGGTGGTGTAGTGAACCCTCACTGTAACACCCAGCAACACAACATTATTCTACTACAGAAATAACGCTGTCTTGGGAGGATGCTTGGCCTCAAGCCTGGATGTTAGGAAAATCAATGCAATCCATCAAGAGGCTTCTCAATAAGGAGAAGGAATCCTAAACAGGAATTCCCCGGCAACTCTTGCTAAACAACAGAGAATGCACAATGTGTGAATAGATAATGAGATGAATAATACAAGCATGAGAAACGATGGTTGCCTTGCCCTCATTTTAAACAAGTGAAAGCCCCTGTCCATGGGTCCAACTCCTCTTAGGGTTTCCTCCACCAAATAATCCTCTTCCCATTCATACTGCATTGTTTCTCTAATTGTTCTCCACCTCTTATCCTAGCGCTATTGACTTGGTCAAACTTGACCTTGTCCACTTGCAAATAACCCTGTTCACACATGAGGGTGTGAAAAAAAGCTCCAATGATGATCCCCTTTCATGCTATGAGGGATTTTATTGGGATTTTCATTATGCATGGGCATCCTTACCCATTTATTCTCCTCCTAGGTGAAATTAGAAAAAATTAATATTCCAAATTATTGTAGGAAAATTTTGAAATATTACAGTCCTCCCCTCCCAAATGTTGCTTGTCCTCAAGAAACTGCAAGGAAAGAACTGGAAAGACTCCTCTCAAGGCATGGAGTCTATAATGTGTTGAGGAATGTCTTCCTCACGTGGATCCTCCATTCCAGAAGTAATCAACCAAGAAAAATGAGTTACCTCCCAACATGGAAACTCCTGAAAGTCATCTTCCACCTCTGGCTCCGGAAATGTAGGTGGGCTGAAAATATGATCCTGGTAGACAAAATAGCCTACCCCATGCTGTCCTCCTCTCCAATTAGGATAAGTGTAGAGTGTATGTTGATCCTGGGTTGCAATGACATTGCCCTCAAATGGCAAGATGGAGATTAGACCTCTAAGGATCTCTCCTCCAACACTATGAAACATGTTGGCCCGAATCATCTCATATGTGATGAGTTGGAAGTCATCATCATATGGCATCACATTCCTTAGATGGCCCACCTCATAAGGAAACAAATGAGCTACTTTAGTGGCCGTACCATATCCCATGCTCCCTCTAGAACATGTAGTGCAAAGTGTGTGGGAGTTCTCTCCCTCCAAGGACACATTCACCCAATGTGTCTCTCCCAAGGGAACCATAAGGAGAATCATGCTGGCTGCCATGTGAAGTAAGGGAGAAGGACAATGGTCCCTCAAATGTAGCCAGTGCAGTTTGACTCTCAACTGCCATAGAAAATAAAATGATGGGTGGCCTCCCCACCATTTTCTTGCTGCCCCAATCTCCTCACAAGTCTGGAGAAAGTAAATGATATAATGTACAATGTGAGTATGTTCTCCATGAGAAAGTCCCTCCTCATATCCTCTTAGGGATTGATCATCCATAATGGCCTTATGTAGACCACCAAATCTAGAAGGAAAGATATCCCTCCTTTGAGCAAATCCCTGCACATATATTGTTAAGAGATGCATATATATAGACAAATCACTATGCAAGCCAACAATGTTCTTACCATATGTTTTGCTCATATAAATGGAGTGCATCATAGATGAGTCTCCCCTCATCCTCAAAGGGAAAAGAGTTGACTGTGCTAACTCCTCCATCTCCTCATGATCCATGGAGTACCTCCTCAAGTTCTTCAAGTGGTTCCTCCCACAAGAAGGAAAGAAATGTAATGTGGCATTCATGGTTGGCCCATGGTTCCTTCTGAAATGTACAACATGTATAGTAGGGAGAATCATGCTCCCAATGGGCATCTTCAGTCTCAAGCCCACTCTCCAATCAAAGATCCCCATGAACATAGTGATACCAGCAATAAATGAAAGCAAAAACCAATAGTAACAAGTTGTCACATGACAACCGGAAAGTGGATCAAGATACCACACAAGGAACCAGCGCAGTGCATTCCTTGCCTGCATCAAGTCAAACAAAAACAAGTGTTCTTCCAACCACTTGTTTGCTGCCACAATCATTTTACAAGATATAGACATGAAAGTACAAAAGGGTGTCAATGGTGCACACCAAAAATCATGTGGCTTTCCCCACAAACCACCAATGAGATAGCCAATCTCAATGCTACAAATGGCTTCAAGTAAATCATCATAAAATATGCAAGAAGGAATAATCCTCCTTGGTACATTATGTTGCTCATAAAAATACAAGAAGTACAAAACATAAGGTAAAATTGTACATTCTCCGTCATGTACTTGAAGACTTGAGCTGAAATGACTCAACTGAAAATGCCCCCTTACTCCCAATGAGTAGGAAGGTGGCTGGGATATCCTCTTCATCATCATCTGGGCTCTCCATCTCTCCCTATGCAAAAATATGTCTTGCTGAATGCCCTCCCAAATGAACTCCTCTACCAAGGCAAGATATTCATCACAATGCATGGAAAAGAAGTCATCATGTGCTGCATGTAGCAGCTTCTCCTTGAGACTAGAATCTCTAGTCAATAAGACTCTTCCATGCGACTAGATGACTGTATCATCCACCATGTATCTGTCATCTCCCTCCAGGTCATCAAGAATCATGCATGCACCAAGATCCTTGGAGTACTCTACCAAGAGTTGGGATCTCCAGTAAGGATCAATCCTCCTCAGAGACAGCGCTGGTGATCTGGCATGTGAAGCTCTCCTCCTGCTGTTGTCTGCTAATTTGACATCCCTCATGCCAAATTTCTCCTCCAAAATATTCACCTCTCCAAAATCTAAGAGTGGTGAATCCAAAGACAAGATGTCTTTCATCAATAATAGATCCGGTGGCCTCCCTGGTGGAATGCCTCTATGTAGTGAGACATCAATGTCAAGAGTGGACTATACATATGGTTGGGTAACCTTGCCCTTGCTCTTACAGTGCAATATAGTCTGCCTCCTCTTTGCACTAGCTCTCTAAAATAGAGAAGGGTGTGTGCCTCTCATCACATGATGCTGCTCTTCCTCCCTTCCTCCTCCTTCCAGCTGCCATGCTGCACAATCATGCTGCTCATTGATTGTGCTTGGACCTCCATGTATGATATCCTAGGGACTTCCTTGCAAATATGCAAGAACCCCTCTAGTTGGAGCAAGAGCTCCTCCCTCCTCTGCATGAGGTGCTAGATAAACTCTAGAAATGACAGCGTTGTTGCCCTTAGCCTCCTCAACATGATTAGGCAACCCTCCAATGATTAGATCCTCTTTTAGAAAAGGGATCTCTATGCCTCCTTGTGCAAAAACACAAGATGAAGGTCTTGCCTCCGAAAAAGTAACATGCAAAATATCAGCCTCCTTCATGGACCTCTGAAGTGATTTTGATTCTATGGTATCTCCCATGAAATTCAAGGGTTTTGTTTGTTTAGATGTGTTTGTTTCCTCCACATGTGTTTCAGAATTCCTCCTACCAAATCTATCCATCAAAGTTCTAATGAACATTGCATAGGAAGAAGTATTTTCATTCTTCAAAGTAAAAGAATCAAATAACCACCATGCATAGACCTTACCTCCAAAGTGCAGCGCTGCTACTCTGATGGCCTCATCTTCAGGAATCTGATGTTGCTGCAAAAAGGTGTCTAGCTCTTCTATCCAAGCCCTAGCTGAACAAGTAGGGGAAACATCAAAGATAGATAGAAGAAATCTATCCATATTATGTTGTTTGTTTCTCCTCACCATGATCTTGCAAAACTCTAAAAAAGTAATATGATATCTAAACTTCTGAGTTTGAGATTCATACTCATGCAAGAAACCACAAAGAGTTCCTCTCTTCGGCATTCCTCCTTCTTCTTTTCCTCTTATGGAAAAGCTGGCCATATGATTGCGCTGTACCTCATAGGATGTGGCTTCATGCTCCCACTCCCTATAAGAAAAACTAGAGTTTGGCTCAGTTTCAAACCCTCTTGGAGATCCTGTACATATCTCCCTCCTTATCTTCTCAAATTCTTCATGAATGCTCTGTACAGATCTTGGAAGAAGCTTTGAAAGCTTATCTTCCCTTTTATCTCCACATAGTGGAGTATTCATCTTCTCTCTCCTTGATAGCATGATGGCTGAGATCCACCAGCTGAGCTAGAGATCATGCTCCGATACCACTGTAATATTCCAAATCAAGAAAATGCTACAACAATGAAAATATATCAAGATATTCTAAAGTTGGAGCTGCAGCAATATGCAAACACAACAATGGAGCAGCAGTAACACTCAGCTCATAGAAATGTGAGAGAATTCCATAGCCATCTCATTAAATAATAGCAGCAACAAATGAATACAAGATCTTGAGGAAAAAGGTTACTCAAGATAGGAAATACTCAGCCTCAAGAAACAAGTACAAGAAACATGATAAAACCACTGCTACACATGTATGTTCAAGCTATGACAGCGCAATATTATAGAGAAAATGCATGCTACATATGTCAAATACATGGATATACAATTATATGGCCCATTACAACATTGGGAGTGAATATCTCAGCTCCCAAAGACTACCTCAAGTCAATCGAGGAAGGATTGGCTATAATATACAAAATTTACAAAATGCTAGAGTTGCTGGGTAGCAGCAGCAACTCAAGAACTGGAAATAAGTGGAAGGCTGAAGATGCTGGATCCGATGAAAAGACCTCCAATGGATCTCTAGAATGAAAGGCTGATCCTTTCACCTAAGATCTCACCCTCCAAAGATATCTGCAAAGCCCCACTGCAAATGCTTCACTAAAATAACGCAGTCACTGGATGAAACTTCATTGTAGGGCTAGGGAATGAGTTGGCCTTGATGCCAAAGTCTGCAATAAGCTCTGGAATGCCTCCAATCTAATCTCCCAAAGGGAAGAGAGACTCCTCCTCTGAATAATAGCTGATGGAGGTAGTGTAGTGAACCCTCACTACAACACCCAGCAACACAACATTATTCTGTTGCAGAAATAACGCTGTCTTGGTGGAGGATGCTTGGCCTCAAGCCTGGATGTGAGGAAAATCAATGAAATCCCTCAAGAGGCCTCTCAAGAAGGAGAAGGAATCCTAAACAGGAATTCCCCGGCAACTCTTGCTAAACAGCAGAGAATGCACAATGTCTGAATAGACAATGAGGTGAATAATACAAGCATGAGAAACAATGGCTGCCTTGCCCTCCTGTTAAACAAGTGAAAGCCCCTCTCCATGGTCCCACTCCTCTTATGGTTTCCTCCACCAAATAACCCTCTTCCCATTCATACTGCGCTATTTCTCTAAGTGTTCTCCACCTCTTATCCCAGCGTTGTTGACTTGGTCAAACTTGACCTTGTCCACTTGCAAATAACCCTGTTCACACATGAGGGTGTGAAAACCAGCTCCAATGATGATCCCCTTTCATACTATGAGGGATTTTATTGGGATTTTCATTATGCATGGACCTCCTTACCCATTTATTCTCCTCCTAGGTGAAATTAGCAAAAATTAATATTCCAAATTATTGTAGGAAAATTTTGGAATATTACACCTATCATCATCTTACTTTTAGTACATGGTAAGGATCTTGTTTTTGCATTTAGTGATTTGCATACTCTTACCATTTATATGCAGTGCATTGCTCTACAAGAGGGCAAGTTTTTCATTGAGCTCCATGATAACCATTGGGCCAAAATGTATGATGGAGACAACCATCTCTTATATGGCCATGGGAAAGTGTTGTATTACTTCATGTATGTTCATTTGATGTACATAGCCATTTACCATTCATTAGTGGATGAAATAACATACATAATCAGCCATGTATCAAGAAACCACTTTCCATGTAATTTCATGAAGCAGCAGTTTGGAAAAATGCGTTGTGACTACTTGGGAAACTGTTGGTACAATTCAGCTCCATATGAAACCTTTAGTATTTCCCTCATTAAAATTATAATCATGATTTCATTTACTGGTATTGTCCCTGTCTCTGTGGGGAACATGATTGGGAGAGAGACACATAGGTTGGATGTGTCCCTTTGAGAAGAGGATTCCCACACTTTCTGCATTGCATGTTATAATGGGAGCATGGGAGGAGATACGGCCACCACAGCCAAACACTTGTTTCTTTTTGAGGTGGGCCATGTGATTGATGAGATGCCATATAGTGATGATTTCCTATCCATCACATATGGAATGAATTGGGCCAACTTGATTTACAACGTTGGGGAGGAGATCTTTGGAGATCTAGTCTTCATTTTGCCACTTGAGGGTAACATTATTACAACCCAGGATCTATATAAGCTCTACACTTATCATAAGTGGAGAGGAAGATAACGTGGGGTAGGCTACTTTGTCTACCATGTTTAGATTTTCAGCCCACCTAATTTGTAGCAGCTCAAGGTGGAGGAGAATTTTATGGAGTTGCCATGTTGGGAGGTGACTCATTTTGTATGGATGATTGCTTGGGGATGGAGGGTCCACTTGGGGAAGATGTTTCCCATCACATTTCAAACTCCATGCCTTGGGAGGAAACTCTTCAGTTCTATCCTTGCAGTTGCTTGAGGACAAGCAACATTTGGGAGGGGAGGACTGTAATATTCCTACATTAGCATGCAACTGATGGGAATATTGATTTTTTATTTTTGCACCTAGTAGATAAATAAATGGGGAAGGAGACCCATAATTAATTTTAAACAGCATAAAAAACCTCTTGGTATGAAAGGGGATCATTCTAGAAGCTGGATTTCACAACCTCATGTGTGAACAGAGACTTTTTCATGTGGACAAAGTCAAGTTTGACCAAGTCAACATCATTAATATTTGAGGAGTGGATCCTAAACAAAATCAATGCTCAATGTAAACAAGGCTAAATCTGAGCTATTTTCATAAGCACAATTAAGTGTGAAAGAGGCTGGATCATTTGACCAAGTCAACCAGGACCAAATCAACAGCGATTTCTAGATGCAATGAACCTCCTAGATGCACAACGCAGTATTAGTTGGAGACTACACATGTGAATAGAGCTAAATCATTGAGATGGTTTAGGGTTTGGCAGGATTTATAACTTATAAAAGGAAGAGGAGGACATCAAGAGAAGGTTGTTCATGGTATGATATTTTTTGAAGATATTGTATGTTTAGACATTTCTTATTCTCTTCCCGTTTAGCTGAGGATAGTGTTTTTTAGCACTAGGGTGTTCCTGATCGGGAATCCCACCTCTTCCATTGAGTAGCTATTGGAGGAGTATTGCTGATCTTGACCACTATCAGGCATTTGGCCAAGCTACATATTCCAACTACAATGTAGATCCTGTTGAGGGTTTAGTTTTCCTTGTAAGCTACAGCAAGTGGAGGCTAGATCTACTCAGATCTAGGCCATTCTCGTGCCTCTTTTCAGTGGGAGAGCCTTCTATCCTCATGATAAGAGAGTATTAGAACTTTGGAGCTGCATTCTCAGATCTTGGCATTATGCAAAATTGGTGCTAGAGCCTACAACATAGTTTCTCTCCCATAACTGCGTTATTTTCAAGTATATAGTTGCAGGGAGTTTTGGCATAGCTTTGGAGGATAGATCTCTGGTGTTGGGGGTTCTTCCCTTCACTGTGGTGATCCATGGATTATAATTCTGATCCATGTTATGTTCAGATCTGATCTGCTTATTATTATACTTGCTTTAGAAATTATAAATATTACTGTAGATTTGCAACTTAGATCTCAGATCTACTCTTTGTAACTCATGTTTTGCTCAAAACCCCAAGGGGAATTTGTAGAGGAACTCATATAGTGTACAGATCTGATATGGATCTAATATTTTGTACACATATTTGTTCTAGATCTGATATGTAATGTACAACTGCTTCAGCTCTTAATATAACGCTGTCAAGCCTTCTTACAGCCTAATAAATTGTTGCAGCACCTCATTCTTGAGGGTTTCTTCATAAAAGTCTTCTATTTTTCTCTTGTACATTGTATGGGCCTTATTATAAACCTGTTAAACCCACCTAGAAGGATTTTTTTTTGAATCCCTCTTGGATTCAGGTCTTGTATTGTCAGATCTAAGGGATCCAAGGGTTGGTTTCCAATCCTATAGCATACATTCCTGAAAAATGCTTTTTGAGGCATGCCTTGCTAGCAGTCCCAATTTGGGAATGTTATAGAGATAGTCTAACCAGATTTGCATATATTAACATCCAAAACCCAATATAATCCAACACAGCCTGTGCACACAGCTAGCAAGGTCCGCACATAGCAGGACTTATGATCTCTGTGCACATAGCTAGCACGAGTCCTTACCTTAGCAACCCAAATAGATCTAACAATTTGCAACTATCATCAATCTCTATTCTTTCCTACCTATGACTAAAAAAGGTTTATCTATTTATAGCAATTTAGCCTACACATACAATGGTCCGCAAACTGTGGTTTGCAGACTCTTGGTCTACCCTTGACCCGTTAAAATGCATTAGGGGCTTTGACCCACCCCAAAACCCCTGCATTGGAATAATTAAGATCAAAATATACAAAATTCGCAACTTTTAGGGGACCCTGTTCCAACAGTCCCGCAACACAATCTTGTGACTCGTCTCGAGTCACAGCAGTCGTGGGTCCTCCATCTTTGCCTGAAGATTTTTGACTTCATCAATTAATGGTGGCAACACTCCTTCGCTTTGCACTACAACAGTCTGAGCTATATCTACCAACTTTTTTGAAGTTGGGCCTTCTGTAGTGGCTGTGACACTCTCTGATGTCTGGTTCAACTGTTTCACGACAATGTCAACATCGTGGGACAGCTTAAGGGCCTCGTCCACCCATGGTTTGAGGTGATCACTCAACGTATGCTTCCATTGTCGAAGGGCCTCCATGTCGTCTCTCAGGGCCTGGCTGGTGATTAGTCTGGCCAAACGCTGGGGAGGGACCAATGTAGTCAAGGTAGCCTCCAATTAATCGAAATCCTCTTCCTTTTGGCGCAATGTTTGATTAATTTCCCGTAGGAGAGGATCATGTTGTACCTTGGTCTAGAGCTGCATCGCTATGTCCAATAATCGGGCATCCTAAGAAATTTGGCCTGTGATCACATTCGTGGCAACTGTAACCAGTGCAGCTCACTGGTCCCTAACCTCCGGAGGTGTTTCTAGCTACAGCTTGGCCTGCAAGTCTACGATTCTCTGTTCCATCTGAATTTTGATGACCCAGATCTCCACCTGTGAGGCTCTTAAGGTTGTGACCAACCCTTCGATCTTGGCCTGGGGGGTAGCTATGGCTGGTATTTCATCTGCGCAGAGTCTACCTTGGTTACCTTAGCCGTCTGTTCTACAATGGTCTACTCCCTTGTGCTAAGCCACTGGTGGACCTAATGGTCCCTGAGTTGAATTTATTTAAAAAAAGAGCTATGTAGAACCTGCAGATGGAAATTAGCAATAAACTAACCTTCCTCCAAAGCCATAAGCTGCGCTAAACGCTCCTCCATGATGTCAGGTTCTGCCATGTTCGTAGATGCTGTGATACGCAGACTAGGAACAATATACTCCATCGGCATAATGGCCTCCTTGCCATAGACCATCTTGAATGGGTTTTCCCTGTTAGCTTCTTGCAGGTCATCCAATAGGCCCAAATAACTGACAGAATGCGTATGTCCCAATCGCTGTGATCGGCATTGTATACCTTATTCAGTGCTTTCTCCAATATTTTGTCAAAAGCTTCAACCACTCCGTTTTCCTGTGGATGATACGGGGTGCTCTTCGCATGATGGATCTAGAACTCCTGAGTCAAAGCTTGTATTTTTTAATTAACAAAGTGCATACCTCGATCGCTCATAAGGATCTTTGGACATCCAAATCTGGTCAGAATCTGCTCAAACATGAAGTGTGCAGCAGTATCTGTAGTACAATCCTTCACCGCTTGTGCTTCGGCCCACCTGGTTACATAATTAGTGGCTGTAATTATGTAGCATGCACCTGTCTTCTTCCCTAGTGGGTTGATTGGTCCCACAAAATCAATGGCCCATTTTTCAAAGGCTTGCAAAGCCATTTGCGGTTGTAAATGCATTTCATCTATGTGTGATGGCCTCCCTGTCCACTGGCACGTATCGCAGGCTTTACAATAGTCATGAGAGTCACTATGGAGGGTAGGCCACCATAACCCTTGTCGACAAACTATATGTTTGAGCAAGATTTCGAAGGGTACGCAGAAGATAAATTTCTTGATATTGAGGGAAATATAGGGTTTTCGGAAGGTGTCCAACATCATGCGCAGGTTCGAAATGTGCGTCTTTACTAAGATGAAGACAGTCCAATCATCGAAATACATTTCTAGAAATTTGTGGATGAATTCCTTGAACACTGCGACAACTATGCGCAAGAAGATAGCAGGGACATTCTTGAGTCCAAACAACATTACGGTATACTGGAAGGATCCCCATTCAGTGGCAAATGTAGTTTTGTTACGATCTTCTGGTGTGATTCTAATCTGATGGTATCCTGAGAACCCGTCAGTGAATGAGTATGCTTCCTGGCCTCCTACACTATCCAAGATCTCATCGGAGAATGGTGTCGGAAAGGGGTCATGTACGCAGGCGTCATTTAGCTTGTGTAATTCCACACAGATTCATATTTTTTTTTTTTTTTTTGTTTTCCTGAACAACCATCAGACTTACCCAATTCGACTGCTTGACCGGCTCAATAATACCTATGGTAAGCATTTTATTGATTTCTTCCTTAACCTTCTGCTTATACTTGGGGTTCAGCCGATAATGCTGCTTCTTTACAGGGCGCGCATCTGGTTTTAGCGTGATGCACATATCCCCTAGGTCCCCCGTGATCCCTTTGAGCTCCGAAAACTTGGTTGGGAATAAGTCTTGATATTCTGTGAGAAATTCAACAACTTTTCTTATAGTGTCATCATCCCAGTAGTACCCAATTTTAACCAACTTAGGCTACTCTGCCATGCCAATTTTGACTTCCCGTAGTTTCAACGGCTTCGTCACATCCATAGTCTGCAATGGAGGTCCCGCAACTGCGTGCTCCCCCTCTGATTCTGGGATAGAGAAATTGTGTGGATCCTCATCGCACTCTTTTATAGTTATATTGTGACAATTGACAATATCCCACATCCAAGTTTCCCATGTGGGTATTTCATATGCTGCGTAGGGGCTGGATTCACCAAATACAAAGGTATCGATATCTTGCAGAGCTTCATCAAGCGCCTCCGATCCTCCTGTTAACCCGAATGTCCCAAAAAATTCATCCTTTAAGGTTTCCCACTGGCGGGTGCATTGATGTAGCTCCGCATCTAGGTACCATGTGGTGGGAATTGGTCCCAAGGCATGAATAAACAAGTGAACCCATTCTTTTGTAGTACGATCACACCATTTCTCCATCCAGGCGAACAAATATTTGCGTGGATCCCTTGGGCCAAGAAATGTCTTGACGCGCACATTGGTCGGAGGCTCAAATAGTAGGACAATCATATCCTGACATTCCTCCCACTCCTGGAACGCCTCCTTATGCATGTCCCACCATCTTGCATGTGTTGCACGCATGGCTAGATTAAGGGCCCATAACCTTCGTTCTCTGGGCACCTCAGCTTTGAATGTTTGCAAAGACTCTTGTATACTACTAGAACCATCAAATTAGGGCAGTTCTCTTACCTCTGAAGATATGCAGTGGAAGTCCCTTGTAATTCGCAGGCAACGCAACGCAGAGACATCATGCAGCCGATTTTGCCAATTTTCCATTTCCTCGTCGGAGTCAGAGAAGCATTCGCTATCTCTTTCCTAGCAAAGCATACCATTAGCCGTAGGGTTGAGCTAGTATTCGTCTCTTGTAGTTAACTTATACATGTGATCCACCTCTTCTTCCTCACACACTAGTTCTGTATACCTTTCTCCTTCTGTGGGGTCTAGTGGTACAATCACCCGTGTTCCTTCACTTTTGAACACCATGCTTCTTTTCTTCAAATTGATAATACAACCCATATCAATGGCCTAGTCCAATCCTAGGAGTGCCGGGTAAGGGTCCGCATATTCTACAGTTTGAATGACTTTAAACTCAGCCCGGACCTTAACTCTTGCGATATCTACTATGATCTTTGACATTCTCCTCAACGAGATGATCTTCTATTGGTTTTCCATGTGCAACTGGATAGTGGACCATTCCAACTTAGGTTCTCCCATTCGCTGCCAAGTTTGTTTAGGTAGTATGTTCGCATCTAATCCTAAGTCTAGAATGACCTAATCCATCTCATAATCACCGATCTGCGCAGTCAATCGCATCTCCCTACCAGTGCGTCTCTTATGCTTATATAGCTTGTGCACATCCTTAATTTCCATACCTGGGGTTGTTTTTTTTGCGCAGCTGTCTATCAAGGCTTGGAGGTTTTCTATGGCCCTTTGGTTGTGTAACAGCTTCATACATGCCTACAGGAATGGTTTGACCTCATCATCTGCTTTAGGGTTCGTAGGGGCGTGAGGAGTAGGTTCCTCGGCCTTAGCAATATCTTGGCAAGCTACGACAGAGGTTTATTTTTCTTTCTGTAAGTCCAAACCTTCTTATTTAACAACCACTTTATGGATGAGAGGCTCCGCCTCAGCCTTCTCCGCAGCTCCTCCGATGACCATGGCGCTACGTGTTATAAAATTAACACTTGGTCCTTCATCTTAAGGTTCCACCTTGACCCTTTGTACATTCTGCATAGGTGTCTGCTGCTTCTCCTACATCTTGGATATTAGAATTGAGCAATCTTCAACCACATGATCCAGCTATCTATAGTATCTATAGCATTTTCTCATATGGTTCATGCAATCCCTTACAAAGTGCCCTATTTCTCCACAGTTATAGCAAATAAGTTATCCTCTTCCTCTACCCGCGCTTCCACCTCGGCCCCCTCCTCTACCCCTAGCTGGGGAGCCACATATGCCTGAGGGGGATCTTGGTGAGGACAGATCCGACTGTACCCTATATAGATTTCGTCGATCTATCATTAGATCATACGTCCGATAGTTCTGTTCATCATGTCCCACAAATCTACAATACCTACACCATTGTTGCTTTATTTCTGGGACATATGCAGCAAGTCGGGGGCAGTGGTTGGTATCGTCCAACCCAGAAACATGACAATAATCGCACCAAATCAACGGTTCACTTAGTCCTGCAACTTCCCTAGGTCGCAACGGACTGGGTCCCCCAGCCTGTATGTAGTCTGCTAGCAGAGGACAGTTATCCTTGGTGTGTCCATTCACCCTGCATCGTATGCACCATCTTTCAAGGCTAGCCTCTGTTCCCCACTCCTTCTGTAGATTCTAGATCTCCATATGCATTGCTTCTAGCTGGCCTTGTATCTTCTGCACTCCTAACTAGGTATCACACCTTGGCGCAACTTCTAGCTTCATCGCAATTTCCAATGCCTTTTCCTGCAATTCAATCGCTTGATGTCCCATTGGCATGCGCAGGTGGGGCAGCATCATAGCAATGAACCACTCTATGTGTTGTCTGTCATTGTACAGAAATCATCCTTCTCTAATTACCTTCTTTAACCGTTGGTCAGCCTCCCATACGGACTCGGATGGTCCTTGCTTGAAATCCTTCAGAT
Organism: Pinus albicaulis; assembly: GCA_034641835.2. Lineage (NCBI taxonomy): Eukaryota > Viridiplantae > Streptophyta > Pinopsida > Pinales > Pinaceae > Pinus > Pinus albicaulis. Next base: position 1,298,744,963 of record CM076584.1, on the reverse strand, counting down.
CATTCACTCTCTCCGAGTAGGACTTGGGCTTCTTGAACTGTTGTTTCAAATAATTCTTAATCTCTTCAATGGTTGAATTCGCATGCTGGTTTATGTATCCCATATACCAGTCTAAGGCCCTTCCTTCAAAGGCAAAGGGATAGTTGCACCCTTTTCACGGCATCACTAGCTACATTCTACGTAGTCCATACCAATCCTGTGACAAACCAAAACCGATCCATATCTTCATCTCCTACGCCTTTGAAGGTGGGTATCTTCATGTGCAAGGCCATATCATCTTCTAGTGGTGGAGGTGGTGAGTTCTTACCCCTATGAGGGTTTGACGGTGGCGTGGATGGAGAACTCAGTGGAACATAATTTCTTACTGGACTGTAGACAGGTCGATCTCCTTCTTCATTAGTTCTATAGTATTTACCACTGCGTGTTTTACCCTCACTTTGATCGGAGCTCATTCACTCTGTGTGGCTGCATAGAATTCTATTTTCGCACAACAATATCTTAATCAACAATAGTAAGGTTTTCAGAAACTTACTCCAGAAATCCTTGAAGAACCTTCGCTCTACTTCAGAATAGGAAATGGATTGATCAATTGAAAATTCTGTCACGAACCCTCCTATCATAATGTCCACGTAATGATCTACCGTGCGAGTGATGGTGTTATCAGTCTTCTCTAATTGTTGAATCAACTCTGGGGTCCACTGTGTGACCCGTTCGTCCTTCCAACACTTGTGGAAATCTACGAGCCTTTCAAGCCACTCCTGAAGCTCGATCACAATTCTCACAAAGAAAATTTCATATATCTCTGTGAAAATGTACTTATTATTCCACTTTTGCGCTGTCAACCTTGTGCTGCGATTCTCTTTTATCACAAATTCCTGAATTTTTTTTTTGAACCACTCTTCAATTTATTTCTCAAGTTTCCAATATTCTCTTGGCATTAACCGATCTCTCTCTCAAAATGCTCCCACTCCTGACAATGGAACCATTTGTTGGCTTGAGGGGTCCTGACCCAGGTTCGGAGGTTAAGGTTTTCCAAAAAACCCCTATACTACTGGCCCTTTCGGTAGTGACTTGCTTGCACAAGCCAAAGTCTTAGCTGAGGCAGTATGGGAGGGTGCTGGAACCAGGTTTCCACACCCTGAGAGAGAGCAGGTAAGTCAAGCAGAGCTACGTTCCTAGCTTATCAGCTTCTCATTTAACAGATCTAGTTACAGACTTATATCGCATCCACGTGTGTAATACCAATCTATCAATACAACAACTATAATCGCAATAATCAACAGATCATAGAATCATATAACAGGAACAAGGATACTCTCGCAGCTATAAAATAGATCTATTCGTAGGTTCGCTAATTAGCATAGTCCACAGTTAACAAAGCTATTAGCAGTCATAGATCTAATCAGCACTTTCGCATCAGCAATATCACATGTAATATCATAAATGCTTGAACAATAGATCACATGAATACTCGGTATTATAACAAATACAGATCTACAGTGACAATGAATAACCAACCATAAGTGTAACACTTCCAACAGTTCACATCAACAGTAACACGTAAACTCAGATAATGCAGAGATACTCTAACCAGATTCGCATATATTAACATCCAAAAACCAATACAATCCAACATAGCCTGCACACACAGCTAGCAGGGTCCGCACATAGCAGGACTAAGGATCTCCGCGTACACATCCAGGAGGAGTCCTTACCCTAGCAACCCAAACAGATATAGAAATTCGCAACTATCATCAATCTCTATTCTTTCCTACCTATGACCAAAAAAGGTTTATCTATTTATACCGATTTAACCTACGCATCTAATGGTCCGCAAACCATGGTTTGCGGACTCTTGGTCTACCCTTGACCCATTACAATGCATTAGGGGCTTTGACCCACCCCAAAACCCCTAGGTTGGACTAATTAAGATCAAAATATACAAAATTCGCAGCTTTTAGAGGACCCTGTTCCAACACATGTGAGGATGAAAATGAAGGAAAAAATGGAAAATGAAGAAAAGAGAGGCCTCATTAATAAAAAGGCTTCTAAGGATCAGTTGGCAAGCTTTTGGCTCAATATTTTGCTACCTTTTGTTAGTTCAATTTTTGAGCTCTCTCTCTCTCTCTCTCTCTCTCGCTTGGACACAAGATTTTTCTTGGAGCACTTTGGCATTGGAGAAATAAAGGAAAGAAAGCAACAAGAAGGAGAAAAAAGCAAGGAGGAGTAGGATTCTTGACAAGTATCGATTTTCATGTGTTTTTTCCTTGCTAGATCTAGCATGCATGGTATTGCATTTGGTTATTTTTCCCTTGGCATAGGTTTTTTCCAGGTGTGACAATGTTTTCTGCCTAGCCTTACCATTTCCAGATAGACATGGTGTAGTGGACGTCTCATGTTTTGGTTTATCTAGATTTTTGAAGGGATTCAAAGTTGCGTGAGGTGGATCTCTGATTTTATCTAGTAACCCCTGAAGCTGACTATGAGTTGTAGTAAATATGGACAATGTGTTTCCTCTATGGGCCTAGGAATCCTTGACCAGTGAATGACGGGATATACAGTAAATACTAGAGGTGGTTTGCCTTAGTTTAGGGCCTAGTGATCTGGGTTTGGATTGCGGTAAATACTGAGAGGTGGGTGATCCCCATCAGGACTAGGAATCTTGGGTTTAGGATATACAATAAATCCTGGAGAGTATGTCTTTCTTTAGGGCCTATTGACCCCTTATTTAGACTGTGGGTTGTGGTAAAGCCTGAGATAACAGTAGACAGGAAAATTCCTCACCGTTTAGGAAGAGAGAATTTGGTGATATCCATGCTTATTTAGGCCCAGTGATCAGCTGTAGATCACGGTAAAGCTGATTATGACATGTTTATTGTCTTTGCCTAGTGACCGAGTGTGGATCATAATAAAGTATGATTTATATTGATGAGGGTGAGGTGGTTTAGCCTCGGGATGCCCTGGTTGGTTCTTTCAGTTTGAGTCCCACATTCATGTTTGGAATATGGCACATGGGTGATTAGTTGAAGAGATATTGGACTTAGACAATCTATGGTTGGGTGGAATGTGGAAGTCCCATCTCTGGTTGGTTTTTACATTCATTAATGAGAAGCTCATTCCTTTGGTATTTGATGTATACATGCATTGGCTTATATGTGGATTTAATTTTTATTGTATCCATGATATTTATGTTGTTACTATGATAGTTATAATCTATTTTGACAATAGTGATGTATGGATCTCTCCATGTTTCTACTTTTAAATGAATGCGCAATGTATCTATGGTAAGACAGATTGTATGGAAACTAATGATGTAGGGGAGCAATGATTCTTCACGATTCTCAGATAAGTATGAGACTCCTTTGCACTTTTTTGTTGTTTATACCTGTAGCTTTCATGTTTGTGACATGTTTAAAAAAATTCTTGTCATGTATAGTGTAATATTCCCAATTAGCCCAAGCTAATGGGAATATACAATTTTGTCTCATTTTTCTGTTTCATGAATAAATTGTAAAGGAGGATCAATAAAACTCCAAATAAAAAAAATAAATCAATGCCACATGTGAATAAAGTTAAATCTGGGCTATTTACATAAGCACACTTAGGTGTGAAAGACGCTGGATCATTTGACCAAGTTAACCAGGACCAAATCAACAGCGTTGTCTAGATACAGTGAATCTCCTAGATGCACAACGCATTTCTAGTTGGAGGCTCCACATGTGAAAGGAGCTAAATCATTGAGATGGTTTAGGGTTTGGCATGACTTTCAACTTATAAAAGGAAGAGGAGGACAACAGAAGGAGATTTTTTATTGAGTATATTTTTGAATATATTTTCTATTTAGACATTTCTCATTCTCTTGGCTGTTTAGTAGAGAATAGTGTTGTTTAGCACTGGGTGTTCCTGATCGGGAATCCCACCTCCTTCTTTGAGTAGCTCTTGAGGGAGTCTTGCATTTCTTGTCCACTATCAAGCAATTAGCTAAGCCCTTCTTCCAACTACAATGCAAATCCTGTTGAGGGTTTGGTTGTCTTTGTAAACTGCAACATGTGGAGGTTAGATCTATTCAGATCTAAGCCATTCTAGTGCCTCTTTTCAGTGGGAAAGCCTTCTATCCCCCTGGAAAGAGAGTATTGGATGAGGAGAGCCCATTTTCAGATCTTGGCTTGAGGCCACATCATGTTCTAGAGCCTACAGCGCATTACATCTTCCAGAATTGTGTTATTTTCAAGGAGAAAGTTGCAGGGTCTTTTGGCACTTCAAGGAGGAGAGATCTCTAGTGTTGGGAATCTTCCCTTCACTGTGGTGATCCGTGGATATAGATCTAATCCATATTCCATTCAGATATTATCTGAATACTGATGTATTTTCTTCAGAAATTCTGAATCATTCTACAGATCTTCTGCATTAGATCTCAGATCTACTCCATGTTCTACACTTTTTGCTAAAAACCCTAAGGGGCATTTGAAGAGGAGATTCTATAGTGTACAGATCTGATATAGATCTATCTTTTTGTACAAAGATCTTATCTAGATCTGAATTGTAATCTAAAACTCTTTTCAGCTAATAAAATAACATTTTCAAGCTTGTACAGTCCTATCATATGGTTGCAGCCTCTTATTTTGAGCATTTCTTCATGTAAAGTCTTATATTTTCTGTTCTAAGACTCATAGGCTTCAATATAGCTGTGAAATTATGATGTAAATGCCTTTATTGAGCCTTCATATTTTTCTTCTACTGCTGTTCATTAAAACTACATTATTTTACTGCAGTATTGTTTTGTATGGTTGCAATCGCTTCTTTGCGTAATTTTTCAAGCCATACTAGGCGTGGGAGACCTGTTTACCTCACCTAGGAAAATTTGTTTCTGATCTCCTCTTGGATTCAGGTCTTAGATTTTCATATCTAAGGGATCCCAGGGTTGGTTTGTAATCCTATAGCATACATTCCTGAAAAATGCATTTTTCAAGAATGCCTTGCTAAGCAGTCCATTTTGGGATATTACAGTGGTATCAGAGAAATCATCTTGGCACATCCTATGACTTTATTACTTAAAGAGCCAATATGTCTTCAGAATAAAATGAGCCTCTCACTGACACAGAGAAGACGTACCTGAGTAGAAGACAAAATAAATTTTATTACACCAATGATGATAAAGACAAGGGAAAAGCCCTTGAATATGGAAGTGATGAATATGGGAAGGAGTTTGCAAAAAACCTTCTGAAAGCTATGCAAGATATTGCTAGAGAGATCAAAGAGATGAGATTGGATAGGATCAAGGAATCTCCTAGGAGATTTAATCCTGGAGAAAGCTTTGGCATGTCTCACCACTGGAATGATCAACCAGTGAACCAGCCACAAGCTCCACAACACTCTAGCATGCCTACTTTTTTGGCTGTGGAAAATGAAGGGCCTCAAGAGAAAGCATCCCTTGAAGACTACTTTGAAGAATATGAGTCTCAGAATCAGAGATTCAAGGACCACTTGAGTTTTCAAGAGTTTTGTCACCTCAAGGAAAAAATAAGACCAAGGCATCAGCATAGATACGGTGGATTCACTTAGAATCATGATCGACATCACTCTATGGGAAGATTCTTTTTACCCAAGTTTGATGGGTCATCCACTTGTTCTGCCAAAGCATGGGTAGAAAAACTGGATATCTACTTTCAATTGAACAAAGTCCCTGAGATGGAAGCTATCAAGATTGCAGTGCTACACTTTGAAGGTGAAGCACACAACTAGTGGTTCCATGGCTTGTCTACATTGGGTCATGCCAATGTGACTGCCTATTCTAAGTTCACTAGAAGAATGGTGGAAAGGTTTGACAGAAAGGATCCAGAAGCACCTTTCATGAGCCTTGCAAAGTTGAAGCAGTCAGATAATACAGAGTCCTATATCTCTGAATTTATGAGATTATCTGTTATGGTTCCTGATTTGTTTGCAGCAAGAAGGGTGTACATGTTCATCGATGGCTTAGATGAACCTCTGAATGGGTTGGTTAAATCTACCAAACCCACTACCTTGCATGATGCCATTTAGAGGGCTAGAGACCTTCAAGATGCCTTGCCAAAAGCAAAGGAAAAATTTCAAAACAATCCCTCTTTTCCTTCTAAAGGAAAGGAAGAAAAATCTTCTCCTTCAAAGGAGAGCTCATACAAGAAGCCTCTTGATGATGAAGTCTAGAGAGATCTAAGAAAGAGGAAGCGATGCTTCACTTGCCAAGAACCATGGGTACTTAGACATAGATGTGATGCTACTAAAGCACATTATATAGAGGTCTTCTCAGATCTTGAAGAAGATGAAGATGATGAGCCAAGGAGGGGTCACAACGCTGACAATGTTGGAGGAGATCCCACACCTTCAGGATATGGGAATGGATCATTTTCTCCTATTAGAGGAACCATTGAATCTTTGAGGGGAGTACCTAAGTACTTGACCTTAAGATTTCAAGGTTAAATCATGAATCAGAGGGTTTCTGTATTGATTGATAGGGGGGATACCCACAATTTCATTGATGCGCATCTTGTGCAAAGGAGAGAAATACCCACTGAAAATTTTGAGGGATTCTCTGTTTTGGTCCCAGGAGATAGAACAATGCAATGCATGCATTATGTCCCATCACTTTTAGTCACCATGGGATCCTACACTTTGGTGGATCACTTCTTTGTAGTTGACATACCAGACACCAATGTTATTTTGGGTGTTCAATGGTTGATTACATTAGGGAAAGTCACCATTGATTGGGAGGCTTTGCAAATGGAATAGGTGGACAAGAAGAGTGGTGCACCTCAAATGATCAAAGGAATGCATACTTACCCCTCACAAAACACTTCCACACAAAAAACAGAGATGGATTTGCGCAGTGGAAGCAAGGACCTCACTGTCCCTTCTATTATGTTCATGAGATTTCTGCAAGGGACACTCTTATCTAGTGGAAAACCACCTGGGAGGCCACCTGATTCAGTTTTGGTGAGAGATATCTCACTACTTGATGCTCCAAAATCAGATCCAGGAGGGATGGGAGCATGAGAAGACACAGCTACAGCGCTGAAAAGGTTGGGTAAGCACACAGAGGAGGGAGATTTCCTTCTCTCATCATCATCACCCACCTTCATTTCTGATTCTGCGATTTTGGAGATGAATAAGGGAAGGTATGTCCTTCCTACATGTACCTTTGGCATAGGATATGTCAAAGAGGAGATAATCAACATGAAAAAAATTCCTGTTGATGCATCATCAGCACTGTCACTGTTGGGGAGTGTGGATCTATATTGGAAATCCCAGTTGTTGGTGGATTATTCCAAAGATCTTCACACTTGTAAGATGCTTGATGACTAGCTGCATGAAGAGGGCTATCTAGTCCATGAGGGAGTCATCTATCATCATGATAGGATCTTCTTACATAGAGCCTCCAAGCTCAAGGAGAGGATGCTACAAAGGGCCTACAAAGAGTTCTATTTTCACCCTGCCTATTCTATGAAGACCTACAACACTATCATGAGATGATTTGAATGGGAAGGATTTGGAGGAGATCTACATTAGAATTTTCTATAATGCAAGAGCTATGCGGAGTTGGGGTAGCCAAAGGACTCTATGCAAGAGTCATTTTAGCCATTTCTTCCTTCAACACTTGAAAGGGGAGAAAAATCCATGCACAACTCCATGTGTAGGAGAGACATTGTTGGTGAAAAATATGATCATGTAATGCAAGTTTAATTTTCTGATTTGACATATTCTTTCACCATGTTTATGCAGGCCATGACTCCAAAGAGGAGTGTTGTATCATGTAAATCTCATGGAAAACACTGGGCCACTAAAATTTATGAATTTGGCCACTCCCTTGTTGTGCAAAGAGAGATTTTCTTTCATTATGGGTGCTTCCCAAAGGCACAAAACATATCTCACATTTTCAGCCATGGTGATATGGCTTGTGCAACAAGTAAGTGGTGGGGAAATCACTTACCATACCTTGATCTGATGCAGGCAGGAGATGCACTGCACTGGTATCATATGTGGGACTATGACCCACCTCCTCATGCTCCAATTTCTGTTTGTGTATATGTAATTTTGCTTCCATACCTTGATGATATAGTTGTAATTTTTATGGGATTGTATGGAGGGAGGATGGGAAGTTTGTATGTACCACATGGGATGGAAACTCTCTATGTACCATATGCTACATGTTTTAGAGAGAGTATTGGTTCAACCATGTTTTTTTCAGTTGAGTTCTTGACTCCTTGTGGGGTGGATTATGTACATCTCATGATGAATTTGGAGGAACAATTCATGGAGGTTTGGATTGGTGAACATTTAGCTTGTGAAGAAATCTTGACCCTTGATGGTGTCACCAATGGAGGAGGAGAAGTGTTGCAGCACTCACCCTATCAGTTACTTGAGGACAAGCAAAATTTTGGAGGGGAGGACTGTAATATTCCCAGTCAGCCCAAGCTAATGGGAATATACAATTTTGTCTCATTTTTCTATTTCATGAATAAATTGTAAAGGAGGTTCAATAAAAATCCAAATCAGCAAAATAAATCAATGCCACATGTGAATAAAGCTAAATCTATGCTATTTACATAAGCACACTTAGGTATGAAAGAGGCTAGATCATTTGACCAAGTCAACCAGGACCAAATTAACAACGTTGTCTAGATACAATGAATCTCCTAGATGCACAACGTAGTTTTAGTTGGAGGCTCCACATGTGAAAGGAGCTAAATCATTGAGATGGTTTAGGGTTTGGCATAACTTTCATCTTATAAAATGAAGAGGAGGACAACAAAAGGAGGTTGTTGATTGAGTATATTTCTTAATATATTGTCTTTTTAGAAATTTCTCATTCTCTTGGCTGTTTAGCAGAGAATAGTGTTGTTTAGCACTGGGTGTTCCTGATCAAGAATCCCACCTCCTTCTTTGAGTAACTCTTGAGGGAGTCTTGCATTTCTTGTCCACTATCAGGCAATTGTCAAAGCGCTTCTTCCAACTACAACGTAGATCCTGTTGAGGGTTTGGTTTTATTTGTAAGCTGCAGCAAGTGGAGGTTAGGTCTATTCAGATCTAAGCCATTCTAGTGCCTCTTTTCAGTGGGAAAGCCTTCTATCCCCCTGGCAAGAGAGTATTGGATGAGGAGAGCCCATTTTTAGATCTTGGCTTGAGGCCACATCATGTTCTAGAGCCTACAACGTAGTCCATATTCCACAACTTTGTTATTTTCAAGGAGAAAGTTGCAGGGTCTTTTGGCACTTCAAGGAGGAGAGATCTCTAGTGTTGGGAATCTGTCCTTCACTATGGTGATTCGTGGATTACATATCTAATACATGTTCCATTCAGATCTGATATGAATACTGATGTATTTTCTTCAGAAATTCTGAATCATTCTGCATATCTGCTGCATTAGATCTCAAATCTACTCCATGTTCTACACTTTTTGCTGAAAACCCCAAGGGGCATTTGAAGAGGAGATTCTAAAGTGTATAGAACTGATATATATCTATATTTTTGTACACAGATCTGCTCTAGATCTAAAGTGTAATCTATATCTCTTTTCAGCTAATAAAATAACACTGTCAAGCTTGTAGATTCCTATCATATGGTTGCAGCCTCTTATTTTGAGCATTTCTTCATGTAAAGTCTTACATTTTCTGTTCTAAGACTCATAGGCTTCAATATAGCTATGAAATTATGATGTAAATGCCTTTATTGAGCCTCCATATTGGTTTTCTACTACTTTTAATTAAAACTGCATTATTTTACTGTAGTTGTTACACCATTTTTTGGTCATCTAACCTATTACCATTAGATGGACCCAAGTACACCATGTAAGACCAATTTTACCCTAAGTAAAATTGCCTTCACTATGTTAAATAACTTAATAAACCACATTTATTAGGTTATTTATGGTCCAAACAGGAAACCCCAAAAGGAAATATTAAACAAACCTATATTTGTTTGATTTTCCTCATGGAATAATTAATTAAACCATAATTTAATTATTATTCCCGGTCATGTTTAACCCAAAATCAAAGAAATTAATTAGATAAACCTTTATTTATCTTATTATTTTCTAGGAATAATTATGTAAACCGTATTTAGATAATATTCCTTGTTAAATATGACCAAATCACCCACAAATAATTAAATAAATCACTATTTATTTAATTATCTTTCAACCACTTCCTTAAATAATTAAATAAATCATTATTTATTTGATTATCTTCTAACCGCTTCCTTAAAAAGATAAATAAATCATTTATTTATTTATTTTTGACAAATTAAGGGATTTGACCCAAGTCAAATACCTTTTCCCTCCAATAAATATAATAAAATATTCCATAAAAAGTGGATCTAGATCTGGTTAACCCATGCACCAAGATCTAGAATGACCCAATATTTTGTTATAAATAGGAGGGTTTTTCCTACCATTCTTCACCTTTTGTTGCCTATTAGATCACTCTGGATCTATACACTTGGTCACCTTTTTCTACCATTTGCTGTGTGAGCTCCCTTTGAGTTCTATTCTTTTTGTGGGTTTTCTACACCAACAAGAGAGAGAGATTTTAGATTTGAAGTGCTGAGGACTTCCAAGAACCCATCCCACTGAGGAGAATTGGATACGCCTTCTTGTTTTCCTCCCAGGTGCCCGATTAATACAAAAATTCTTTCAAAAATTGTTGTCTTGTCTATTGGTATATGGAGCAAACCCTTATTTTTTCTGCTTAATGTCTTTCCATGCATAGATCTGGTTTTTGCAGCTCTTTTATGTTCAACTAACCGCAGATCTGAAGATATTGGCAGCCACTTTTTTTGTTAGGGCTATTAGTTATGCGTAGCTAAAGTGGTCCTTTTTCGTACACTTCGACAAAGGATTCATACTAACAATAGTATTGTTTTGTATGGTTGCAATCCCTTCTTTGGGCCTTTTTTCAAGCTATACTAGGTGTGGGAGACCTATTTACCTCACCTAGGAAGATTTTTTTCTGATATCCTCTTGGATTCAGGTCTTAGATTGTCATATCTAAGGGATCCCAGGGTTGGTTTGCAATCCTGTAGCATACATTCCTGAAAAATGTGTTTTTCAGGCATGCCTTGCTAAGAAGTCATTTTAGGATATTACATCTAGGAGGGGTACATATGAGTTTTTAATGATGTGATTGTTTTTTTAACATTTTATTGTTGTTATTTATCATCTCTGAACTTTTCATGAAGTTCTAGGGAAAGCATTTTTCTCTGGGCCTAAAAAGGTGGCTCAAATCCCAGGGACGCTCACACAAAACTGAGTATTTGGGGTCGTGGACACTAACATGCAATGTTATTCCTGTGGCTATAGCCTCCTAGCTGCTGGCATACAGTGTTATGCTTACGACTATGGCTCAAAGAGGTCAAAATGCCAGTGTGACCCAGGGGTAAGAGGCATGAATCATTGGGTTACCTCCTGGGGGTGTTTTTGTTCTTATACAAGGTCTATATGTTATGTTTCTGTCGGTTCCACTTCCTTAAGGTCATCTAGGAGGTTGAATCTCATTGTAGTAGTCTCTCGTCACATATTTACCCGATTGGTCTGTTGCTTGGGTAGATGTGGGAAGGGGTGTTACAGTATCACACATATACATGTAGGGACTCCAAAACAAAACTCGATATGTATCAAGTGGTACTACATCCAATTATACTCCATTCATACAATCAACATTGATAGAAAATTTTATTTTACATTTTTTTGTTAACTTTATGTCCACATATTGAACTACCAATATTAATGGATACAGGATAGGATGATATCAAACCTCCAATACAAGTTTGTTAACCAAATTTTCTACTATGATATTAGCCTCTAAACCTAAGTCAAATAGGGTATCGATATTGGTTTTCTTCACTTGTATCTTAATGTGTAAGAGATTGGTCAACTCCTTCTCTTCTTGGTGATGAAGGCTACTTAGCTTCACCTCCATATGCACTGAGGTGAAGACAATATTCTACTCACATCATAGTTATTCTCCATCTAATTACTTGAATATGTGGAGAAAAGATTATTTTTCTTCCTATATTTCTTTTGATTCTTCAAGTTTAGCTATGGATGAAATCTCCAACACTTTTTCTATATGACACCATCAAAGTTATAATGGTTTCAATGATTACTAGGATCCTTGCATTAATGTGTATTGGTTGTTATTCTCTTTTTCTTTCCTCCTTTCCACTTCCTTTTCTCTTCCCAGAAGCTTCGTGGTGTTATTCTATTAATCACTTGATTTCCAGTTCTTTTACCTTATGTTTTTCAAGTAGGTACCTACATACAAGCCTCATCCATTTTTATTGGCTTCAAATACATCATATTATTTTATGATAGCTATGTAGACCCTCCACATACTTGTAGAGTGCATTTTGGCTCTTGAGATAAATGTCCAACATGATGGATAATATTTTGAAATTAGCAATGTACTCCTATACACTTTTCCCTCCCCTCTATATAAAGTAATTCCATTAGATCCATTGGTACTCTACATACCTAATAGGGTTGAATTAGGAATTTACAATGGTTTTTAATTCCTCCCACCTAGTTATAGGGGGATCACCCTATAGCCTAATTGTCTCTATATGGATTTTCCACCAAGTTAGGGCATGTCCCACTAACTTCAATATATTAAATGATATTTTCTACCCCTCATATATGTGGTGAATTCTAAAATACACTTCTAATTGTTGCAAATAGTGGTTCAATTTTAAGGAACAAATATCACTTTTTCATGGATTTATATTGACCTTATATTCCATTTTGAAAAGGAAATTTGAATGGGTGATAGTTCCTGAACTTTTCTGCTCTTTCTTAGGTTCTTTCCTTGAATCCATTTTTTGTTCTTCTTCAACCCCAAATTTCCCCTATGTTTTGAACTATATGTTAGAAACTCCAGATTATTCTATTCCAAACTTATTCACTAGAGCTACCATAAGGAGGTTCATATTGCAAAAGATATCTACAACTTGTGCTTATAAACTCTAGTGTATCTCCTTTGGTGGATCAAGGTTATTTTTAATATATTCATTGGATAAGGATAGCATTCTACGACTTTCAACTTAAACAACTTCCTGGATCCCTTGTTACTTCCCTCGAAATTTCCTAAATAAACCTACTCCAATACCAATATGATTTGTAAACTCCTATGAATATTCCACTAGATACTTCATCATAATAGATACAATAAAAATAAACTGAAGTCTATACTATGAATATTAAATTCCTTTATACTCCACATTTGTTAAGTATTTATTTGTTGTTTATGCATGAAATAAACAAAATGCATAAGATAGAGAAAAAAAAATACAATCACACACCAGCTACAATGAATATAAGATGTGTTCTGGGAAACGTTTATGGGAGAAAACCCAATTGGAAGGTGGTATTGTTATTCTCTATTTTGTCTACAATGGAAATAATGCAAGTACAAAAGAGAAGGCACTCTCAATGAAGTTACCTTAGACCCGTGGCCTAATAGAATGTTACATAACACTAATATCCTATGTTATGATTTGTCACTCCTACTCCCACACTCAATTTATCTACTCTACGATGGAACAAGATAGAATCAAATAAAATGGAACCCACTTTCCTCCTAGTGTCCCAATTATAATATAACTTTATAGCCAACAACAGATCAAGTTTTACTACTTCAACTCTCAACTAAAGTAAAAAAAATGACCATTTTAGAGTATTATTCATAGTACTTTTATGACTATCCCCTTTTCTATGAGTAACCAAGGTTGAAATTGCAACCACTTATGCCATTTTGGTCAAACATATTAGATCAAATTTTGGGAGGCATAATTTTTTCATACAAAATTTGATTGGTGAAATGTCTTTGAGTGGAGAAAAAATTCATGCGGTCTAAAACTTATGGGAAAATTTTACCCTAAACAAAATTCATTTAAGGCCTCAAAATGACCTTGGAAGGTTTCAGACCATAATTCTCGAGACTAGGTCCCACTGATTAAATTTCTCTTGTAATCTGATTCCTCCAGTTTTTCCACTTTGAAAGTGTCAATATATATGAGAAATTACTACGAGGAAAAGACCCTCTAGCAGATGCTTTTGAGGAACCCCACAAAAAAATACCCCATAAATCCGTTTCTAGTGGAGGTTGGCGGGCGGAGGGTTTTGCGGATGTTTTCTGCTCAGTGCGTTTATCATTGAACATTGCCCCGGTGCTTTGGAATCACGAAAGCATCGGTGCACACAAAAACATTGGCACACCAAACACCGTGCACTCTGTACACACCCTCCCAGTGCGTCGTATTATTCTATAGCACCGGTTCGTTATAACTCTTCCGCAATGGTGCATTATAAAACATTATGCCAAAACTAAAACCACCCAGTGTGGTAGAAAGAAACTGCACCGATGCATCATAAAACAACGAGAAAAAACACAAACTGACCAATGCATTCGTAAGAAACAAAACCGGTGCACCTATAAACCATGCGCACTGGTAAAGGGTTAAATAAAAAAAATTACGGCAAAAAACCCAGATTTTTCATTATTCCAGTGCTCCTGCGCTCTCAATTACCGGTGCACACAAAACATTGGCACACCGGACAGCGTGTACAACGTACACACCCGCCCAGGGCATCCTATTATGGTAACACACCGGTGCTTCACTACTCTTCCACGCCGATGCATCATAAAACACTGCGCCAAAACAAAAACATGCCAGTGCGTTCTTATCCAAGAGCACCAGTGCGCCTATAAAAATCACACACTGGAATAACGTCAAATAAAAAAAATTAAGGCCAAAAAACCAGTGCTTTACGACTATTCCGCACTGGTGCTTTACGAATAGTCCACCCCAGTGCATCATCGAAACATCGCGCCCAAACAGAAACATCCTGGTGCGGTGTTTGGGAACTACCCCGGTGCATCATAAACAACGCGCCAAATCTGACACCGCCCAGTGTGGTTGTAAGTAAGCATACTGGTGTGCCTATAAAACCCCGCGCATCAGAACATGGTTAAATAAAAAAAAAATATGGCCAAAAAACCGAATTTTTCACTTTCCTCAGTGCTCCAGAGCTCTCAAGCACAGGTGCCATTTCCCCTTGTCTGAGCTGCCCTCACATTGGTGCTCTCATTGCACCCATTGCACTCATTTCTTCTTTGCATTGGCCACCAATCTCCATCTTTCATTTTGAAAAATGGTGGGAAAATTTTCTTTTTCAAATTTTACGGCCAATATGCCACCTCAACGGCGAAATGTATAGGTATTTTTCTAGTTTTTCCATAATTAAGCCTTTTAGCGGATTAGAATTTGGAATAACCTTAAACATAACTATTAAAAAAGAAAAAAGAAAAAAATTGTCGCGCGGTGCGCCTCAGCCGTTCGGCTCGCACCAGGTAGCGGTGCTGCCTGTAAAATTTACAGGCTGCACCGCCACCGGTGCTAACGGTATCCGTACCGTTTTTGAGGTGGTACCGAAAGGCACCCCGCATAATTTTAAATTAAAATAAAATAAAATGTGGTGCGCTCATTTAGCTAGGCGCATCATTGACCATGGGAATCGCAGTGTGGTGCATTGACAGAATTATCCGCCCCAGTGTATTTCAGGGCACCGCATTCAGCATTCTGAGAGGCTCAATGGTACAACCGGGTAAACGACCTCACCGTCGACTATGTAATTGTCATGAAGTCAGTGCGCTGACATGAATATACGCTCCAAGGTGTATATTTTAGTCAATGCACCGCTATTCTGACCTTAGATATAGTCAATGGTGGTTGAAAAAAAGACAGCTGCACCGAGGACACTGCGTTGTATTTCATTAGGAGCACTGCCACCGATGCGCTACAAACTTAAGCCACACCAGAACCGGTGCATGACTGTTTTTGTGGCGCACCGACTGGTCTGTTTTTTTTTTCAATATATATATATATATATATATATATATATATATATATATATATATATATATATATATATATATATATATATATATATATATATATATATATATATATATATATCTATATCTATATCTATATCTATATCTATATCTATATATATATATATATATTCCTAAATACATGTCTGTTTTAATAAAAAAAAATTATTTAATATGTCAATGACTTAGAGAGAAGAGGAGGAATAGCAACAATAATAGGTGGAACAGTATGACATGATTCACCAATGGGAGGCCCGAGAGAGGGAGAGAGATGCATACCCTCACCCTATTACAACAGATACCTAGGGGATCTGTTACACTATTTTTTGGTCATCTAACCTTTTACTGTTAGATGGACCTAAGTACACCATGTAAGACCAATTTTACCCGAAGTAAAATTATTTTCACTATGAAAAATAACTTAGTAAACCACCTTTATTAAGTTGTTTATGGTATAAATAGGAAACCCCATGAGGAAATATTAAATAAATCTACATTTGTTTGATTTTCCTCAAGGAATAATTAGTTAAACAACAGTTTAATTAATATTCCTGGTCATATTTAACCCAAAAAAGGAAAATTAATTAGATAAATCATTATTTATCTTATTATTTTCTAGGACTAATTATTTAAACCTTATTTAAATAATATTCCTTGTTAAATTTGACTAAGTCATTTATAAATAAATAAATAAATCATTATTTATTTTATTATTACTCAACCACATTCTTAAAATAATAAATAAATCATTTATTTATTTATTATTTACAAATAAAGGGATTTGACCCAAGTCAAATTATTTTTCCCTCCAACAAATATAATAAAATATTCCATAAAAGTTGGATCTTGATTTGGTTAATAATATTTTAATTATGCACCAATATCTAGACTAACTCAATATTTTGCTATAAATAGAAGGGATTTTCCATTTATTCACTACCTTTTGTTGCTTAAAGATCACTTTGGATCTATACTTTTGGTCTGACTTTGATCCACCATCATTGTCATATTTTTCTATCTTTTTTCTTGTGAGCAGCCTTTGATTTCCATCTTTGTCTAGGTTTCCTACACCATCAAGAGAGAGGAATTTTAGATCTAAAGTGCTGAGGACTTACAAGAACCCATCCCATTGAGGAGAATTGGTAACATCCTTCTATGTTTTCCTCCCATGTGCCATTAATACAAAATTCATTCAACATATTCTTGTCTTGTCTATTAGATGCATGGAGAAGCTCTTGTTTTTATTTACTGCTTAATGTCTCTTAATGCATAGATATAGATTTTTGTAGCATTTATCTTGATCAACTAATTGCAGATATAAATATATTGGCAACCATATTTGCTATTAGGGATGTTTGTTATGCATAGCTAAAGTGGTCTATTTTCGTACACTTGTGATTAAGATTCATACTAACAACTGGCGACTCCACATGGGTTTACGATTACGACCTCTGTCATTTTTCAGATCCCTGCATATCTAGCTACCTCAAACCCTCAGATTTCTCTTCAGCTTTTTGTTTTTCTTTTCTTGATGTTGTTTTCAACCTAGAAAACCCTAAAACGTTAAAAATTCTAACTTCCATGTGTTTTCGGACCTATTGCGCAGGTGACAGACATCAGCCATAGCTGAGACGACACATTTTGCTGAAACCTGCTCCTAAGAGTTCTGGAAGTGCATATCGCACTTCTTGGGACAAAACCTATGACCTGAACCTCCAGGGCACAGAAAATGGGCCTAAACCCGTGACCTCTGCAGAAATCAGGTCAAAAACTACGACCTGGACTTTTTGCAGGAGTTTTTCTTTAAGTTTTCTGGGTTTGTCTGGTCCTCTGTTTAGGGTTTTCTGACCTCCGTCTCCACCCATTTTGGACTTGTACCTGTAATTTTTTACTCATCTAAGTGGGAACCTAGCCCTCTAGGGCTTCAGTACCCTCCAGGGCTAGGGCTAGGGCTTCTGAAATTTTCAATGTTCAACCTTTTTTCAGATCTAATACCTTATCTTCAGATCCACTTCAGATTGGTTATTTATCCATCCAAAACACTTATTTTCAGTTTTTTTTTGGTTTTCCTCTAGGGTCCCCTCTTCTTCCCCCCCAAGAGATAGCCTTTCGCCACCTCATGTACAACAATTTTTCCTCTGATTTTTTGCCCATAGTGTGTTTTTGAGATATCTTATCCGCACGTGGAATGCCCACTGAGAGGCTTTCCAGGTTGGTCCTGACCAGTGGTACACACCCACTGAGGAGGATATTTATTTTATTACATGACTATCGAGGAGAGGGGTATATTTTTCCTCATTCCCAGACGTGCCAGTTGGTTGTGTAGCAGGGAGTCAGTTAGTTTACTCCCAGAGATACATTGGAGCACATGTACTATCTCCTTCAGAGTTTCAAGTACCTGGAGGTTAGTTACGTATAGGTGCATTTGGTAGACAAGACATGCAGTGCCTCTCACTTATCATTTTGACCATTTCGCACAACACCAGTGACAAGAAATGCATTAGTTGCTCTCTTTTATATTATGTTGATTCTTTAGTATAGCAACCACGACTTGTCAGGTGGTCTGCCATTTTTTTGCGGAATTTTTGTACGACCTTAGATAAATGTCATGCTCATGCACAATGGAGGGTCAACTTCCCTTTTTCTTCAGAGCTGTTTTGTTTATTTTTTGAGAGGTTTCCAGAGATGAGACCTAGTTTTGTTCGACAGCCTTGTAGGCTGATGTTCGAGGCTCAGATGCACATATGGGGGCAGATGATGCCCAAGAAGGGAGACACTATGTTTCCAGCCAAGATATCGCATGATGCACTGGACTTACTAGCCAGTGTTGACGGGCTGCATCCCTTCCGTATGGTCCCATGTCCTTATGCTGGATTAGATTGGCGAGGGTGTCCCAACATCCTCTTCATAGATGATGAGCTATCAAATGATAGAGGTAATATTACTGTTTTATTTATATTTATTCTAACATGTTCTTTAACTTGTTTTTATTAAATTGTGTAATGAAATTGTCTAATTATTATTGTGTACTTGTATATATTTTACAGACATTAGCTCTTTTGATGGCGAGGAGATGTCGAATCCACCACATGATCCAGGTGTGGATCCTGATGATGATCAGGACATGGCCGATGCCGAGAATGATCATGATCAAGCTGAGGTCGATGCATTAGAGAGAAATGCTCCTGCTGATGCACCGGTACTGCCTTTTGCTTGTTGGCATGTGTTGTCCTTGATGGCAACCAGTTGTTCTTGATGAGTTGTCTATGATAAGCAACCTATGTGTTAAATATGTAAGGATGATGTATCTGTGTGTTAAAAGGAAGGATGATGTATCTATAGATCCGCTTAGAAGGAACAAAAGAAAGGAAGTGCTAGAAAAATGATAAATATGATGTGTCACAAAGCATACGCGGGTTTGTTAAGGCGAAGTAGCGTATGCACGCGTGAATGTACGTGCCAAGTCGCGTATGCCCTTTTGCGCTCCAAATTTAGAATACCATGGGGTGTTACCATGGTATTGACCCAGTGTATTGAGCGCTTGAGTATCTATTTGATCCCGTCCAGGAATACCATCGGAAGTTGTGTGGTTTTGGCTCATGGTATTGATAAAGGCTAAACCTATATAAGGAGAAGAAGATCATAGTGCAAGGGTGTGCATATGTCCGGGTATTGAATGAATACTTCACTTTGAAGTATATCTGCATGATTGAACTTTGTTCTTGATTGATAAATCTGAATCTATGATGCACCCATGGATGTTTCTAAATCCTTAGATATGATGATGATGAATCTCTAAGATGATCTGCAGATGAAGAACTGGTGAAGATCTGGCGCAAAGTCTGCTGAAGGTAATGAAGAAATCTGGGTGAGTTTATAGATCTGGTCTGTTTTGCAAAGCTTTCATTTACAGATCTATACGCGAGTTGGTTGTGGAAAAAGCGCATGTATACGCAGATATGATCTGATAAAAGCGCGTATGGGAAGTTAGGGTTTACTGGAAAATGCACAGATGTATACGAGGGTTCATCTGATGAAAAGCGCGTGTATATGCGGGTCTGTTTAAATAAAAGCACGTATGGTATTTGAACTAATGGTTGCTCATGGTTGAATGTATTTCTGCATATCTATTCTGAAGTCTGGGTAATCTCTGATATTCTGGTTACAGTGGTTTCAAAGTTTTGTTTGAAGCATTGGGAAAAGTATGTTTGTTGAAAAATGAAGGGTTGAGTTGAAGCTGTTTGATCCAATTTGAAAATTGACGAAACGTGGTCTGCAGTGGCACTGAGGGTCGAAGCCTTCAGTAAGGGGGTAGTAGCTCCCTTCCAGTGATAGCTGGTAAACGAGAGCAGGGGGTAGTGGCTCCCTTCCCGGAGAGGCTGGTAAATGAGAGCAGGGGGTTGTGGCTCCCTTCCAGGAGAGGCTGGTAAACGAGAGAAGGTTGTAGCCTTCTGCAGGTGGGTGCCTGCGTGCTGGTATGAGTTTGTGCCAGTACATAGTTGTAAGATGTTTTCTTTATAATAAATATTGAAGACTGAGACGAAGACAGCGGTGGTTTTCTCCCAAATTGGGTTTCCACCTAAAATCCTGGTGTTCATGTGTGATGCTTATGTGTGCTGATTTATTCTGTTCTTACTGTACATGTTTACTGCCTACTGACATCTAATAAGTGAATGATGCAATAATCTAAGATAATAATTATCTGCATAATAAGAGATCTGAGCATACACGAGTTTCCTTAAGGAGATCCGCGTATATACGCTAGTTTTGTTCTGTAAAGTAGCGTATGGGTTTTTGAGAATAGAAAAGTAAAAATTTGATTGACAGATCAAGATATTGATTTACCCCCCCCTCTCAGTATCCTTCCCAACAATTGGTATCAGAGGAGGTCCTTCTGAAAAATCTTAGCCGCTAGAAGGAAGATCAAGCAAAATGAGCAATCAAGATGGAACAACATCTATCAAGCCTCCCCTCTTTTATGGAAGCAATTTGATCTTCTTGAAAACAAGGATGAGATCCTATCTTCAGTCTATGGGAACAGATGTATGGGCCATTTTTCAACAAGGATATCAATATCCAGCTACAATACCAACAGATCCGACTGAAAAGAAGAATTATGAATCAAATGCAAAGGCGGTCAATGCTATAACGGGAAGTCTGACTGAATCTGAATTTGTCAAAGTC
Source organism: Pinus albicaulis (assembly GCA_034641835.2). Classification (NCBI taxonomy): domain Eukaryota; kingdom Viridiplantae; phylum Streptophyta; class Pinopsida; order Pinales; family Pinaceae; genus Pinus; species Pinus albicaulis. Next base: position 1,298,723,859 of record CM076584.1, on the reverse strand, counting down.
ATGCAGCTAAATACAGCAAAGGAAATGTGGGACAAAATCATTCTAAGTTATGAAGGTGATGCAAAGGTAAAAAGTGCAAAACTCCAAATTCTCAGAATTGAATATGAAAATTTAAAGATGCATAGTGATGAAAGTATTGCCAGTTTCTTTTTACATCTTGATGATGTTGTAAATCGTATGAGAAATCTGGGAGAAACAATAACCGAATCTACTTTGGTTGAGAAAATTTTAAGATCTCTAACGACAAAATTTGAGTCAAAAGTTTCCGCTCTTGAAGAAAAACAGGATCTTCAAAATCTTACTGTGGTGCAACTTCATGGGATACTAACTGCATATGAAATGAGAAGAGGAGGACCATCTGAAGTCAAAGAAGCCATCTTTAGAGCTTCTACAAAAGGGAAAGAAGTGCAAGAAGCAGAAGGATCAGGATATATCTCAGAAGAAGATGAGGTAAATTTTGTAAAGAAACTTCAACTTGGCATAGGACGGTTCAGAGGTAAGCTTCCTTTCAAATGTTTTGATTGTGGAAGAGTTGGTCATTATGCTGCTAAGTGTCCTTATAAAGAAATATATGCAAAAGGGAAAGAAGTAGCAAGAAGGAATAAGAACCGGTCTAGCACTAGAAAAAGTTACTATACTCATGAAGATAGTGATGGGTTATCTGATAGTGAGGAAGAATGTGAACAAGATCTTAGAATTCTCATGGAATTTGAATCTAGAGAAGAAAATGATGCTTTTGTGGATGCTTTAGAGGACAATGATTTTCTTGAAGAAAACAATCAACTCAAAATACACTTAGAAGAATGTAAAATACTCTTAGAAGAAAGGAAAATAACCATAGAGACTCTGAAAGGGTAGGTTGAAGAAGCAAAGAAACACATTGAGAAAATAGAATGTGAAGTGGTAAGTCTAAGAAAAGATTTTGAGAAAGAAAAAACTCTGAATCTTAGATTTACTAAAGGATCAGAAACCTTAAATGAGATTATCAAGGTACAACGCTCTCCTCTTGTAAAGACAGGTCTTGGATATACCAGGGAATCTTCTCAGGCTTCAGCACCAAATTATCTAAAAGAAGTTACAGCTGGTTTACAAAATTCTGCCACTCAGCAAGGGAATAAAGAATCTTTACAGGTAAAGCATGATCATCTCAATTCAAAGAACACTAACAGGAATATATTTCAAAGAAACACTAATTCAAGTAGAAGATTTCATGATCATAGAAATTTCTTCTTCAATGGACAATGTTTCTCATGTCACAATTTTGGTCACAAAGCTGTTCAATGTGTTGCATATAAAACCATCATGACGAGAGAAGCAAGAAAGAAAAGGATTGATATCGAAACAAAGAAGAATACCTATAACAATTTTTCTCCTCTTCTAAATGAAGTTGAATGTGCTTATTGCAATAACTTTGGGCATGAAGAATTTGAATGCAGGAGCAAAGTTCAGCCAAAAGAGCATTTTCCTTCAAGTTCCAAAGTATGGAAAAAGAAGGAATTACAGGTTGAAAATTGTGGCATAGCGTTATTTGCAGAAGGTGAAGAAAGTCAATGGTACATTGATAGCAGATGCTCAAGACACATGACAGGTGACAAAACCAAACTTCGTGCATATAGTACACTAGAAAAGGAAAAGAAAGTTACTTTTGGAAATGATACTCCTACTGTAATTAAAGGAAAAAGATTCTCTTTTAAAAAAGAGTGAAAGCCAATGATCTAACTACTGGATGTGTTAAACGCTGCTGTAAGTGTAAGTCAAATGTGTGATCAAAGAACTAAAGTTGTCTTTAGTTCAAAAGAATGTGTGGTACGTGATCTTGATACAGGTAAAGCAATTATAAAAGGAAAAAGAACTCCAAACAACCTGTATATATTGAAGAAGCTATGAAAGAAGAAAATCTTCATGAGTAAATCTTGAGCGGCTCCTTAGCATAAGAGTTCTGGACCATCAAAGCTTCAAATCAACAAATCAAGAAATAGACTCGATCGTTAAGTGATCTTCCAATATTACTCTTCTGAAAGTATCGCATAGCGCCAATCATTATACCAATTAAGCAAGCGGACCAAAGTGAAATTTAGTGCCAAAGAAGGATCTATCAATGGCCCCTCTGCGACTCTGTTCTCTTGAGCTATAGACCTATGAGGAAAAAGTCACCTCGTGGTGAACAATACTATATCTTGTTTATTGATGATTTCTCTAGAATGTGTTGGATTGGGTTGCTGAAGCACAAAGATGAAGCTTTTGAGAAATTTCAGATCTTCAAGGCTCTGGTTGAAAATGAAGTAGATCTAAAACTGGAATGTCTTAGATCTGATCGAGGAGGAGAATATACTTCAAATGAATTTCTTGAATTTTGTGAACAACATGGCATAAAAGACAATTTTCTCTAGCTGGAACTCCACAACAAAATGGTGTAGCAGAAAGAATGAATAGAACAGTTAAACAAATGGCTATAACTATGCTTGATTATTCTAAAACACCTGAGACATTTTGGGGAGAAGCAGCACATACAGTGGTAAACATTCTCAACCAAGCACATGTTTGTGTAAATAGTGACAAAACTCCATATGAACTCTGGTATGGTAATTCTCCATCTGTGAAGCATTTTAGAGTTTTTGGAAGTAAATGCTTGATCAAAAATAATGATAAAAAACATGGCAAGTTTGAACCTAGAGAAGATGAAGGAATACTTCTTGGTTACTCCTCTACAAGTAGAGCATATAAATGTTACAATAAAAGAATTCGGAAGATTGTTGAATGTATTGATGTTGCTATTGATGAGTCTCCTGCAGCTCCAAAGGAAGAAAAACAGATAACAAATGAAGACAATGGTGACTTATGTCCTTCTACATCAAATAGCAATGATATAGACAGTGAACCCAATGAAGAACCTGAAGATGATTTATCTAAAAAGGCTCCATCCAAATATGTTCAAAAGAATCATCCAGAATCTCAAATTTTGGGAGATAAGGGATGAGGTGTACAAACAAGAAGGACTCTTGTGGGATCTTCTAGCTATCTGGCATTTCTATCTACTATTGAACCTCACAATGTCAATCAAGATAGCAAATATGAATGCTGGGTTCAAGCCATGAATGAAGAGCTTGATCAAATTGAAAAGAATCACACTTGGGAATTAGTACCAAGACCTCATAACAAAAATGTCATTGGAACTAAATGGATGATATTTAGAAGCACAAGTTAAATGAGAATGGGGATGTTGTGAGAAACAAAGCTAGACTTTTTGCAAGGGAGGTATACTCAACAAGAAGGTATAGACTTTGATAGCCTTTCCTCTTAACACTTTAGAGCTAGAAAGCACAAAATTTCTTTGCCTTTTCAAGCTCTCCATGAAATCAAAAGTTTACTCTTTATTGGATATTAAATCACGCTTTCTAATGAAGTGATCTAGAAGAAGCTGATTTTCTATAAACGCACAGAGAAAGAAGATTCATTTTGGGAAATGATAAGAATCTTGTTTGTAAACTTAAAAATGCTCTATATGGTCTCAAACAAGCTCCAAGGGCATGGTACTATCGTCTTGACAAATATCTCCATCAACAAGGATTTTCAAAGGGGTCTGCTGATAGCAACTTATACACAAAAATTGAACATGACAAACTTTTGATTGTAATTGTATATGTTGATGATATCATTTTTTGGAAGTAATGAAGAATCTATGAGTCCGAAATTTTCTTCTGCTATGCAGCAAGAATTTTAAATGTCTTTACTTGGGGAACTAACATTCTTTCTTGGTTTGCAAGTGCATCAAACTAAAGATGGCATATTTTTATCGCAAGCCAAATACCTTAAGCAAATTCTGAAGAAGTATGGCATGGAAGAATGCAAACCTGTAAGTACACCAATGATAATCGGATGTAATCTCAGTTCTCATGATGATTCTCCCATGGTGAATCAACCAGAGTACAAATCTACGATAAGAATTCTACTTTATCTCAGCACAGGATTTTAGACCGGTCATTGTATATGCATGTTGTTACCCAAGTTGTTCAGATGATTCCATTAATCAAAGTCTCATCTTGAAATTTGTCAAAAGAATATTCAAACTTCTCCCTAGGAACTCAAGACTTTGGACTATGGTATCAAGAATGCGATCTTACTCTTCAGCACTTCTTTAGTCTCTGTGAGATTAAGGTACAGCGATGTTGATGATCGGAAAAGCACTAGTGGTGGAGCATTCTATATGGGGCCCCGGTTAGTATCTTGGTTCAGCAAGAAGCAAAACTCTATTTCCTTATCTACAGCAGAAGCATAATATGTGGCTGCCGCATCATGTTGCACACAACTTCTTTGGATGATGCAAACCTTACAAGACTTTCAAATCAAGTGCACACCTCCTGTCTCCATTATGTGTGATAATACAAGTGCCATCAGTATTTCAAAGAATCCTGTTATTCATTCCAAGACCAAGCACATTCCCATCAAGTATCACTTCTTACGTGAACAAGTGCTTGAACAAAAGGTGAAGTTGGAGTATGTTCCCTCCAAAAAACAAGTTGCTGATATATTTACCAAACCTCTACCCAGGGAAGCGTTCGAATATCTCAGACAGAAGATGGGAGTAGTCTCTGCCTTGCAGAAAATCAGAACTGCTTAAATTCAGAAGATTAAATTGGATACGCGGGTTTCCTGAAGGATAGTCACGTATATATGCGAGTTCAGAAAAAGAAAACCGCGTATGGGTATTTGCTGACAAATTTCTTTTGGGTCAGCATTTTTCAGCACAGTTGTAGTGCTGTTTGGTATCTCTGATGATGCTTCATTCTCTGATATTGGGTGAAGATGCCTTGATGATTGGCTGTTGAAAGTGTTCAGGTTGCACAAGCTAAGGAGGAGTTTTGGTTATATGGAAAGAATGCATTGGATGCACAGTTTCAAGGGGAGCATTAGCATTGTTGAATGTAATGCATTGTTGGCATTATGATGATTTTGGAATATGATCTCTTTATTAAGGTCCTTTTGGTATTTGTTATAAAAAGTCATTTTTGTAATTTGATGAAAAGGTTATGTTGAGACCTATTATGTAAATTGTAATATTCAGTCATGTAAAGGGCTTGACCCACTTGGTTGGGTACTTGAGTCATATATGTAAATCCACTTGGTTGGATCCTTGATGTAATTATGAGTCCTTGGTGATAGGAAAGGCCATAGAGTCATGTACTTCATTGTATATTATGTTGAAGATTCAGCATGAACTCAGGGGGAGCCTGATAACTTCAATGCACATCAGATCTACAGAGCTCTTCTTTCTACATGTGGAGAAAAACATTGGCTTGGCTTTGATCCGCCCTTTTCCCTTGATGTCAAAGGGGGAGAGTAGCATGGTGTTTGAATAGGGGGATAATATCATGGTGTTTGCATAATGGTTATAATCAATGTATCTATCTGTTGTTGTGGTGATCAAACACCATCATGGTTGCCATCAAGTCCAAAGGGGGAGATTGTTGGCATATGTTGTCCTTGATGGCAACCTACTTGATGAAATAATACTGTCGGCGATATGATGCAATGTGTTGTCCTTGATGGCAACCTATTTGATGAATTTGTTCTTGATGAGTTGCCTATGATAAGCAACCTATGTGTTAAATATGTAAGGATGATGTATCTGTGTGTTAAAAGGAAGGATGATGTATCTACAGATCAGCTCAGAAGGAACAGAAGAAAGGAAGTGACAGAAAAATGATAAATATGATGTGTCACAAATCATACGCGGGTTTGTTAAGGCGAAGTAGCGTATGCACGTGGAAAAGTACGTGCCAAGTCGCGTATGCCCTTTTGCGCTCCAAATTTAGAATACCAAGGGGTGTTACCATGGTATTGACCCATTGTATTGAGCGCTTGATTATCTATTTGATCCCGTCCAAGAATACCATCGGAAGTGGTGTGGTTTTGGCTCATGGTATTGAAAAAGGCTAATCTATATAAGGAGAAGAAGATCATTGTGCAAGGGTGTGCATGTGTCTGGGTATTGAATGAATACTTCACTTTGAAGTATATCTGCATGATTGAACTTTGTTCTTGATTGATAAATCTGAATCCTTGATGCACCCATGGATGTTTCTAAATCCTTACATCTGATGATGATGAATCTCTAAGATGATCTGCATAATAAGAACTGGTGAAGATCTGGCGCAAAGTTTGCTAAAGGTAATGAAGAAATCTGGGTAAGCTTATAGATCTGGTCTGTTTTGCATAGCTTTCATTTACAGATCTATACGCGAGTTGGTTGTGGAAAAAGCGGGTGTATACACGGATTTGATCTGATAAAAGCGCGTATGGGAAGTTAGGGTTTACTGAAAGAAAAAAAAATCCACAGATATATATGCGGGTTCGTCTGATGAAAAGCGCGTGTATATGCGGGTCTGTTTAAATAAAAGCGCATATGGTATTTGAACTAATGGTTGATCATGGTTGAATGTGTTTCTGCATATCTATTCTGAAGTCTGGGTAATCTCTGATATTCTGGTTACAGTGGTTTCACTGTTCTATTTGAAGCATTGGGCAAAGTATGTTTGTTGAAAAATGAAGGGTTGAGTTGAAGCTGTTTGATCCAGTTTGAAAATTGATGAAACGTGGTCTGCAATGGTGCTGAGGGTCAAAGCCTTCAGTAAGGGGGTAGTAGCTCCCTTCCAGTGATAGATGGTAAATGAGAGCAGGGGATAGTGGCTCCCTACTAGGAGAGGCTGGTAAACGAGAGCAGGGGGTTGTGGCTCCCTTCCAGGAGAGGCTGGTAAACGAGAGAAGGTTGTAGCCTTCTGCAGGTGGGTGCCTGCGTGCTGGTATGAGTCTGTGCCAGTACATAGTTGTAAGATGTTTTCTTTATAATAAATATTGAAGACTGAGACGACGGCAGCGGTGGTTTTCTCCCAAATTGGGTTTCCACCTAAAATCCTAGTGTTCATGTGTGATGCTTATGTGTGATGATTTATTCTGTTCTTACTGTACATGTTTACTGCCTACTGACATCTAATTAGTGAATGATGCAATAATCTAAGATAAGAATTATCTGCATAATAAGAGATCTGAGCATACGCGAGTTTCCTTAAGGAGATCCGCGTATATACGCTAGTTTTGTTCTGTAAAGTAGCGTATGGGTTTTTGAGAATAGAAAAGTAAAAATTTGATTGACAGATCAAGATACTGATTCACCCCCCCCTCTCAGTATCCTTCCTAACATTGCTAAGCATGGTCGACCTAAGACTAGATATAGGATGGAGTTGGGAAACTAACTGAGTGCATTGATTGTTGAGGCGGGCATCAGGCCCTCTTATTACAGAGACATACAGGCCGATGATAGGATGTTACAGATGTGGAGAGGCATGCCACGTGACATGTACAACCTGATGTGGCATGTCGTAGGAGCTACGACAGCTGTTACGCGACTGAGGAGGACTATCCGTAGCTATAGGCGTAGTCGAGCCGCGACACGTGATGGACAGTCTGCGAGCAGCGACTCATCATCTCATGATCGTTCATCTTGCACCGCACCTGATGAGCATGAGGCTCCACTAACAACATCTAGCAGTCATCATGGAGATGAGGTTGGACCATCGGCCATGTCTAGTCAACTGACTACGACATCCATCAGTACTAGTCATGATCATCAGCAGGCTGGACCATCGACCGTCGAGGCTGCACTATTGACTGAGCAGACCTCCACTACTACTGCTTATATTGATGTTGTACTACCACCAGCGCCTGATTCATCCATCAGTACTAGTGATCATGATCATGAGCAGGCTCGACCATCGACCGTCGAGGCTACACCCTTTACTGAGCAGGCCTCCACTTGTACTGCTATTGATGTTGTTATACTACCACAAACTGATCCATGAAATTTATATTATAGTTTTATATTTTTAACATTATATATATATATATATATATATATATATATATATATATGGTCCATGTATTTTATGTTCATGTTGTAGTTGTACTTAATTTACATGTTGGTGATCATCATGATGTGGTGCACATTGTTAGGTCATGTTAGATATGTTCATTTAATGTTTAGCTTGCAGATACATGTGTATATGTGATAGCATGAGTTATTTGACATGAGATGTATATTTGATGTTTGTGTTGTGATGATGTTAATATATAATGTTAATTTGATGTTTCAATGTGCTTTTTAGTCGAATATGATGTTTGTACGATGGTTATCATGATCATGATGATGTTTATTAATTAATTTAATATTAAATGACCATGATATTTATAAAATATTATGTCGTGATTGTAATTGAAATTGAAATTTTAATTGTATGTAAAATTGTATTTGTAATTCTAATTGTATGTAAAATTCTAAAATTGTAATTGTATTTGTAATTGTAATTTTAATTGAATTGTATGTAACACATTTGTAAAATTGTAATTGTAATTGTAAATGTAATTCTATGTAAAATTGTAAATGTAATTGTATGTAAAATTAAAATTGTAATTCTAATTGTAATTGTAATTGTATGTAAAATATTTGTAAAATTTTAATTCTATTAATGTGAAAATTTCAATTGTATTAGTGTGAAATGATTTTATTAAAATATTTAAATTTGTAAATTTGCATATAATTGTAAAATAACAAATCTACAATAATACGAATTTTTGTAACATAATAAATTTTAGAAAATAATGAAAATAAATTCATGTACTTTAGAATTATCATTATTTTATTATGATCTTACATACAAAAAAAAAAAAAACTTTATACAGTCCGGTGTGCTTATCATCATAACAAGCACCAGTGCATCATATTACTTAGACGCACCGGGGCTTCACAACTCTCCCGCACCGGTCACGAATAAGAGAAAAAAAAAAAAACGGAACTCTATTTTCTTTTAGTGAAAAAAAAGCACCAATTTGAAAAATGGGCAGAAAAATATTTAAAAAAATCTAATTTCATAAAACAATTCTTTAAATAATAAACACTTTTCATTATTTCACTATTTTTGCTAAAATATTCAGCCAGATGTTTGCAGGAGACAGACTTGGAGCAAGAGAGCACGATGGCACTATGGAGTAGTGAAATACGTTCGAACAGAAGTATTCAGACAATCAGAAACCAAACCTCTGGTGATTCAAACCTTGTATCATAGAATTTCAAACCATCTTGTGATTAAATTTGATTATTTTTTTACTTTTTTTCTGCAATTTTTTTACTTTTTCTGCAGTTTTATCCATTTTTACCCTGAACCCTTCATTTTTTTGTTTTTTCCCTTTTCTTCTCCCAGTCTCTGTGATTTCAGAAATAGGGTTTTTCATTTTAGATTGACGTCCAACCCGTGGGATGAATTGAATAGTCGGATCCCAATCCATTTGGCCATTGTGTGAATTTTTGGAAAAAATGGATTTTTCTTTATCGGTGCGCCCTGCGTACAGTACTGCACCGGTGCGCTGTATTATACAGTGCACCGCACAAGTATTGTGTAATAAAAAAATAGAAAGAAAATTTTCTAAATCTGTGTGCCATATCTAAAATAGGGCACCGGTGCTTCATTTAACGAGGATAGCACCATACGGTGTATTACACTATTTTTGCGATGAGTTTATAATAGCCCACGCACCATACAGTATATTACACTATTTTTGCGGTGTGTTTATAATACCCAATGCACTGTACGATCTATTATACTGTTTTGCGGTGCATTTTTAGTATCCCCACGCACTAGCTGCGGTGCATACCTCATGAAAGGCGCACCGATGTCTTGAGATTTATTTTTCTACCTGAAAAGTTGAGAATTTATTTATAAATATATTAATGAATGATATGGAACAGGTTTCAGATTGATAAAGAAATGACTGACAAGAGATCAAGTAATGAAAATACTGATAACACATCAAGAAAAGAAAAAAAGGCAAGTTCTTTGTAAATTCTTTATAAAAAATATTATTTTGGAACTATATGTAAGTTTAACTAATATGTATTTTTTACTATGTATCATGCAGAGCCATAAAATGACAAAGCTCAATATGATTATTTCTAATCTAGGACCAGAAGAGCATACAATTTTAATGGAAAAATTGCAAAAGGATGAATCAGATGAATTAAAAAATACTATCGATCCAATATGAGTTTCTTTTTTAATTATCATTAATAATATACTTAAAATTATTAGATAACATGTGTCAAGAAGTCTACTAATTCACATTTGTTTAATGTTCTACAGGGACCAACAACTCATAAAAGGAATGTTGTTCTAAGAAAAGAAAAAAAATAGAACATGCAAATGAAAATGAATTTCTCCTTAGCTCATCTGGAGTGGTGCTGGAAGTTAACGAAAGGGGGGGAAAATTTTACAAAAGTTTGAGGGATCTAGTGGAAAGAATGTATAGACGTTCTTTCCACTTACAATAAAAAAATCAACCCAATGATTCCAAGAACCAAATTTTATCTAAACTACAGGAAGATTTTCCAGAGAATTGGTCAATGAGACATGTCATACTTTTAATAACAAAAATGTACAACAACAAAAAAGAACGAATGAAAAAGTAATATTCCTTTAAATGTTTGTCTAGAATTATTTATAAATATCACTTTTGTTATATTTACTTTTCATATATCAATATAAAAATTAAATCTTTTATTATCATGTTACATTTTCAGGAAGATTATGAAAATCTCAAAATATGAACAAGTTGATATCAGAAATATGCCGGTAGGAATGTCCAAAAAGGTGTACAAGGAGATGGTCAAAGAAATGGACAAAATTGCATCGCAGGAGGAGCCATCTCAACAACAACGTGCTTCAAATGTAATATGTAATTAATGAATTTTTCGATCATTAGGTACAATAAATAAACAATTTAGCATTAAATATTAATTTTCAAGAATTTTCTTGCAGAAAGGAAAAGAAAATGGAACTCATTCATCACATAAAACAGGACGACAAGGAAGAAAACGGTTGATCTCTATGTTTGTGAGTAATTTTTACTTCCTTATAACAACTTAACTAGATTTCATTTTTGTATTTTTTAAGTTGTTTTACAAAAATCATCATTGAATGTCTTCAAACAGGTGCTAACATACAAAGAATAACCATCAGACGAATTGATTGAAATTGGGTTAAATATCGGTTGTGAGTATATGTTGGCATATCGAAATTTAATTGTGGAATTTGTAAGCATCTATCGATCTTGTTTTACTTAGCTCTGTCTATAATTAATAGAACATAAACATCTTTTATATTAAATATATGATTTGTTATGGGGTATAAAAAATTGTAGGAAACAAAGTATGGAACTGTGCCACGAGATGAAATTTTGAAAGATGGCATGGTACATGGTTTTGAAAGAATGTGTATAGTTTACGAGTCAATTGTTGCTATGGTGTGTCATTTTTATTTTCGATTTACATTGATGTATATTATTTAATATTGAAATTTTCATTATTCTCAACAATGTATATACACTCATTTTAGTTTATTTTTATTTTTGTAAATGGAAGGTGAAGAAGAAGAAAACAATCAACGCCATGAAAAAGACATTCCTGAAAATAACCCAAGTCATGGAAGTAGCTCTAGTAGTGACAACAGTTCAAGCGAAGAATGATGGTCACTATGTTTGGATATCAAAGCAAGGTGTTTTATTTTTTGAAATATGTCTGTGAAATCAAAAATTTTGTTTAATGTAATGGACATAGTGTCCCAATTGAAAGACAAAGGGGTACGAATAACTATCCCATTTTGTATGATAAAGATTGTCTTATATATATATATATATATAATATGTTTTAATTTATTCTATTGTGTTCTCCATTGCCGTTCTCAAATGCACTAATAAAAATTTAATTCATATGAATATTGTTATAATATATATATGTGTTGACTTTTGATGAATAATGAATTTTTAAAAACCACAATAATTCTAATATGATATAACAAAATAATCCAAACAACACATTCAAATGCATTAATAAAAATTTAATTAATATGAATATTGTTATAATATGTGTCGACTTTAGATGAATAATGAATTTAAAACAATCACAATAATTGGACTGTCACAGGTCAATGTTTCTAAAAAAATAAAATGAAAACCGGTGCATGTCAGTAGCCGTCGACTGGTGCGTTTATGTGTCTATACGCACCGGTGCCATTGTACGATTTATGGGCACCACACAAATACCGATGCCAGTTATAAATATCGGTGTGATTGTGTGATACTACATACCGGGGCGTTTATGTATCTATAAGCACCAGTGCATTTTTACGATCAATGGGCACCGCACGAATACCGATACCAATTATAAATCTCGGTGAATTTCTGTGATACGACGCACCGGTGCATCATAAAGGTATACGCATCAGTGCGTTGATACAACGTGTGGGCACCGCACAAATCCAAAGACCAATTAGAACGACCCCGTGCATTGTATGAACAACACTACGCCTGGTGCGGTTTTACACCTAAACGTCCCGGTGCGTTCGTTCGACTGAGACAGCCCCGGGGCACCGTCTTCATGTACGCATTAGTGCGTTAAATCCAGAGTAGTGCACCGATGAAAAAACATCCATAATAACCTCCAGCTACCCATTTTTTTTTAGTTGTGTTGAATTTTCGTTAAAAGCTCTGCCAAAACCTCTGTAACCATAAACAGATGTTGTCGCAAATGTTTTTTTGACAATTTTGACCAATTTTAGAACACTAAAAACCTCCTTTATAACCTCCACTAGAGGGTCTTTTCCTTGTAGTGAATTATATAAACGCATTAAATAAAATGCATAAGATAGAGAAAAACAAAATATAAGCAGACACCAACCACAATTAATATAATATATTCTCTCAGAAACCCTTATGGGAGAAAACCCAGCTGGAAGGTGAGATTGATATGCTCCCTTTTGTCTGCAATGGAAATAATGCAAGTACAAAAGAGAAGGCATTCTCAATGAAGTCACCTTAGGCTCATGGCCTAATAGGATGTTACATAACACTAACTTCCTCTGTTATGCTCTGTCACTTCTACTTCCACTCTCAATTGCTCTACTCTACCATGGAACAAGATACAATCAAATAGAATGTAACCCACTTTCCTCCTAGTGTCCCAATTATAATATAACTTTATAGCCAACTAGGGATCAAGTTTCACTCCTTCAACTCTCAACTAAAGTAATAAATTTGATCCTTTTAGAGTGTTCTTCACAGTCCTCTCATGGCTACCCCCTTTTACATGAGTACCCAAGGTTGGCGTGGCAGCCACTTGTGCCATTTTGGTCAAACATGTTAGATCAAAACCTGGGAAGCATAAATTTTTCATACAAATTGTAATTGGTGAAAGGTATTTGAGAGGAGAACAGATTCATGGGGTCTAACACTTATGTAGGAAAACTTTACCCCAAATAAATGTCATTTAGGGCCTGAAAATGAACTTGGAAGGTTTCAGACCATAATTCTTGAGATTGGGTCCCACTAATAAAACTACTCCTATAATCTGATTCCTCCAATCTTTCCATTTTGAAAGTATCAACAGAGATGTAGAATTATATAATTATTCAACCTGCCTCATTTTGTTATGAAATAAAGAATAATCAATATTTAAAGTAGTTTTATTTCCATTTTTTTAAATAAATATGGTATAGTTGTAAATACAATATCAATTACTAGGAAGTTATAATTCTATATAATTATTTAAAAAAATAAACAGTTAAATTTTTTTTTTAGTTACAAAAAAATATAATATGATTGTTGACAGGTTAAATTAAGAACAAAATCTCACTAGTTTTAGCGTGAAATTGAGCATGGGATGATTCCCAAAATATTGTGGATCAAGGAAAGAGGGTATAAAATGAAAAACACTTCCTCTTATAATTTTCACTATATACCCATATTAGATATCATATGTCACATTAGCAACCTTCCTAACCTTCTAAATCAACAACACTATCGTGATATCAAATCACTTTTCTTAATTTTCCATAGAAAATAAAATTCTAAAACATTCAAGTAATCTTACCTTCTTAAAGTTTCATCTACAAAAGTTGGTCTCAATGAAAATTTATCATCATCCCCACATTATCATTTCATTTCAATTTTTAATATATAAATTTCCCATTAAAAGTACAAAACATATTTTTTAAATTTTATTACGAAAAAGGGGAAAAAACACATTTTTTGCATATATATTGGCATGTTAGAAGATTGTTTGGAAGAAGCATTTTGTGAGCCCTACTCTTGCTCATACAGTCATCATCCTTTTCCTTTATGTTGAAGATATTCTTCTTGTGGCAAGGAACTCCTATGATCTTTGTAAGAAACTAACAATCCTCAAGGATTTATACTGAATTATGGGTATGATTATTAACATAGCACAACAATAGTCATGATTGTTAAATCCAATAAGAGCATTTATGATACTTTCACATATGACAAAAAAAATTTGAAGGAAGTTCCTTTGTACAAGTATAATGGAATTGATATTCATCACAAGCTCAATTGAGATTATAGCATTGAGAGAAGGATAAATTTACGATGTAGAACTTATTATGGGCTTGAAAAAAATTGTAAATCAGTGGAATTTCGATTAATTAGGACAAGAAAAGAGTCATATTTGACACTCTTATTACTCATATAATTTTATATGGGTGTGAAGTTTGTGGATGATATATCTATAAAGAATCATGGAGAATATACAAGAGATCCAAAATAATTTTATAACCTATAATCTCAAAATTAAAGCTAACACACCTTATCATATCCTCCTCAATAAAGAAAGTCATTTGCCAACTTAAAGCATAGCTATGATTATGTACCTATTAAAGTACAAGAACAAGTTAAAGAACATGGAAGAAAAAAAGTTTCCTAAAATTGATTTAAACACCAACCAAAACCACCTTCAGCTCAAGTGGGTTGGAATAAAGTTTTCACTCTTGGCTAAACCATTGGGGAATAAAAGAAGATATTATTTTGCAAAATAAGGTTAAAAAACAATATTGCATCAAAATTTAAGGAGAAAATGTCGTGTGATAAAGAGTTAAAGGGAAAAGAGAATATATTATAAGGAGGCTATCAATCCTACTCTAGAAGATGAAAAGTATAACTTTATTGTGATGAGTGTAAAGAGAAGAGAAAAGATTTTGCTAAAATAAGAATAGTTGTCATGATCTCCATGATGAAACTAGACATTGGTTAACTCCCAAAAACCAGTGTGATGAAATTTTTTTTCAAATTTATAGTCTTAAATTTGCATATATATACTAAGATTAAATCTTAACTTCTAAATATTCATAAGAAGATCAGATCCCAACTTCTAAAGATTTATCACATAACCAACTTTATAATTTTTTAACTCAACCAAACTATCATGAATTTGGAATGCTTCTCTTAACATTCTTCAAATTCATTAATAAAATTCTAAGTAATTATTTACTTTTAAAGAATATAATAAACCAATTTCGTATCAATAAATATTTTTCATGTTATTTTTAATTATTATTTTAAATAAATTTACTAAATATAAAACTATAAAATAAATTATAACACAACTTTTAACCTCCGTTCTAATGGATAAGAACAAAGTAGAATCATGTTTCAAAAATAGTAAAAAGTGATTTTATCAGTTCTATAAACATTAATAAAAATTTACACAATTTATACGTGATTGTATGAGTTCTATAAACATTAATAAAAATTTGTACAATTTATACATGTTTTAAAAAGGGAATAGAATTTAAAATAAGTTTACCGTAGAAATGCATTTTGTCAAATTATTACGGATAATGTTTAAAAAACTGCAAAACATCAATAATTAAAATATTTTCATAATTAAATTTAAATAAAAAGGTGTTAAATATTTTTATAATTAAGATTAAATACAAAATACAAAAAACGTGTTAATGAATTAAAAATAATATAAAAATAAATACTAAAAATAAATAAATTGTTTTTATAATTATTAATAAAAAATAATGTAAAAATAAAGAATAACTATTAGATTTTTTATAAAAAAAATTATAAAATTTATTTAGGTAATAATATTAAGTTATTATAAAATGGTTGTTGAGATAAATAATCAATAAAAAAAAACAAAAATATAATATCAAGTGGGAAGAATAATCCTGACAAATCTACAAGGTCAGTATTATGTGGGTATGATTTGATATTATGTGATTATACTATGTATATATCTATTTTATGGCAGGTATTGCTTAGGGGCACATCAGTAGAATGAAAGCAGTGTGATTTGTGACATGTTGAAGCATGCACGCATAGTGGAGATACAGTAGAAGCAAGGTTTCTTTTGGGGTCAGTGTGTGGTCTATGGATGTGCAATACTATTGTTGTGTATATGTTTCCCATGTTGTATATTTAGTGATTATACCTATGGTGATGTGTACATGTAATATATGTATTATTTTGTACATATGATGTTGTATGCATGCTGTATATATGGTGTTGTGTGTATATTTTATATGAAGTGCTAGGTATAGATGGTGTTACGTACATGTTGGATATTTCACCTTGTGTACCTACCGTATTGTGCGCATGTTGGACATGTTGTGTTGTGTGCATGTTGGATATGCAGTGTTGTGTAAGTATGGTGCTATGTAAATGTTATATATGCAGTTCTATGTACATATGGTGTTGTGTGTGTGTTGTACATATGGTACTATGTACATATGGTATTGTGTGCATGATTGTACATGTGGTGATGTGTGCATGTGGTATTGTGTACACGTTGTACATATGGTGTTGTGTGAAAGTGGTGTCGTGTAAATGCCATGCATGTGGCGCTCTGTACATGTGGTGTCTTGTACATGTCATGCATGTGGTGATGTGTACATGGGGTATTGTGTACACATTGTAAAAGTGGTGTGGTGTACATTTTTCGTTGTGTACACGTTGTGAAGGTGGTGTCGTGTCCATGTGATGCATGTGGTATTATGTGCATGGCATACATGTTATGTTGTGGGTGTGTGGTACTATGTATGTCCATGGTGTAGTAGTGGTATCGTGACATGTGTATTCATTGTGTTGTACTATATATATGTAGGTGTTATATATCGGTGTAGGCATATGTATTGTGTTGTATTATATACCAGGTGTAAGTGTATATGTCACATTCTAGTGTGGGTGTGTGTATTGTATGGTGTTGTTCCGTGGGTGTACGTGTTATCATGTACACTGTGTATGTGTACAAAATAACAAAGGCAGAAGTAAGGACCGATGAAGGATACGTATCAGTGTCTTATTTCATCTTTATAATGCATGTGATCTATGATTCTAAATTTTGATGGTTACATGTGATTTATGGTTATGGTTTATGGTGATTTCATGCGCTTCATGTAATTTATGATGGTTGCATTTTGAGCTAACCAAATGTGATATGTTTATACATGATGATTTGGTCAAATATGATAGTTTGGCTTGTTGTGACAAGAAGCGAACAAAATTGCAAGTGTACCTTGTTGATAGATCACCAATGAGGTATGATGTGAATTTATTTCAATTTATTTTGAATCTTATGGAAGTTATGTTCTTGGTACAGGAAAACATGGAGTGCCCAGTTGGGTGGTTGAAACCAATTGCAAGAACTAGCAACGTCAGCAAAAGGAATTGAAACATGTTGCAATATTTTGTTAAAACACCTCAGGAGCAAGGTCATTGTGGAACACTAGTAATCAATAGTGTCCATTTATTTTCATGAAAATGCTATGACCGTTATGATGGTTTGGAGGAAATTATATGCCTTGGTTTTTGTATCTTCTGATGCGAGGAAGCCTTCCCGAGGGATGGATCGCCCAGAATAGGGGATGTCGAGGAACTTGGAAGGTGAGTGACTGCATGGAAGGGGATGACTGGATTTCCCAAGGGACTGTGTCGTAGAGAAGGGAAGGTTAGGGATGGATTTGTTTTGGTCATTAGAATTTTTATATGGAGTCAGATACACATTGGGAGTGCACCCTGTAAAAATGAGTCGGTAACTGTTCATTGAGGGTACAATAGCATATGATTGTAGCGTTGGGCATTGGATGTAGCTTTGGCTCTCACAATGAATTTTAGACTTCTTAGGAAGGAAGTGAATCTTGGTACTACTTTGAGGGTGGAGGTGTGAGCCTCTAGATTCCCTTGTTGCAGATGTAGCAACTGTATCCTTTTATTTGTTGGTTGATAGAATGTGTATATTTGTATACTATTGTAAATACCATAAAGAGTTGTGTTATAAATCTTCTGTACATGGTATGATTTTCATGATGATTTTTATTTTGAGTTGGTTATTCATTGCAAATACTGAAACTACTTGTGTTATAAATCTCCATAGGTTGTATGTTTTATTTTCAGCAGTTTTCTAGTTTGTAGGTTTCATTGAACACTAAGGATGGTGTTCCCCCAAGGGGGAGGGTTTTGTAATGACCCTAGTGAAAATTCCATGTAATAAAGTTAAAATAATAACCACAGTTGATGGGAAACATATTCCAAGCTAAATGTTGGGAAAAACATCCTAGTGGGTGTTCATTTTAGTTAATATGGCTAAGGAAATTGGCAAAGGCAAAGGAAAAGGAATTTGGAAAGGGAAAATGGAATTTTTGGCACATTTATTTATGAAAATATTGGAAAATATGATAAAAAGAAAGTGAAGGGTAACAGGATGCATGTGAGGAGGAAACTGAAGGAAAAAATGGAAAATGAAGACAAGAGAGGCCTCATTAATAAAAAGGCTTCGGAGGATCATTTGGAAAGCTTTTGGCTCAAGCTTTTGCTGCCTTTTTTCAGTTAAATTTTAGAGCTCTCTCATTATTCTCTCTCTCTCTCTCTCATTCTTGGACACAAGAGTTTTCTTGTAGCACTTTGGCATTGGAGAAATAAAGACAAGAAAGCAAGAAGAAGGATGAAGCAAGCAAGGAGGAGCAGGATTCTAGGCAGGTACCAATTTTCATGTGTGTTTTCCTTGCTAGATCTAGCATGCATGGTGTTGCGTGTGATTATTTTATGTCTTGGCATGGGTTTTTTCCAGATTTGACAGTGTTTTCAGCCTAGCATTACTATTTCCGGATAGACATGGTGTTGTGTAGTTCTCATGTTTTAGTTTAGCTCTATTTTCAGATGGATTCAAAGCTGAGTGAGGTGGTTCTCTGAATTGACATAACACATGGCCTAGTAACCCCTGAACCAGACTGTGAGTTGCGGTAACGTTGGATAGTGTGTTGCCTTGGTGGGCTTAGGAATCCTTGACTAGTGAATGAAGAGATATATGATAAACACTAGAGGTTGTTTTCCTCATTTTAGGGCCTAGTGATCCATATTTAGATTGCGGTAAATTTTTAGAGGTGGGTGCTCTCCATCATGCCTAGGAATCTCAGGTTTGGGATTTACAATAAATCTTGGAGAGCATGTCTTGGTTTAGGGCCTAGTGACCCCTGATTCAGACTGTGGGTTGTGGTAGAGCCCAAGAGACTAGTAGACAGGAAAATTCTTCACAGTTTAAGCGGAGAGAATCTAGTGATATCCATGCTTGTGTTAGCCTAGTGATCAGGTGTATATCACGGTAAAGCTGACTATGGAATGTTTATTTTTTTGGCCTAGTGACCCGATGTGGATCACAGTAAATTCTGATTTTTATTGATGAGGGTAAGGTGGTTTAGCGTCGGGATGCCCTGGTTGGTTTCGTTTTGAGTCCCACATTCATGCTTTGAATATGGCATGGGGGTGATTGGTTGAAGAGATATTTGGATCAACCAATCTATGGTCGAGTGGAATGTGGAAGTCCCATATCCAGTTGGTTTTTACATTCATTAATGAGAAGATTGTTCCTTTGTTCTTTCATGTACAAATGCATTGGTTTATATGTGGATTTAATTTTTATTGTATCCATGATATTTATGTTGTTATTATGCTAGTTATAAGCATGTATTTGGATAGTAGTGATATACGGCTCTCTCCATGTTTCTACATGTAAATGAATGCATAATGTATCTATGGTAAAACAAATTGTATAGAAGCTAATGATGTAGGGGAGCAATGATTCTTAGTGATTCTCAGATAAGCGTGAGGCCCATTTTCTCTGTTTTGTTGTTTATACTTGTATTTTTCATGTTTGTGACATGTTTGAAAAAATTCTTGTCATGTCTAGGAGGGGAACAGATGATTTTTTAATGATGTGATTGCTTTTGTAACATCGTCCTATTGTTATTTATCATCTCTGAACTTGTCATGAATTTCTGTGCAAAGCACTGGGTTCTGGGCCTGAAAAGGTAGCTCAAATCCCGGGGACGCTCGCACAACAATGAGTATTTGGGGTTGTGGACACTGACATGCAATGTTATTCATGTGGCTATAGCCGCATGGCTTCTGGCATGGATTTTTATGCCTATGACTATGGCTTGAAGAGGTCAAAATGTCAGTGTGACCCAAGGGTAAGAGGCATGAATGTTTGGGTTACCTCCTGAGGGTGTTTTTGTTGTTGTACAAGGTTTTTATGTTATGTTTATGTCATTTCAACTTCCTTGAGGTCACCTAGGAGGTTGAATCTCATTGTAGTAGCCTCTTGTCGCATATTTACCGCGATTGGCCTGTTACTTGGGTAGATGTGGGAAGGGGTGTTACAGTATCACGCATATACATGAAGGGAATCCAAAAAAAACTCTGTATGTGTCAAGTGGTACTACATCCAATTATACTCCATCCATATAATAAAAAATGATAGAAAATTTTATTCTACATTGTTTTGTTAAAACCTATGTCCACATAATTAACTACAAATCTTAATGGATACATGATAGGATGATATCAAACCTCTAATAAAAATTTTTTAACCAAATTTTCTACTATGATATTAACCTATAAACCTAAGGGAAATAGGGTATCGATATTGGTCTTCTTCACTTGTATCTTAATGTGGAAGAGATTGGTCAACTCCTTCTCTTCTTGGTGATGAAGGATACTTAGGTTCACCTCCATATGCATTGAGGTGAAGACAATATTCTACTCACATCATAGTTATTCTCCATATAATTACTTGAATATGTGGAGAAAATATTCTTTTTCTTCCTATATCTCTTTGATTCTTCAAGTTTAGCTATGGATGAAATATCCAACACTTTTACTCTGTGACATCATCAAATTTATAATGGTTTCAATTATTACTAGGATCCTTGCATTAATGTGTATTGGTTGTTATTTTCTTTTTCTTTCCTCCTTTCCAATTCCTTCTCCCTTCCCAGAAGCTTCTTGGTGCTATTTTTATTAAATCACTTGATTTCCCTTTATTTTACCTTACATTTTCAAGTACATACATACACACAAGCCTCATCCATTGTTCTTGGCTTAAAATACATCATCTTCTTTGGTGATAGTTATGTAGACCCTCCACATACTTGTAGAGTGCATTTTGGTTCTTGAGATAGATGCCCAACATGATGGATAGTATATTTGAATTTAGTGATGTGCTCTTATACACTTTTCCCTCACCTCTATATAAAGTAATTCCATTTTATCCATTTGTACTCTACATACCTAATAAGGTTGAATTAGGACTTTACAATGGTTTTAAATTCCTCCCACCTAGTTATAGGGGGATCACCCTATAACCTAATTGTCTCTATATGGATTTTCCACCAAGTTAAGGCATGTCCCTCTAACTTAAATCTATTAAATGATATTTTCTACCCCTCATATATGTGGTGAACGCTAAAATACACTTCTAATTGTTGCATATAGTGGTTCAATTTTAAGGAATAAATATCACTTGGGTATGGCTTGATATAGACCTTATCTTCCATCTTGAAAAGAGACTTTGAATGGGTGATAGTACCTGATCTTTGCTACTCTTTCTTAGGTTCTTTCTTTGAATCCATTTTTTGTTCTTCTTCATCCCCAAATTTCCCCTCTATTGTGACCTATATGTTGGAAACTCCATATTATCCTATTCCAAACTTATTCACTAGAGCTACCATAAGGAGGTTCATATTGCAAATGT
Source organism: Pinus albicaulis (assembly GCA_034641835.2). NCBI lineage: Eukaryota > Viridiplantae > Streptophyta > Pinopsida > Pinales > Pinaceae > Pinus > Pinus albicaulis. The sequence continues at coordinate 1,298,701,931 of CM076584.1, read as the reverse complement.
TATCTGCAATGTGTGCTTCCAAAATCTATTTTATCTCCTTTGGTGGATCAAGGTTAATGTTAATATATTCATTGGCCAAGGCTAGCATTCTATGATTTTCAGCTAAAACCACTTCCTAGATCCCTTGAAACTTCCCACTAAATTTCATAAATAAAACTACTCCAATACCAATATGATTGGTAAACTCCTATGAATATTCCACTAGATAATTCATCATAATAGATATCATAAAAATAAACTGAAGTCTATAATATGAATATTAAATTCCTTTATATTCCACATTTGTTAAGTATTGATTTTTTGTTTATTCATGAAATAAATAAAATGCATAAGATAGAGAAAAACAAAATAAAATCCCACACCAGCCATAGCGAATATAAGATATGCTCTGGGAAACCCTTATGGGAGAAAACCCAATTGGAATGTGATATTGTTATGGTCTCTTTTGTCTGCAATGGAAATAATGCAAGTACAAAAGAGAAGGCATTCTCAATGAATTCACCTTGGACGGGTGGCCTAATAGGATGTTACATAACACTAACTTCCTATGTTATGCTCTTTCATGCCTACTCCCACTCTCAATTTATCTACTCTACTAGGGAACAAGATCCAATCAAATAAAATGAAGCCCATTTTCCTCCTAGTGTCCCAATTATAATATAACTTTACAGCCAACTACGGATCGATTTTGACTCCTTCAACTCTCAACTAAAGTAAAAAAATTGACCCTTTTAGATTCTTCTTCATATTCCTTTCATGGCTATCCCCTTTTGTATGAGTAACCAATGTTGACATGGAAACCACTTGTGCCATTTTGGTCAAACACGTTAGATCAAATTTTGGGAGGCATAACTTTTTCATACAAAATTTGATTGATGAAATGCATTTGAGTGGAGAACATATTCATGGGTTATAACACTTATGTGGGAAAATTTTTCCCTAAACAAAACTAATTTAAGGCCTCAAAATGAGCTCGGAAGGTTTCAAACCATAATTCTCAAGACTAGGTCCCACTGATTAAATTGTTCTTATAATCTGATTCCTCCAATTTTTCTACTTTGAAAGTGTCAATAGAGATGAGAAATTATGTAAACGCATTAAATAAAATGCATAAGATAGAGAAAAATAAACTAAAATAAAAAACCAACCACAATTAATATAATATATGCTCTGGGAAACCCTTATGGGAGAAAACCCAGCTGGAAGGTGAGATTTTTATGCTCTCTTTTTTCTGGAATGGAAATAATGCAAGTACAAAAGAGAAGGCATTCTAAATGAAGTCACCTTAGGCTCGTGGCCTAATAAGATGTTACAAAACACTAACTTCCTCTGACATTCTCTCTCACTCCTACTTCCACTCTCAATTGCTCTACTCTACTATGGAACAAGATACAATCAAATATAAAGTAACGCACTTTCCTCCTAGTGTCCCAATTATAATATAACTTTATAGCCAACTAGGGATCAAGTTTGACTCCTTCAAATCTCAACTAAAGTAACAAATTTGACCCGTTTAGAGTCTTCTTCACAGTCCTTTCATAGCTAACCCATTTTCCATGAGTAACCAAGGTTGGCGCGGAAACCACTTGTGCCATTTTGGTTAAACATGTTATATCAACTCTTGGGAAGCATAACATTTTCATACAAACTATAATTGGTGAAAGGTATTTGAGAAGAGAACAGATTCATGGGGTCTAACACTTATGTGGGAAAATTTTACCCCAAATAAAAGTTACTTAAGGCTTGAAAATGACCTTGGAAGGTTTCAGACCATAATTGTCGATATTGGGTCCCACTAATAAAACTGATCTTGTAATCTAATTCCTCCAATTTTTCCACTTTGAAAGTGTCAATAGAGATGTGGAATTATATAATGATTCAATCCGCCTCATTTTGTTATGAAATAAATAATAATGAATATTTAAAGTAATTTTATTTCCATTTTAAAAAAATAAATATAGTGTAATTATAAATACAATATAAATTACTAGGAAGTTATAATTCTATATAATTATTTAAAAAAAATAAACAGCTAAAAAAATATTTGGTTACAAAATAATATAATATGATTGTTGACAGGTTAAATTAAGAACAAAATCTCACTAGTTTTAGAGTGAAATTAAGCATGGGACAATTCTCAAAGTATTATGGATCAAAGAAAGAGGGCATAAAATAAAAAACACTTCCTCTCATAATTTTCACTATATACCCATATTAGATATCATATGTCACATTAGCATCCTTCCTAATCTTCTAACTCAACAAAACTATGGTGATATCAAATCACTTTTCTTAATTTTGCATAGAAAATAAAATTCCAAAACATTCAAGTAATCTATTATCTTCTTAAAGTTCCGTATACAAAACTTGGTCCCAATGAAAATTTATCATCATCTCCACATTATCATTTCATTTCAACTTTTAATATATAAATTTCCCATTAAAAATACAAAACAATTTTTTTAAATTTTATTACCAAAAGCAGGAAAAATACATTTTTGGCATATATATTGGCATGTTAGAAGATTGTTTGGAAGAAGCATTTTGTGAGCCCTACTCTTGCTCATATAGTCATCATTCTTTTCCTTTATGTTAAAGATATTCTTCTTGTGGCAAGGAAATCGTATGATCTATGTAAGCAACTAAGAATCCTCAAGGATTTATACTCAACTATGGGTATGATTATTAACATGTCACAACTATAGTCATTATTGTTAAATCCAATAAGATCATTTATGATACTTTTGCATATGACAAAAAAAAAACTTGAAGGAAGTTCCTTCGTACAAGTATAATGGAATTGATATTCATCACAAGCTTAACTGAAATTATAGCATTGAGAGAAGGCTAAATGTACGATGTAGAACTTATTATGGGCTTGAATTTTTTTTAAAAAAAGTGGACCTTTGGATTAATTAGGACAAGACAAGACTCATCTTTAACACTCTTATCACTCATATAATTTTATCTGGGTGTGAAGTTTGTGGATGATATATCTATAAGAATCATGGAGAAATATAAAGTAGATCCAAAAGAATTTAAAACTTATAATCTCAAAATTAAAGCTAACACACCTTATCATATCCTCCTCAATAATGCAAGTCATTCGCCAACTTAAAGCATAGCTATGATTATGTACCTAAACTATAAGAACAGGTTAAAGAACATGGAAGAAAAGAGGTTTCCTAAAATTGATTTAAACTCAAACCAAAACCACCTTCACCTCAAGTGGGGATGTAATGAAGTTGCCACCCTTGGCTAAACCATTGGGGAATAAAATAAGAGATTATTTTGCAAAATAAGGTTAAAAAAGTAATATCGTATAAAAATTTAAGGAGAAAATGTGATGTGATAAAGAGTTAGAGGGAAAAGAGAATATATTATAAGGAGGTTATCAACCCTACTCTAGAAGATGGAAAATATATCTTTATTGTGATGAGTGTAAAGAAGAAAAAAAACTTTGCTAAAATAATAATAGTTCTCATGATCTCCATGATGAAACTAGGCATTGGTTAACTTCCAAAAGCCCTTGTGATGAAAATTTTTGTCAAATTTATGGTACTAAAAGGGTTTGAATATGAAAAAGACTCTCTTAAAATTCCATAGATATATTAAGATTAGATCTTAACTTCTAAATATCCATACAAAAATTAGATCCCAACTTCTAAAGATTTATCACATAACCAACTTTGTAATTGTTTAACTCAACCAAACTATTATGATATTGGAATACTTCTCTTAACACTCTTCACATACATTAATAAAATTCTAAAAAATTCTAAGTAATTATTTACCTTTTAACAATATAATAAACCAATTTCATATCAATAAATATTTTCATGTCATTTTTTATTATTATTAATAAATTTATTAAATATAAAACTATAAAATAAATTATGACACAACTTTTAACCTCTGTTTTACTAGATAAAAACAAAGTAGAATCATTGTTTCAAAAATAGTAAAAAGTCGTTTTATCAGTTCTATAAACATTAATAAAAAATTACACAATTTATACATGTTTTAAAAGGAAATAGAATTTAAAAAAGTTTAAAATATTTTCATAATTAAATTTAAATAAAAAGGTGTTAAATACTTTTATAATTAAAATTAAATAAAAAAATACCCAAAAGATATAAATGAATTTAAAAAATATAAAAAAAAGTACTAAAATTAAATAAATTGTTTTTATAATTATTAATAAAAAATAATGTAAAAGTAAAGAATAACTATTAGAATTTTTATAATAAAAAGTATAAAATCTATTTAGGTAATAATGTTAAGTTATTATAAAATGGTTGTTGAGATAAATAATCAATCATTCTATCTCCAATTAAAAAACTAGTTTTTATAGCCAATTATAATATTTATTAAAAAACAAAAATATAATTATTTATAACAAATTACAAATTTTATTTAAAAATAAAAAATAGTATATTAGTTAAATAAAATTAATAAATTACAAATTTTATTTAAAAATAGAAAAATATATCAGTTAAATAAAATTAATATTAAATAACTTTGTTAAGTTAATGTTATTAATCATCATTTATTGTTTTCTCATTATGTATCTCGTTAATTTAGATGTTATTCAAATATGATACAAAAGCAAAAGTAATTAAAATTCATATGAAGAAAAGCATATCAAAGATATTCATTACCAAAACGAAATGTTGTTACTCGGTGAAAATGAAATTATGTGAAAGTTCAATTAAATTGTTATTAGTGGATTGACTTGCAATTGATGAAAAGAATCCTCAAATGCTTTAAATCATGTTAAAGAGATAATCCAGCTACAACCACCCATTCCTATATAGTTGAGTTGTCACCAAGAGAAGATAAATCATCGCTACAAGGCAGCTAAGTCATAATGATTGCTAATTAAAGAGCCATTAGTTTTGTTATTATGCTTTGATCAGTTGGTTGACATATGTTACAAATTCACTTATCATGTCTCGAAGACAAAAAGGTTCACTCCAAGAGAAAAAGCTTCGTCATTTCAAAATTCATCATTATATAGAGAGTTGTCACGTTGGAACCTTGGAGCCATTGATCTGAATTTCCATCTATGAAAGGAGTCACCACTTTTGATCTTCAGCCATGTGCAAGGTGAACAACAAGCCATTATCCCTTGATCTAAATTTCCATCTATGAAAGGAGTCACCGCTTTTTATCTTCAGCCATGTGCAAGGTGAACAACGAGTCATTATTTTTTTTTGGCTTATCAATGACCATGTGCTTGTGTTTTCATGAAAATAAAGAAAAAATAATCTTATTTCTCAAGGAAGGATATATGGATTTGCAATTATTTATTTATTTATTTATTTTGTTACTTATATTTTTATAATAACGGTTTTTGGGGACATTATTTATAGAAATGTTTGAAATATTTTGATTTTAATTTGTATATTTGGAAACTATAAATCTAAATACAATTAATCAACAAGCACTTATAGGAAATAATAAAAAGTATTAAACAAGTATGAAAAGATCCAATTAAATTACAAAAGTGGAAAAACTAAGATTATATATCCAAATTCAGATCCATCATTAGTCTTGCTCTCATAAATTTAAATTTAGCATTATATATTGGATACATTGAATAAATTATTTGGACGAGAAGCAGTGAACACAAAGTTTTTCCAAAGTTATAGTTTTTTTATTTTAAAATGTTAACTAAAGTTATTATGACTGAAATTAAGACTATGGTAGATGAGGACAACACCAAAGTCATTCTATTAAGAGTTTAACATCTAAAATACAACAATGCTATGTTTACTCCAAGTCATTGCTTTCTATAAATTTATAAGATATTATTGTTTCACCTTTAGTTGAAGAAAGAGAACCATTCTAGGAGATACTCAACTTGAAATGACATTTTAGTTGAGAAACATTCCTAATAGATCAACTAAAAAGTAGATAGAGATATGAAAAATTTGTACGTTAAGAAACAATAGTAATAGATCAACTAAAAAGAAGATGGAGATAGAATGTTACTATTATGAAAAAATTAGTAAAGTAACACTTAGTTGTAAAATTTTTACCAATGATCTTCTCAAGAGAAAGCTTAACAAATCCATAAATATAGATTTTACTACAAATCCACATATCTAAGAAAAATTGGCTAAAGAAATTATGGAAAAAATAGTAATGCAACAATTAGTTGTAAAATTTGTATCAATAATCTTCTCAAGAGGAAGCTTAAAAAATCCACAAATATAGATTTTACTACAAATCCACATATTGAAAAAGACTTAACTAAAAAATTCTTTTTTTTTAAGGACTTTGACAAAAAGGAGGGATGCAATAGAAGGCAAATAGTTGTTCGAAGTATAAGATGTTTGTGAATTGGAGAAATTATACTTCATGGAGTTATTAGACCTGCATATGAGAATTAGGTATGAGACATTTCAAGTTCTAATGATGTTTAAGGATATAAAAAACTTGGATGTAGATAAGAACATATTTTTTTTGGAAAAGAGAATATTTTGAAAAAAAATAGTAATTCCAGTATTGTTTTAAAATTGAAATTTTATTTTTGTTTTATAATATCATTTTAGTAGTGTGTTCTTTAAGAAAAGATATTATTATAAAAATTACTTATATAAGAATATAAGTGCTTAGAAATTTATTGTTAGATGATAATTGACATAATCATTCAATCACTTTTTATCATAATAAAATTAATAACAAAAATACATTAAACTTTTTAACATATTCAACAACAAATTCTAAAATGAGATGATAACAATTACTAAAATAAGATAATAACAACCAATTAAAATTACTTTCATTTAAATTTGAGAAATACTCTTAAATTGTCCAACCTACACTGATATGTTTGAAAATATTTGTTAGAGAAAACATGCTCAGAATAAGAAAAATTTAAAAAAAATTGTAGAAATTCAAACACAATGCTTATCTACCACACTGCTATGAAACAGACTGTGTTCCAAAAATATGTAAACACAGGTCAAAACATTAAGAATTTGTAAAGCTGTAAATTCCGATCTGGGTGGTGGAGCTCAATAAATGCGATTTTGACATCTCGAAAGAGACCTGAGGCTTGTTGAGTTAAAATTAATATGAAAGACACTGATAGTCATTACCTGTAAATATAAAAGTAATAAGTTTTCTTTGTTTTTTTTCAATTTATATCCAATTTTTTTCAAAATCAGTGTGCCAAATTATTCAAATGAATATGAAACGTGTGGGTTTAAATTAATCTGAAGCCTACTAGTAATTCTAATTTTAAAAGTACTCGTCGTCGTTTTTCTATTTCTGTCTTTTATCATCGAAGCAAATATGTAATCTTTAATTTTTATTTTTTATAATCGGAGTAAATATGTAATTTGTATGGCTTTAGGTTAAAAGGTGATGACTTATTATAAGTTTAATTTTTTTTGGATGGAGTGATGTATGTGGATATGTTGATGAGGAGCAAATATGTAATTTGTATAGATTTTGGTAAATTCTATTCATTTCTTAAATCAAAATGATGTATGTGAATATATTGATAAAAATGTAGTACTACCAAACTTACAAACAAAATAAAATAATATCTAGATTATTTTTATCTTTTTTATCTTTTATAACGACAAGTGTAATCTGTATAGTTTCAGATAATATCAAGATTTCAAATCAGAGTATCTCAGGTTATCCTGAGCATCTCAACTTATCCAAACGCTCTCTGTAATCATGCATTTGAAAAGCGCTCTCTGTTTCAGAAGGTTGATGGGATCTTTGTCTTTCATTGAATCAGGAATAAAAGATCATGGAAATTATTTCACTGCAAACCCATGACTTTTTGTATTTGTCACCCATGACTTTTGTTTTTGTCACATCTGAAGCCAAAAAAGCAATTAGATTGCTCAATGGTTTGCAGTGATTTTTCAGAAAGCTGAATGGATCTCGAATGTTAGAGGTAACACTAGAGCAACATGGGCATGACGAGCATTGAAATCCTGCAGTGCGTGCCCTTGGCATGAAGGGCCACCCTTGTCACTGTAGCAGATAAGGAAATACTTTTTGACTAGCAGCAATCTGCATAAAGCTCAGATCTGTTGCAGTTTGGTCCCACTATTTGTCAACACTGGATATGAAGTCCAATAAATTCCCCAATACTGAATCCTACATCTCATAATGATACGATATCCAGCAGTGCCAACCCATGAATTAAATTTGATATGATGTGACAAAATCTATAACCAAAATGATACGCGGACCCATAGTCAGAAGTGTGAGGCCAAAATAGTCATGAGTCTGCATGTGCACAGCAGGTGTTTACACATTTTTTCTCCATCTGCTTTTGCAGTTAGGGGTACTATTCATTGGCTTGCGTACAAATGAACGTAAGCAAGATTTTTCGAAGAACCCTAGTCTCCATTTTTGGAACCATAATTCTACATTGGGAAGCTCTTCTGTGGACAAAATTTCATCGAGGGTGCTGCAGTTTCCTCATAGAATAATCGGACGAGCAATGTGAAACAGACCCCCTGCTAGATATTGCAAATCGATATGGCAGAGGGAAAATCTATCACATATGCATTTATTTTTCTGTCATGGGGATTGAATGGTGGAGAAACAATAAAGTCATTCAAAGCTCACAATCCTCAAATGAAAACGTGGGGCCTAGACCTTATAAAAAATGAAAGTTTGTGGCAGACAAGGCACCTGCAAATTTGAGGGTGAGATTGTATGGTTTCCCAAAAAGCCATGCAATCTGTTTTGAGTTGCTTTCGCCTGTCTTTTTAATAACTCTTGTCCGATTCAGCTCAATCCTTCTCAGGCTATGCATGAAGATGGCAGCTGCTCCGTGCTCTTTACTATACAAGGATGTTTGATTTAAGAAACTAAATTCCAAAGATAACCCCTGCTTAAATGACGAAATCTTTCACACTTCTACTCTGAATTTTGCTTCCCAAAATATATGTTTGGAAGTGTTTTGATATTGCTTCATGTCTTAATTTGACAATTAATGTCGAGGCCATAGTTTCACAACAAATGAGAATAATTTGTTTTGAGACTTTAACATCCAATTGGAGTAGGGTAGGTAAGGATCCATGCTTTTCCTGTTAAAAGATAATTATTATTATTTTTAGAAAAAAAATAGAATTGTTTTTTGGTTCGTTCTTTAGTATCTATGTGCATTCACAATTTTTTAGGTTTAAAAACATTGCATTTTCATCTCTAATTGTAGATTTAGTATGTATGTGATGGGAATAAATCTATAATTTTTTACCAATGTAATTTTCTCCAAATTTTTATCTCAATGCATTATAGATTTAGCCATAAGATAGATTTTAGTGGATTCTCAATGGGCCATATGTAATTTTAGGTTGAACTAAAAATAGTTTACATATCTACATAATATTGAGTAACCTTTCATTAAATTTTCTTAACTAATAAGAGTTAAATCTTTAAACGTACTTCGGATGCGGGTGCCTTGTAACACACATTTGGCATGCCATATGGGCTCTCTAATGCTAAACAGTTGTCCTTGCCACAAGGCAGCACATTGCCTTGGCGTGGGAGCCTTAAATACACCATGCTGGTCCGATGCTCGATGCTATTACTAGTATTTAATTTCGCTCGCCGTGAATTCATTCTTGTTCGTCCTATTTGCAGAACGCCCTGACCATTTATGGGAAATGGCATCATCTCCTCCGAGCAATTATCCCGCTGTCTCTTTGTCAAGTTTTCTCTCAGCTCTGTTGTTCATTATTGCATCTTCGCCCCTCTCTCAGCCCTTCATACACCCTACACTCACTCGCTCTTTGCCGCATACTAGCTATCTCCTCGTCCATCTCACTCTGTTCATTCGCCTCACCTGCATTCTCAGAATTTTGCGGACTCCATGCCTCGCTGCCATCGAATGTGTTGTGGTAGAGGTGGAGGCCGAGGTTCGCCTTCCCATCTCTGCCATGGTAGAGCGCTCTGTGGATTTCTCATTGGCCATGGATGTGTCGGAGGTTCTTGACCCTCAACTCCTCTCTGCCCATATCTCTCTTCAAATTCCTGAAGCCCAACCATGCCATTCTAGCTCAAGGTCTAGGAAAAGGATGTGAAAATCAACTCTTTCTAACTCTTACCCCCAGTAGCCTTAGAAAATGGTGGCTCTACCCGTCAAACCTATGGAGGAATCATCGGACAATGAAGGTAGCAGCAACTCCACTGAAGGGGGAAGGCAGAACAATGGGGATCTTGTTCCACCTCCACGCCTAAGCCAGACCCTCAGCTCTCCAAGCCAAAGGATGGCCCCTCCGAATATGGTTGCTACATAGAGGAAGAGCAGCGTTCTCAGCAAATTCAGGATGCAAAGGACTAGAACATCTAGCGCCATGGTTTTCTAGCTTTACTATAGTCTTGATGTCTATTTACATTTTTCACAACAAACTTAGCTACTAAATTCTTTTGTTTAATGTTGGTTTCCCCTTAAGGGGAAACTCTTATTATGCTTTGTGGACTGGTTTATGGGCTAGTTTCCCACAAAGGGACAACCCGATTTTGTATTTTTGAATTTTCTCTTTCCCACAAGGATTGGCTAGCTCAGCAATCTCGATCAAGAAGTTGGACTGCACCTCTGTACTCTTAAATAAAATTTAAACGTACAAACATTCTTTGGGCTCATGATGATTTTGAATTTAACCATTATGCATATAGAGCGATCAAATATTTAGAAGTGTAATTTTAAGCTTATTTTGAATGCATGATGATCTCAAATTTAAGATGGATCTATGTAAGTTCTCAAAATTTGTCCTATCAATTTCTTGTTAAAGACTCTCTCATCCTTTGAAATGTTTTAACTCTTATGATGATTTTGAATTTAACCATTTTGCATCTAGAGGGATCAAATATTTAGAAGTGTAATTTTAAGTTTATTTTGAATGCATGATGATCTCAAATTTAAGATGGATCTATGTAGGTTCTCAACATTTGTCCTAACAATTTCATGTGTCCTATCAATTTCTTATTGAAGACTCTCTCATCCTTTGAAATGTTTTAACTATAATTTTTTTTTTTTAATGGCTTATAACGATCCATCATTAGAGATGAATCTATGCTACTTCTTAATATGTCACATGTCAACTCCATATTGAGCATTGAAGGAAGGAATGACACATCTCCCCCATCAACTAAAATATTTTAATAACAAAAATATTTTTTTATTTTTATAATGATCTAGAGATGGATCTATGATATTTTTTAATTGTGTGAATAGGCATGTCTAATTTGGAATAGAGCATCCAAAATTTTAATATAATTATCAATAATTATTATGGCTGGGATTTAGTGTGCATAGAATATTCTATAATTTTCTTAGTAGTATACAAAAATTAAAGGTTGATATTTATCTCCAAAGTAGTTATGATATTTTTATACTTCTAATTAAATTCATTAATTTAAAGAAAAATGTCATATGGAAAAGTGTAGTATGAAATGGGTTATGGTTTTTGGGACATGTGGGATTGATAAACCTGGTCATGGTATTGTAACAAAGCCTATTTCGAGATTAAAAATCTCATGATAAAGTTGAGGTGAATCTTTATGGTTAATAATCTTGTTACATGTTTTTTTACTTTTAAATGTATATATGTTTAATATATACACTAATTATTTTTAATAATAATAATAATAATAATAATAATAATTTTAAATAAATTATTAGTTAATTTTTATGAATTTTAAAATTTTGACAATGTAAATGTATGATGAAACAAGTATTTTGATGCTTACTATGAATTGATGTCTATTGACAATTTACCAACCATTTAATTTATATGTCTGGGCTAATATATCACATGTCAACTCCATCTTAAGCATTAAAATAATTACACATCTCCCTCATCCACTAAGATATTTAACGAATATGATTATTCGTTAATGAATGTGAGTTCTATTTTATGAATAAAAGTCACATTTAGTAGTTGGCTAATTTATTGGTAAGTAATTCCAAGACTCCAGAGTAAAAAGGAAGAGGCAGTTTTGAAAGTTACATTCCCCAAAAGGATAAAAAGGAAATCCTAGGAAGAGGAAGTGGTTCTGTGAAAAGAGAAAGAAAAAGGGTTAACAACAGAAATGTTGCAGGAAGGAGTTGTCTAGAGCTGGTTTAGAGCCAGTGGAGCTCTGTAATGCAAAAGGAGATTAGGCTGGACAAAGGTCTGGAGGTCTATCTTTTGGATATTACTGCTACCATAGACTCTGGTGTAGAGGGGAGTTGAGGACGTGATTTCCTCTCTCATGGTAGGGTGGCATAATCAGTTTAACAATAGTTGAGATAAGTATGTGAGTTACTTGACTAATTTGCATAAAATAATTGATAGATTTGTATTTATTTTTTGTGATTATATCTTTTTAGAAATTAGAGAGTTTAACAACATTTGAGATAAGTATCTGAGTTACTTGACTAATTTGCAGAAAATAATTGATAGATTTGTATTTATTTTCTGTGCTTAAATATTTTTGGATATTAGAGAATTTATCTGATAGGATAATGCAAGTACAGTGAGAATTTCTATCCTAGGATAATGATGTATATAGAAATATTTACTATCCATACAATGAATATGCTGGGAAGATTGAACCTGGAAATTTTCTCTTCCAAAAGAGCCCAGTCATTGTGAACAGAATTTTTAATAACCATAAGAGAAATGTTATGATAGAAGAATCTTGAATGAAGAAACTACAATGAGCGTAATAATAAGGAAAATAAAATAACAAATGTACATGACATAATCAAGTGTAGAACACAATCAAGTATACATGTATCTGTCTGAGAAAAGAAACAAATTTATGTGTATTAGCCTACTGAGAAATAGTTAATGCATAGGTGGTGTGTGAAACAAGTTGTGTTCCTAATATTACTTAAGAATTCAGCGGAAAATAGATACAGGCGTTGAGGTTTAGGATTCGAGTTCCATGGAAAATGGTACATAATCCCCTGTCCTCTGGCCTCCTAAAAAATTTCATTCAAACTAAGCATAAACGAGCATGGAAAACTGTAAAATTTCAAAATATAACATTGTTGTGAAAGGACACAGTTACAAAATAGAATTTAAATATTGAAACCATATAAATCCAGAAAATGGTAATGTGGGTTCATTACCAAAATACACAAACGCATGTCTCATTCTGAACAAAACAAGAACTTGCATATTCTTACATGTAAATATAATTCCTTGCATCGTGAAAGAGATCAACAATAACAACATATATAAATATAATAAATTTTGATAAGGGTGTAGAAAAGACTTATACAAAATACTCAAAATCTTCACAGTATTAAGTAAAGATGAGGTCGTGTATGGCTGAGTGGTCTGGAGGTATAAACCATCAAAACTTAAACAAAGAAAAGCATTATACAGTTAACCGAATGAAACTATCTGGGAACACCTTCGAATATCAAGGAGTAATTAACTGTTCCATTCAATACACACTGAACACTGACATTATGCAATGACTAAGTAAATAAAACCGAGAGCTCAATCTTTGTCATGGGCCAGCCTTAAAGAGAGATGGTTAAGAACCCAACCGAGGTTCAGTACCTGTACAGGCAAGGGTTTGACGCTCAGAGAAAAATTCCAAAAGAAAACACAGAGTGAGTAAAATCTATGCCAATGCAAATGCAGGGTTACAACTTACCTGGATATGGTCGTGGTGACCATTGAAGGAAGTTGTTGGGAGTCTTTGAGTTTCCCAGACTCCCCATGCAAACCCTGGCGAAAAGCCATAAATATGTTGGTAAGAACAAGAGTATCACATCTCATAAAGTGACTTAACAAAAAATATAAAACTGCATTCAAGATTAACACATGGAGGGAAGCACCTCATTGTTGCTGAAGGAACCCTCCAACCTCTGCATTCCAACCTAAGAAAGGAAGTAAACCAGGAGTAAGATTAAATGAACTTGTGAGCTATAAAATCCTACCAAGCATATATATTTTATGCATTGTTTTCTTTTAATGTATAGGGTTATATATATATGTATGTATGTATGTATAGCCCTGTACATTAAAAGAAAACAGTGCATGAAAACAAGGATAAGGGTTACATGCGTTAATGCAGGAGTTCATTAAGTTTGGTGCAATGGGACATCAATACAGAGAAGAAGCAAATACGAACCCTTTCGCATGGAGGTTTCACACAGAGATCACGAAACCTCATCGAGAAATGATTTTAGAATGAAATATTAACAGAGAGTGAAAACAAAGTGGAGCAACGAACCAGGGTTGAGCCCTCAACACCTGACAGATGTAGGAAGAGCTCTCACTGCCGAAGGAAATCACACTAGTGGTTGCAGAGCAACCCCGTCGGAGTGCGGCGTTTGGGTAGGGTTATTTACCCTAACCCCCTCCCATTCAATGACCATCGTTAGATCTAAGTCTAGGAGGATTGACGGACATCACAAATTCCCAGATGAATTTGGAAACTGACAGTGGTCTATTCCTAGCATGAGTTAAGCAGTATTGTGATAGGAAGGCTGCCAGAAGAGACCAGATCAGAGGGTTATTTGATTAAAAATCATACATTCAAATTTTAAATTAAATCCTGAGGTATAGATCCTAGGTACTTGAGAGATTGCACAAAAATTAATTATGAACTTCATAATTAATGTATAATGTTACAAATCAAAACTTCCAATAATTCAACCATTACCCATAAGTGAATGTGCATAGTTTTATTATAATGCATGAAACATTACAAGGAAAAGACCCTCTAGCAAATGTTTCTAAGGAACCCCTTATAAAAATAGCCTAGATATCCATTTGTAGCAGAGGTTTGTAGAGGAATTTTGCGGGTAGAGGTTTTTGCAGATGTTTTTTATCCAATTCCTTTCTCATCATAAACTGCACTGGTGAATTTAACTCACAATGCACTAGTGTGTACTAAAAGTTGGCACACCGAGACACTGTGCTCTTCGTACAAACCCACCCGATGCATCTCATTACTGCAGCGCACCATTGTGCTACTCAGAAAATGGCTCGGTACGTCTTAAAAGCCTGCGCTCAAATAGAAACAAGCCCAGAGTGCGACACAAAAACTGCCTAGTGCATCTCAAAAACCCACGCACTGAAACAGGGTTAAATAAAAAATAATTACCGACTGAAAAATTTGCATTTTCACTGCTTTAGTGCTCCAGAGCTCTCAATCACCAGTGTGAATTTACCTTGTGTGAGGCTCCTTGCCATTATTTCTCCCCTTACACACACTGCTATCGTCCATTTCCCACTTTGTGGAGTTTGAATTTTGGAAAATGGTGGGAAAGTTTGGTTTTCCAAATTCTTTAGCAAATATTCCTCCTTGACACCCAAATGTACAGGTGTTTTACTTGTTTCTCAATAACTAAATGTTTTAGTGGATTATATTTGTAAAAAAACTTAAATTTAACCATTATAAAATAAAATAAAATTATGTACGGTGTGCTCGAGCCGTTTGGCTCGCACCGTTCACGGTGCTGCCTATAAATTTACAGGCTAGACCGCGAATGGTGCTAACGAAAATCGCATAGGGTTCCGGTGCAGTACCGAAAATGCACACCGTGTTTTTTTAAAACCTGATATGGCGATGTGGTCATTTAAATGAACACACTATTGACTATGTACCAATGTCGAGAGGGTGGTGCATTGACCAAACTATCCACCTCACGGCGGATAGTTCAGTCAGTACACTGCCCTCCTGACATAAGTACATAGTCAATGATGCAGTCGTTTACAGGACCACACAATTGACCATGTATTGATCTCAGGAGGGTGATGCACTGACCAAAATATCTGCCTCGAAACACTTATTTTGGTCAGTGCGCCACCCTCCCAACATTGGTACATAGTGAATAGTGCGATCATTTAAACAACCACACCGTTGACCATGAAATATTGTTGGGCGGTGCATTGAACTAACTATCTGCCCAGGAGTGGATATTTTTGTCAATGCACCACAAAAGAAAGTACATTTCATGTTTTGTAGTGCGCGGAAAATTTCCATGTGCACCGAGGACGATGCGCAAAAAAAACGGATGCACTCGTACCGGTGCATGATAGTTTTTTTGGGTGCACCGAATGTTTAATTTTTTTTCAAAAAAAATTATATATATATATATATATATATATATATATATATATATATATATATATATAATACATGTGTCATTTAATAAAAAAAATGTATTTAATATGTGAATCATTCAGCGACGTCAAAGGAGAGAACAAAGGGAACATCAAAAACATATGGAGGACCAGTATAACTTGGTTCACCTGTGGGAGGCACGAGAGAGGGAGAGACTTATGTACCCTTGCCCTATTATGACAGTCACCCAGTTTCTCCTAACAGAGGTAGGCCTCCTCAGGTTCTATGAGGAGGGTGACATCCATGAAGGGCCATAATGGGTTATTGGGACAACTCATCTTCAGGTGGGATGCCCACTGAAAGGTTTTCTGGGTTGGTCCTAACTAGTGGTATGCATCCACTGAGGAGGAAATATATTTTATTACTAGCCTATCTAGGAGAGGGAAGGATTTTCCCTAGTTCATAGAGTTCCCCGTCGGCTATGCAGCAAGGAGTCAGTTGGTGTACTCGTAGAGATACATTAGTGATGATATACATTCTCCTCCAGATTTTCAGGTGTCCAATGGTAAGTTATGTATTGCTTCATTTGGTGAAGAGGAGGTGAGGTGCTTCTCACTACTATTGAAGACCATTGCACACCATACTAGTGATGGGAAATGCATTAGTTTCCTAATTTTATTTTATGTTGATTCTTTATTACAGGCGCCACGACTTTAGTAAGGTGGTCTGCAATTTTTTTGTGGAACTTTTGTATAACATTAGATAGATGTCGTTCTCAGGAACATTGGAGGTTGACCTTACCTTTTTCTTCAGATTTATTTTTTTTATTTTTTGAGAGGTTTATAGAGACAAGGCCTACTTTTGTTTGGCAACCTCATAGGTCAATGCTGAACATACGGATGGAGATTTGGGGCCAGATGATTCCCAAGAGGGGTGAGTCTGACTTTTCTGCCAGGATATCTCATGATGCACTAGAGTTGATATCCAGTTTTGATGATCACTCCTCCATTCTGGTGCCATGTCCGTATGTTGGGTTGGATTGGTGAGGGTGTGTCAACATGCTCTTCAGACAGGATGAGTCTCCGGATGTGAGAGGTAATATTAGTGTTTTATTTAAATTTATTCTAACATGTTCTTTAATTTGTTTTATTAAATTGTTTAATGAAATTGTATAATTATTGTTGTGTACTTATATATATTTTGTATATATTGGGTCATTCGTTGGTGATGAGATGCCACTGCCACCAAATGATCCAGGTGTAGATCATGTTGATGATGATATGGCAGAGGTGGAGGATCAGGATGGTGACAGACCTGGTCTTGATTAGGCGCAGATACTAGTAGGTGTGAGGCGTAGGCCTCACACCTGATTTAGGATGGAGTTGGGCAACCAAGTCTGTCGACTCCTAACTGAGGAGGGAGTCAAGCCGGTTACTATCAGAGAGATACAGGCTAATGATAGGCCGACAGAGATATGGAGAGTCATGCCCCGTGACATGTTGACCCCACGGCATATCATATCACAGGCGAGGAAGGGTAGGCGTGGTGGAGATTTAGTATGACAGATCAGTGCATCATCTGATGATCATGATCATGAGGGGAGTGATCATCATTATAGTAATCCACCTCCTACTCCACCTCACGCTAGAGATGATCATGATGAGCAACCTGCAACATCCAGTCATGATCATGAGTAGGCATTGTCTGAGTAGTCTACACCATCTCAGCATACACGTCCTAGTCCTGAGTAGGAACCTGATCTTGAGGAGGTCACAGGTCCATCTGAGGAGGCAGGTCTATCGACTGAGCAGGCCACCAAACCATCCATTGAGTAGGCTGGACCATCCACAAGTCATCATGAGCAGGTAGTCCCTGATCAGTTGGCACCTCCAGATTAGTAGGCACGTGATCATCATCAATCTGAGCATGTCGAGGTTGCACCATCGACTGAGCAGGCCTCGACTAGTACTACTATTTATGTACCAAAAGCTGATATTTGAAATTTATATGCAGTTATATTACAGTTGTATATTTTTTACATTATATATTTATATATATATATATACGTGAAAATGTGAAGTTGGGTTACACTTTTGTGAGAATCGGGGGCGAAAAACGTTTTTCTCAATAGTTCAGCCGAACTTTTGCAAACGTTTGGCCCAACTATTAGAGATTTCGTCCGAACTTTCGAAATTAGTTCGACCAAACTCGTTCTTCTATTTAAATTGAAGGCATATTGATGGCATAGGCAAACAGATTTTTGGCCGGAGATGGGAAAATCAGCAAAAAAAGTTCGGCTGAACTTTTAGTTCGGCCGAACTTTTAAACTTCTTTGGCTGAACTCGTATTTTATAAATATATCGGCCCGAAAATGGTTATAGGTTTATTTTTCACATATTTCTCGCCCATCTGATTCATGTTTGTTTCTTGTTGTTGATGCTCTATTATGATCTGTGGCTTTTGTTGTTGCTCTTGCACTTTGTTGCAGTCTGTGGCTTTTGTTGTTGCTTTGTTGCACTCTGTTGCGCTCTGTGATTTGGAGTTGTGCCATGAAGACTTTCTGTGAATTTAAAGGTATGTATCTAAACGTTAAATGAAATAGTAGCAGTGAAAATTAAGAGATTTTTGATATGAAATGATAGCAGTGAAAATTAATGGCTTAGTTTATTAAGCATTTTGATACGAAACAGTAGCAGTGAAAATTAAGGGCTTAGTTTATTAATCTTTTTGATATGAAATAGTAGTAGTGAAAATTAAGGGATTAGTTTATTAATATTTTTGATATGAAGCAATAGAAATTAAAATTAAGCCCGACTTAGTTTATTAAACCTTTTAATATGAAACAGTAGCACTAGTGTCTATTTTTTTAGATATCTATCATTGAATCCTTCTCTAATTATCTGTGCAAAGATTTTATACAGAATTAGGACACACGACACATGAGTTCATAGCATCGTTGGCTTCCATGACGAACAATCTTCAGCTAAAACCAAGTTTTCAAATTCTCTTTACTCGCCAATCAATCCATGGAGACATTAAAGAATTTTTTCTGTTCATTTAATAATAGTGCGCATGTTGAGTATAAAAAAGGTCAATCTGGAGCATTAGAAAATCTCTCAAAATCTATTATTTCCATCTAAATGGCATGTTATTCCCTGTTATTCCCCGCTGATGGATTATAATAGTTTATGCAACAGTAAAGTATAACTGACAACAAAAATAGCAGCGAGTAACATATTCTCTCAAACTGAAGAGTAGGAAAGTTGAAAATATCCACGGAAAAGAAAACTTAAAAATATTACTCTCTATCTCCCTATCTCTTGAAGCTAGATTATAACAGTTTATGCAACAATAAAGTATGGGTCACTCCAAGAGTCTGAGTCTTGAGTCTATAAGAAAGTTCTTATATAATGCAAGTGTTGAAGTTTGATGTATAATTGCAAGCCTGTGAGCTTGAGTTGATATGAAACAGTAGTAGTGAAAATTAAGTGCTTAGTTTATTAAGCTTTTTGATATGAAACAGTAGCAGTGAAAATTAAGCCTGGCTTAGTTTATTAAGCCTTTTAATATGAAACAATAGCACTAGTGTCTGTTTATTTAGATACCATACTTTCATTCCTTAGAATTAGAATCTAATGTTGATGTTTGATGTATAATTATGAGCCTGTGAGCTTGAGTTGATATGAAACAGTAGAAGTAAAAATTAAGTGCTTAGTTTATTAAGATTTGTGATATGAAATCATAGCAGTGAAAATTAAGCCCGAATTAGTTTATTAAGCCTTTTAATATGAAACAATAGCACTGGTGTCTGTTTTTTTAGATACCATACTTTCATTCCTTAGAATCATAGTCTAATGCTGAAGGTTGTTGTATAATTGTGAGCCTGTGAGCTTGAGTTGATATGAAACAGTAGTAGTGAAAATTAAGCCCGAATTATTTTATTAAGCCTTTTAATATGAAATAGTAGCACTGGTGTTTGTTTGTTTAGATACCATACTTTCATTCCTTATAATCATAATATAATGTTGAAGTTTGATGTATAATTGTGAGCCTGTGAGCTTGAGTTGATATGAAACAGTAGCAATGAAAATTAAGTGCTTAGTTTATTAAGCTTTTTGATATGAAACAGTAGCAGTGAAAATTAAGCCCCGGCTTATTATTAAGCCTTTTAATATGAAACAGTAGCACTGGTGTCTATTTCTTTAGATACCATACTTTCATTCCTTGGAATCAGAATCTAATGTTATTTCCCTTCTAGATGGGCTAGGAGAATTTATGCATCTATATGTTTAAACTACTCAACTATTTTATTACACCATAAGAATCATTTCTATATATCTCCCATTTTAATGGGGTCTATCACATTTCAAGAAAGACACATTAGCCATCAAAGTTTCCCATTGAAACCAAAGTGATTTGATACAAAACATAGGTTTTAATCCTATATAGTTAATTGTTTCAAATAGATTCTTAATAAAATGAAAAATATTCAATGTAAAACACATGAATTAACATATAATTTTGATATTTTCCCTTCTTTATAACTTAGTGGACATCCTTCTAGAAAAATACCTTTTAATGAAGCAGATATATCCATAGTGATCCACTAATATTTATTCACCAACAACTTTTTCATTTTGGACTTGTATATCTCAAAACTATGCTAATTGAATTTATGCATCTATATATTTAAACCACTCAACTGTTTTATTAAACCGTAGGAATCATTTCGATATATCTCCCATTTTAATGGGAAGCAAATATATCCATAGTGATCCATTGATATTTTTTCAGCAAAAACTATTGCATTTTGGACTTGTATATCTCAAAACTATGCTCATTGAATTTATGCATACATATCTTTAAATTACTCAACTATTTTATTAAACCATAGGAATGATTTCGATATATTTCCCATTTTAATGGGGTCTATCACATTTCGAGAAAAACACATTAGCCATAAAATTTTCCCATTGAGACAAACATTAATTTGATACAAAACATCTAGATTTTAACTTTATATAGTTAATTGTTCCAAATAGATTCTTAATAAAATGAAAAATATTCAATGTAAAACACATGCACATTAACATATAACTGTGATATTTTCCCTTCTTTCCAACTTAGTCCATCCTTATAGAAAAATCCCTTTTAATGAAGCAAACATATCCATAGTTATCCACTGATATTTTTTCACCAACAACTATTCCATTTTTTACTTATATATCTTAAAACTATGCTCATTTAATTTATGTGGCTATATCTTTAAACAACTCAACTATTTTATTACACCATAGGAATCATTTCGATATATGTCCCATTTTAATGGGGTCTATCACATTTCGAGAAAAAACACATTAGCCATAAAAGTTTCCCATTGAAACCAAAAGCGATTTCATACAAAACATAGGTTTTAACCTTATATAGGTAGTGGCTATTCTATTCTTATCCTCCTATTTCCATTTCTTATTCCTCTCATTCAAAGCTTCTTGGTGCTATTTTTTCTTCAAACCACTGAAGTACCATTTGTTTTGGCCTAGATGGTTTCTAGATAATGTGTGTATACACATGGAATACATTATCCTTAGCTAGGAAAGAATCACTTGTTCTTTTAGATGGTTATATAGACCCCACATATACTTAAGGATTACATTTGGGCTCTTGGGAAAGATATCCTTCAAAAACAACTCTTCCATTTTGGACTTTTATATCTCAAAACTATGCTCATTGAATTTATGCATCTATAGTTTTAAACTTCTTGAAATTATTTTATCACACCATAGGGATCATTTCAATATTTCTCCCATTATAATGGGGTCTATCACATTTAGAGAAAAACACATTAGCCATAAAATTTTCCCATTGAAACCAAAAGTTATTCGATACAAAACATAAGTTTTAACCTTATATAGTTAATTGTTTCAAATCGATTTTTAATAAAATGAAAAATATCCAATGTAAAACACATGCACATTAACATATAATTGTGATATTTTCCCTTCTTTCCAACTTAGTGGACATCCTTCTAGAAAAATCCCTTTTAATGAAGCAGATATATCCATAGTGATCCACTGATATTTGTTCACAAACAACTCTTCCATTTTGGACTTTTATATCTCAAAACTATTCTCATTGAATTTGTGCATCTATATTTTTAAACTACTTGAAAATATTTTATTATACCATAGGAATCATTTTGATATATCTCCCATTTTAATGGGGTCTATCACATTTCAAGAAAAACACATTAGCCATAAAAGTTTCCCATTGAAACCAAAAGTAATTTGATACAAAAAATAGGTTTTAACCTTATATAGTTAATTGTTTCAAATAGAATTTTAATAAAATTAAAAATATCCAATTTAAAACACATGCACATTAACATATAATTGTGATATTTTCCCTTATTTCCAACTTAGTGGACATCCTTCTAGAAAAATCCCTTTTAATGAAGCAGATATATCCATAGTGATCCACTGATATTAGTTCACAAACAACTCTTCCATTTTGGACTTTTATATCACAAAACTATGCTCGTTTAATTTATGCATCTATATTTTTAAACTACTTGAAACTATTTTATTACACCATAGGAATCATTTTGATATATCTCCCATTTTAATGGGGTCTATCACATTTCGAGAAAAACACATTAGCGATAAAAATTTCCCATTAAAACCAAAATTAATTTGATACAAAACATAAGTTTTAACCTTATATAGTTAATTTTTTAAATATATTTTTAATAAAATGAGAAATATTCAATGTAAAACACATGCACATTCACATATAATTGTGATATTTTCCCTTCTTTCCAACTTAGTGGACATCCTTCTAGAAAAGTCCCTTTTAATGAAGCAGATATATCCATAGTAATCCACTGATATTTGTTCACAAACAAATCTTCCATTTTGGACTTTTATATCTCAAAACTATGCTCATTGAACTTATGCATCTATATTTTTAAACTACTTGAAACTATTTTATTACACCATAGGAATCATTTCGATATATCTCTCATTTTAATGGGGTCTATCACATTTCAATAAAAACACATTAGCCATAAAAGTTTCCCATTGAAAACAAAAGTGATTTGATTCAAAACATAGGTTTTAACCTTTTATAGTTAATTGTTTCAAATAGATTGTTAATAAAATGAAAAATATTCAATGTAAAACACATGCATTAATGTACATAATTGTGATATTTTCCCTTCTTTCCAACTTAGTGGACATCCTTCTAGAAAAATCCCTTTTAATGAAGTAGATATATCCATAGTGATCCACTGATATTTTTTCACCAAAAAATATTCCATTTTGGACTTATATATCTCAAAACTATGCTCATTGTTTCCCAAAAACGTTTTTTGCGGGCACTACCCCTGAACACTTGTGTGTGGGGAATTTTTCTTCTATATGAAACCCTTAAGTGGGGGTCATTTCCACCCATTTTATTCCCACCACTATGCTTAGAAAAATATATTTTGCATGGGGGTATTCACATAAATAATATAACACATACCAAACATCCAATAATTCTCCTTAATGTGACCATCAATGTTGCAATGGTTAGAATTATTTCTACTTCCCTTGCATGGATGTGTAGTGGCTATTTTATTCTTATCCTTCTATTTCCAGTTTTTATTACCCTCCTTCAAAGCTTCTTGGTGCTATTTTTTCTTCAAACCACTGAAGTACCATTTATTTTGGCCTAGATGGTTTCTAGATAATGTGTGTATACACATGGAATACATTATCCTTAGCTTGGAAATAATCACTTGTTTTTGTAGATGGTAATATAGACCCCACATATACTTAAGGAGTACATTTGGGCTCCTGGGAAATATATCCAATAATATGACCATATTTTTGAACTTAGTACACTCTTATACACCCTTATGTATGTATGTAAAGTAGTGTGATTGATTCCACGGGTCCTATACACACTTCATAGGGTATAATTGGGACAGGTAGTGTTAACTTCTACAAGTTCTATAGGCAGTCTCTATAAAGGGCCAAGCCTCTGGATCTCATCTTTTATGAAAGGTGACATATCTAGTAAATGCCCCTACAGTGAATCTCTGGAATAGATCTAAATAGAATTTCTTCATTTTAATATCCATAAAACACAACCACTTTAAGGCAAGCTGTGTACATGTGTCATTTCTCTCATAAATTCTTAGAAAAAGTTTTTAACGCCTACATGTCATGTTGGCTTTCTCCCATTAACTTTAAATCATGTTTTTTGTAAGTGCATAAAATAATTTTGCAAACCATGTAAATTTCATTTCTCTCAAGATTTAAGGCCTAAAAATTTAACCCTAAGTGGTTGAAATCTCATATAATTTTGAAATTCCATAGGATTTTAGTCTGTCTATTGAGTGTTAACTTCTACAAGTTCTAAAGGCAGAATCTATAAAGGGCCAGGTACCCTTTGGATCTCATCTTTTCTCAAAGGTGACATATCTAGTAGATTCCCCTATAGTCAATCTCTGTAACAGATCTAAATAGAAGTTCTTCATTTTAATATCCATTAACCTCAACCACTTTAAGGCAAGCTGTGTACATGTGTCATTTCTCCCATAAATTCTTAGGCAAAATTTTTAAAGCATACATGTCAGGTTGGATTTTTCCCATGAATTTTAAAGCATGTTTTTTATAAGTGCATAAAATAATTTCGCAAACCATGTAAATTTCATTTCTCTCAAGATTTAAGGCCTAAAAATTGAACCTAAAGTGGCTGAAATCTCATATAATTTTGAACTTCCATAGGATTTTAGTCTGTTTGTTGAGTGTTAACTTCTACAAGTTCTAAAGGTAGATCCTGTAAAGGGCCAGGTAGCCTCTGGATCTCAGCTTTTCTCAAAGGTGACATATACAGTAAATGCCCCTACAATCAATCTCTCTAACAAATAGAAGTTCTTCATTTTAATATCAATAAACCTCAACCACTTTAAGGAAAGCTGTGTACATGTGTCATTTGTCCCATAAATTCTTAGGTAAAGTTTTTAAAGCATACATATCATGTTGGCTTTCTCCCATTAACTTTAAAGCATGTTTTTAATAAGTGCATTAAATAGTTTTGAAAACCATGTAAATGTCATTTCTCTCAAAATTTAAGGCCTAAAAATTGAACCTAAAGAGGTTGAACTCTCATAGGATTTGAAATTCTGTAGGATTTTAGTTTGTCTATTGAGTGTTAACTTCTACAAGTTCTAAAGGCAGAGTCTGTAAAGGGCCACATAGCCTTTGTATCTCATATTTTCTCAAAGGTGACATATCCAGTAAATGCCCCTACAGTCAATCTCTATAACAGATCTAAATAGAAGTTCTTCATTTTCATATCCATAAACCACTACCACTCTAAGAAAAACCTTGTACATGTGTCATTTCTCCCTTCTCCCATAAAATTTTAGGAAAACTTTAAGGCATGTGTCATTTCTATTTCATTTCTCCCACAAACTCATAAAGGTGTGCCTTTTGACATAACTAGTTGTTTTAGTAAGTGCATAAAATTCATTTTCCCCACAAACTAAAGTCTTCCTCCCATTAATTCTAGATGTGAATTCTACCATAAAATTTTGAAGTCAAAATTTAATATAAACCATGCACATGTCATTTATATCATCCAAATGTGTCATTTCTCCCATGCATTTGCAATAAATGTCAATTTAATATATATTTTTATTGAATTTTTTTTTTTTTTTCAAGCGTAAAAAACCCATTAAATATGGTTTAAAAATGGAAATTATGCATAGATGTTTCTTTCTATCCCAATCCAGGAAAAGAAGTGATTACATATGTGCTTTCCAATATTTCGACTAGCAAAGTTTTCCAAAGGAAAATGAATATACCGGGAAGAACAAAAAACAACAAGGCATATTATATTGGACTGATAGAAGGCTTGGGAACAACTATGGAGTATGGATCAAATCAAATTGTAGTTTTCACCAATTCTGAAATTGTGTGAAACCAGATGAATGGCGTGTACCAAGTTAAGAGGGAGAGGATAAAAGAACTGCATGGAATAGAAAAAAATATTGTTAGCCAATTTCATTTTTTTAGTATAAGACATTGTACAAACGTAAATAAGATGTCTGCTGAACTATTGTGTGGGGAAATGCCAATTCAGGATTCATCTATCAAAGATAAATTAATAGATGAGTTAGAATTATATGGGGCAATGCCAATGCAAGATTCATCTCTTAAATGTGAATTAGTTTTGAGATGCTCTTCTTCAAAAATTCATGATTCATCTCTCAAAGATGAATTAGTTTTGAGACGCTCTTCTTCAAAAATTCAAGATTCATCTCTCAAAGATGAATTAGTGTTGAGACACTCTCCTTCAAAATTTATTGATGAACATTGTAACATATCTTGGATATGTGTGTGTTTTGTACTTATAAATGCGTCTTTTTTAATGGCCATGTGCTTTTTTCAATTATATACCAAGTATGCTCCCACCACACCATGTAAAGCACAACTTGGTGAACTTCACATTTGCAAAAAGTGATGAACTTCACATATTTATAAAATTAAAATGCGAGGACTTCAACAATTTTTAAATGGAGTTTCATTTCTTTTTTAATGACAATGTGTTTTTTTCAATTTTATACCAAGTGTGCTCCCACAATGTAAAGCACAATTTGGTGAACTTAACATTTTTACAAAAAAAAATTTGCTTAAATTGAGTTTCACACATGTTCAATTAGTGCTTCGAAAGTTGTGTTTTACATCATTTTTGTACACTAAATTACATTAATTTCCTGAAATTTATTTTGAATTTATTTTAAATTAGTCATTAAAAAAAATAATTGTAAATGTCCACCGTAGATATTTATATATCATGGAAGATGAACGATGAAGATCAATAGAATCCCATATCTCTAGGAGTGAGAGGGAGGGGGATCAGGGATTGAGGGATGTTCATGGTATTTAAATATAATCTTAAATATCCATACATATACAGACATGTATACATATGGAATTGATTTTTTATCAACTTTCTGAGTTAAATTAGTTTTTAATAAGTTTCCTTTTTTATTTTTTAGGAGCTAAGAGGAGAAGGGTCTCTACTCCATCAATGGAGCGTGCCCATGGTTCACCCAGTCATGGTATGGTTCATGCAATTTAATCAATGAATA